>JAHRHZ010000039.1:14143311-14177333 GCA_024137785.1 Ginglymostoma cirratum
CATCCAGCTCTACACCTTGTTATCTCTATTACCAGTTTGTGTCTTCTCATCCCGACTCCTTACCTGTTGTCTTTACTTGGTAGCAATGAGACAGGGTTTTGCATTTGGACCGACATGTAAAATTACAGCCAAGTCAAATTTTCATTTTTGTTTTCAAAATTCTTCTATGGCCTTATCCTTTCACTTTTCTGTAATCTTCTTAAACTCTGGGGTATCCGCACACCCCTAATCCTGTCTTATTAATGGCCAACCGTAATTTCTCACTATTGGTGGCTGTGTTTTCAACTGTCTAGGCCTCAAGCCTAGGGGAAGCCAGTAGCATTGTGGACTAGTGATCCAGAAACCAGGTTAATGCTCTGGGGACATGGTTTCAAATGGCACCTCGTGAAATTTATTTTCAATGAAAATCAGGAATAAAAAGCTAGCCCAAAAGTGACTATACAACTACTCTAAATTATCAAAACTCAACTAAAGTTCTTTTGGGAAGGAAATCTGCCATCCTTACCTGTACTGGCCTATGTGTGACTCCCAATCCACAGTAAAGTGGTTGACACTTAGCTGCCTTCTGAGCAATTAATGGTAGGCAATAAATGCTGGCATAGCAGTGATGCCACATCCAATGAACACATTTTTTAAAAAGCCCCTGGAATTCTCTTCACTACATCTACATATAAATATTAACTCTTTGACCAGTCTCTTTCTGTGGTTTGGCGACATTAACCCTGTTAAGGGCCTTGGGATGTTTCTGTATATGAAAAGGTACTATATAAATACAACTTCTTGTAGTTGTTGGAGTCCCAGTATTTCATGTTGGCTGCTGTTCCATCCGAGGTTCAGAAATTCAAATTATCCAGGCCCCACTCAAACCTTTGGTGTTTGCCTCACCTCCATATGGCTAGATACCAGCAGTCTTTGAAATCAAACCTTTGTATTCACAAGACATGAATACTTCAGGAATTGCTTTCCTGCTCATATAGTCAATTGGTTAGATTCCACATAGGTGGGTGATCCTATCCATCACATTCCTGCCCAGCTCGTGAAGGTTGAAATGACCTCCGCTGCTTTTTTAAAACAATTGTGGTGTTTATGTCGTGTCAGAGATAATATCAGAAGCAATGAGTTATAGTGACTCAAGAACTGATTATACTAAATGATTTTCTGGAATTTTTACTGTTGCTTTTGGGCTCAAGTTTTATGGCTGCACATTATTCCGTGAAACCGTAGGTGGGTGGCCTTTATTTGATGTAAACCTTCTCATATGTTAATCTCAGTTTTAAAAGTTTTAAATTGACCTAGCATCCATGGCCTTTTGAGCGAGAGAATTTCAGATTCCCGTTACTCAGTGTGAAATAAATACACCCCACAATTTCACTCTTGAACAGCCTACATCTAATTTCATAAACCACCTTGCTTGTTCTGCATTTGATTTGATTTGATTTATTGTCACGTGTATTGATTACAAACACAATGTCACCACTCTCTGGTACCGTCTTGAAACACATAAACTAAACCACGACACAGAATATAAAACAAAAATAATAAAAGCTCATCTTATAGTTTTATCTCAATAAGGTTAGTGGCCTTCAGAATAGCTCCTGGTTCTGATCAGCCATGGGTCTGGATCCAGGCCCTTCCATCCCGATCCTCAAGTCCGTGCTGCTAAACCGACAACACTGTAGCAACCAGGCTTCACCACACCACCGCTGCTGGAACAAAGAATCGTCAATCTTTGGCGCCATCTTGCCTCAAGCAACACTACCATCGCCGTGAGTTCACGTTGGGCTGACCTCACCAATGCGGCCGGAGTTGGTACCACAGGGTCCTGCACTAGGCCCAAACTTACTGCCATCACTGCCTCCATTGTCAGGCACCCGGGCCTAGTTCCAGGCCTGGAACGTCAGCTCAGTCTGCATGTCTGAATGAGGGGATTAAACCTGGGATCTGCCTCTCTCTCACCAGGAGACCACGTGGAGCTGCATCTGCTTCATTCTGGCGTTGCTGCTGCCACCGGCACCAGCCACCTTTTCCTTCATTACTTATTTGGCCTCACTTTCCTATGGGCCCGTGACACCATCTTTGTCCCTCATTCGATGCAGGGCACGTTTACCACTGCAGCTGCCACCGAGACGAAAAGGTAAGAGAAAAGACTTTTTTAAATAAAAGCAAAAGTCAAAAGAACAAAAAGGTAAAGAAAAGCAGATGGAAGCGGACGAGCCCTGGCCTCAGTAGCCTGAACACTGTCACTTTACTGCCGCCATCTTGAAATAATCACAATCAAATCCTTTTATGATTTAAAAACAAAATCTTGATTAGATAATCTCTTGTGCTTTCAAGGAAATACAAGCTGGGTTTATACAACCTGCCCTCATCTCTTAACTCTCCAAGTCAGTATCATGCTGGAGACTCTGCCTTCTCCAACTCCAAGGCAAAAAGGTATCTTTCCTGAGGTGAGCTGCCCAAAATCGAATGAACTTAGGCACTAGAGACATATGAAGTTGGATATTTGAGTCCCAAATAAGGTCTGACTAGGGTTGATTTTGATTAACGAGCTGGAATCGGCACTGAAACCAGATCTCTACTTTTTGTTGCATTGGCCTATGAAGGATGGATTGAAATGCAGTACATTGTAAATAGTCAAACACTAGAAAGAGTGGAGGTGTTGCTCACAGATGCTCACAAGATCCCTGCCTTGCCTTTTCGAAAAGCCTTTTCATGGTTTTGGGTTGTTTAAAGGTGGTCATCACCACCGTGGCCTCAATGGGGAGGGTATGTATCACATTGCTGGGCAGGCTGAAACTGAAATGATTGGGCTTAGGTAGGAGAAGACTTGGAGCCATTGTTTGAGGTTCTGGGTCAATACATGTGGTAGTAGTGTGGGCTGTCCAGGAGTTAAAAGGTAGAAAGAGATGTGGGAATTTGGGAGGACCTGATGACCAAACTGAGCCAGGGACTCTCAGAACCCAGCATGACCTTTCACGACCTCTTAATTCCTTACCATAGAATCAGCCATTGGAGGGACATTGTCACTATTGCTGCCGTGCAGAGAAATGGAGTAGGAACACATGCTCCAGTTGATGCTGAACATACCTGCACATGAAGAAATTGTAGTTCACAGGAACTACAGGAGAGCCAGTGCCTACCACCCTTGATGCCATTTCCCCCAGATGAGTAAGACACAGTGATAACAAGCATGGGGCTGTCGTTTTCCTGCTCCTATGATGCTGCTTGACCTGCTGTGTTCATCCAGCCCCATGCTTGTTATCTCGAATTCTCCAGCATCTGCAGTACCTTTTATCTCTGAGTAAAACACAGTGTTGGCACAGACTGAGGATGTTCCAGGGCACTCAGAGAACAACACCAATTGCTGAAGCGGGAACAAGGAGGAATGGGTGGTCATCCAATCACAGTGGCCATCAAAGCGATAGCTGTATTGAAGTTGATACAGCTGGCTCCTTCCAACAAGCCGCTGGGGATCTGCGAGGGATCTCTGAATTGTCCAGCCATAAATGTATAAGGCTGTTATCGATACTATTTATGGCAGATTATACCACTTCATTTCATTTGCTCATGGTGAAGTTAGGGCTGTAGCCTGGGCAATCATCTTTGCCAATATTGCTGACTCATCCCAGGAGCAGTACGTATCAATCAACAGTAGCTACATTGTCTCAATTAAGCTTTAAATTCCAGACTTAATACCGAATTCAAAACTTCATAATCTGCTATTCGTTTTTTCTTTATTTATTCATGGGATCACGGCGTTGCTGACTGGGCAGTATTCATTGCTCATCCTTGATTGCCCACAGGGCAGGTCAGAGCCAACCACATTGCTGTGGGTCTGGAGTCACATGTAGGCCAGACCAGGTAAGGATAGCAGTTTCCTTCCCTAAAGGATATTAGTGAACCAGGTGGGTTTTTCCTAACAATTGACAATGGATTCATGGTCATCACTAGACTGTTAATTCCAGATATTTTTTATTGAATTCAAATTCCAACATCTGCCACGGCAGAATTTGAACCTGGGTCGCCAGAATGGTATTTGGGTCTCTGGATTAACAGTCCAGCGATAATACCACTAGGCCATTGCCTCCCGAATTGCCTCCCCATTGCTATGGTGGGATTTGAATCCATGCCCCCCAAAGATTCCTCTGGAATTCTGAATTAACAGCTCAGTGGCAATCACTATGCCACTAAGTCACTATATCTCCCAATGTGGTACCAAAAGCATGGGCTTCAAGCCCTGCTCTGGCTGATAGTTTTAGGATTTGCATCCTTGTCTTACCCATCAATGAAGTTGTAGAGCTTGGGGTTGGATATTCCCGAAGGCAAACAGTTGAAGAAGAAAGTTGGCTTAAAAGAATGGAGCATCATCATGTTTCAGTAGCATATTTAATGTAGCAGATATGCTCACCATTATGGGGCATATTTTCTAATGTTCTGTGCCACTTTCTTCACAAAGAAAGAGAAAATTGAAAAATTATATGAATGCTGCTGTCTGTTTTCCAAACATTCATTTCAATGACAAGAAGAAATCAGGGCCAATCATTCATAACCTTCCAATCAACATTAACTGGGTGTTAAGCCCTGTCAGTGATTCAAGGCATCAGAATGTTTCACCCATTCTTTTGATGTGAAGTAATTGGGGCTTTGCAGCAATACAATTTTCACACAGTTTACACATGAACTTACAAAGTAAGAGTGTTTCATTTGAAAAATGACTGACAAATTGCTGTCACCCAAAGACAGGTTAGACTTCATTTTTCACCTTGTTAATGTCAGCAACAAATGGCAGCTTGCTGTCAGTAACATTAAGATCTTAGCTGGTATCACAGTCCCTCTTTCCTTTACTAGATCATAATGTTGAACCAGCTTTAAAACTTGGATCTACTACCTGTGAAGCGTTGTGGTCTCAAATGGATAACTTGGGTACCAAAGTCAACAATTTTATTGGAGATAGAGAATACCAATGATACTAAATCCATGCTACAATGTAACTTTTTTTTACTGAAGTATATCTGAGCTCGCAACTTCAACATCCATTGATATCATGCTTCCACTACACAGAGGATGCCAATTTTGTTTTTATTCTTTTATGGTATATGAATCTTATTGGCAAGGCCAACATTTGTTGACCTTATCCAAATTGTCCTTTATCAGAGTGGCTTGTTGATCCAGTTGATCAGGATCAGCATGTTCCAGTGAAGACCAGTTCAGGGGGCAATGAGAGTCAACCACATTGCTGTATATCTGGAACCAGACCAGGTGAGGATGGCAGATTTCTTTCCCTATAGGGCATGAGTGAACCAAAGGCTTTAGTTTTACAATTGATAATAATGTCACAATCATTCTATCAAATGAATTTAAATTCAATCCGTTACTATGGTGAGATTTGAACCCATGCTCTCAGAGCAGAAGCCTGGTCCTATGAATTTCTCACCCAGTAACACTGCCAAGACAGCACCATCTCCTACTGAAGGCAGCACTACAGAAGGTGTGTCTCCTCCTGGATGTAGATGCTGCCCTGACAGCAACTTATGGCATAGCTTGCATAATGTGCACCCTGAAACGTACATCTGTGAGAATGTCCCCTGCACACACTGGATTGTGAATTGGTGTTACCCTGACACAGCCCAACAACCTGTGTGACATTGGACTCCTGGGAGGGTGGCTGAGGTAGGAAACCTGACAACTTTTAAAAATTACTTACAAAGTGGGGCTAGTGTAGATTTAGAGTAGATTTTTCAATACAAGCTTGACGGGAGTGAAGGGTCTCATTTGTAGTGCATGATTCTATCATCTTTCATTCAGACACAGGGTAAATCCAAATCTGGCATGTGGGAATCTTTTAAAATCCAGTTGATCAGGATCAGCATGTTCCAGTGAAGACAAACAATAAGCATGGCAAGATTCAGGAACCCTGGATGACAAGATATATTGAAAGTTTAGTCAAAAAGAAAAAGGAAGCATAGGTGGTTTTAGGGAACTGAAATCAGCAAAAAAGAACTAATACAAGGAATTAAGAGGACGAAAAGGGGCCATGAAATGTCCTTGGCAAGAATTAAGGAGAATCCCAAAACATTTTATACAGATATTGGCTTGTTAATGTTCTCTTTGTCCACATGATCCAACTTCTACTGTTTGATTTCTGGGATGAGTGTTATCCTATTATCAAGGGCTGAATAGTTGGAGCCTGTATTACTGAGAGGTAGTTTTGTTGAAACATGGAACATAGAAGATTCTGAGGGCTTGACAGGGTTGTTTGTCTTTGGGAGGTTGCGTCCCCTCGTTGGGGGATTTAGCACATAGAGATACAGAGTCAGGGTGAGTAGTTGATTATTTAGGATGGATCAGAGAAGAAATTTCTTCATAGGGTTGTCAATTATTGGAACGCCCACTTGAGAGGTTTGTAGATCTTTATCATTGAATATTTGATGCTAAGATAGATTTTTAGTTACTCAGGAAATCAAGGGAGATGGGCAGCAGGCAGAAAAATATACTGAGGAACAAGAACTGGCTAAGCATTGTTGACTGGGTTAGAACAAAGAACAGTACAGCACAGGAAAAGGCTCTTCAGCACCCCCAAGCCTGTGATCACATGTGATTCCTTTCTAAACTAAAAAACATTTTGTCTCACCATGGTCCATATCCCACTATTCACCTGCACATCTGCCAATGTGGTATACTGCATCCGCTGTACCCGTTGTGGCTTCCTCTACATCGGGGAAACCAAGCGGAGGCTTGGGGACCGCTTTGCAGAACACCTGCGCTCAGTTCGCAACAAACAACTGCACCTCCCAGTCGCGAACCATTTCAACTCCCCCTCCCATTCCTCAGATGACATGTCCATCCTTGGCCTCCTGCAATGCCACAGTGATGCCACCCGAAGGCTGCAGGAACAGCAAATCATATTCAGCCTGGGAACCCTGCAGCCCAATGGCATCAATGTGGATTTCACAAGCTTCAAAATCTCCCCTCCCCCAACCGCATCCCAAAAACAGCCCAGCTCATCTCCACCTCCCTAACCTGTTTTTCCTCTCACCTCAAGCCACACCCCCATCTCCTATCTACTAACATCATCCCGCCCCCTTGACCTGTCCGTCCTCCCTGGACTGACCTATCTCCTCCCTACCCCCCTGCCTACACTCACCGTTACTGGCTCCCAACCCGTTTTTTTTTTTTTTTTTTTTTTTTTTTTTTTTTTTTTTCCTCTATCCATCCTCTATCCACCTCCCCCTCTCTCCCTATTTATTTCAGAACCCTTTTCCCCTCCACCATTTCTGATGAAGTGTTTAGGCCCGAAACGTCAAGTTTTCCTGCTCCTATGATGCTGCTTGACCTGCTGTGTTCATCCATCCCCATGCTTGTTATCCCACTATTCCCTGCTTGTTCACGTATCTGTCAAGATGTCTTTTAAATATTGTTACAGAATCTGTTGCTGCTACCTCCTCTGGCAGTGCATTCCAGGCACCTACCACCCTCTGTTAAAACACGAGTCCCTTGCATCTCTAAACTTTCCCCCTTTTACCTTTAACTATGTACAGTCTACTTCTATTTAAAATGTTATTTGCTCTTAAATATGCATGAGCTCTACCTCACCAATACATCTCTTGACTGTTTGACTGTTGCTAAAATTGAATAACTGCTTATCAGTACTGGATAAACAACAACTGCCTCTAATGAAATATCTAGATGACTGAATGTATTATCTTTGGTCCATGCTCCAAACTTCATCGTCTAGTTATTCACTCCATTCTTCTCAACAGTAACTGTATGAGACTGTATCAGGCAATTTTCAATTTTAGTGTTATATTTGACCCAAGATGAGCTACCAGCAATGTCACTATGACCGCATATTCCCACTTCCATAACATTGTCCAACTTTGCCACTGCCTTAGCTCATCTGCTAGTGACACTATTCCTTTGTTCCCTGTAGATGTGACAATTCCCCAAAGCATTCTTGGCAGGTCTCCTACATTTTATCCTCGGTAAATTTAACATCATCGAAAACTCTGCTGCCTGTGTCCTTTCTAAGTCCTACTCACATATCACCCCTATGTTCACTGACCTATATTGGCTTTTCACACTTCGAAGCCTTTCATAGCATCATCCCTCTTCTATCCCTGTAAACTCCTCTAACATCACAAAAATTTGGGATATCTATGCTTTTCTAAATCTGGCTACTTGATTTCTGATTTTAATTCCTTCAATATCAATGGCTATGCCTTCAGTAGCCCCAGCCTTAACTTATAGAATTCCATCCCTAAAGCGCGTCAACTCTCCACCTCTTTCTTCTTTTGACGATGTTCCTCAAAGCCAAACTCCTTGACTATTTGTCTGAGTATTCTTTGTGTGTCTTGGTGTCTAATTATACCTTTTAACCCTACTGTGAAAAGCACCCTGTAATGTGTTATTATGTTAGAGGTGCTTTCTGAATAGATATTTTTGTTGTTGGTCTGCTTCAGGTAATATTGGCTCATCTATAAATAACACTGAGGAAATGGTAGGATCAAGTGAAGTGATGGAGGGGGAGGTCTGGGTGATGTCAGTATATATGTGACTCTGCACCTGCAGGTGTCTCCCAGGATCAGCATATGGATGAGGAAAAGAAGAAAGTCATAGACAGATTCATAGAGGCGACCAAGGATGAGAGTGTCAGAAAACTGAAAAAAAAACATCGATAAGAAACAATGAAAAGCAGCTCCTCACAGCTGAGCTGTTAAAACTGCAGAAAGATCAAAAAAGGAATATTTGTACACAATCTCAGTGAATGCCAGTCATGACTTTGGCCTAGGCTGTTTGAATGCTCTGACATAGAATAAAAAAAATTATACAAACAAAAATGGCACCAAAATTATCTAGCTCACTTAATAATCATTTTAGGAGCAGGCATTCATAAATAACCCATTTGACTTGTACTGATTCATATCTAACAAAAGGACCATTTGAGTATTTTCAGATGTTTTGAACAATTTTATAATTCAGGGATCACTAACTGAGCCCATGTCATTTCTAGTCCAATTAGAAAAGAAAAGCAAGCAGCCTTTCATTTTGGGCTGCCTGGCAATACACTTGTTAATATTAGTTCAAAGCATTGATTAACTAGCTAATCCAATCACACAGCTTTTATTGATCTTTTATTGAGCACTCTGACAATGAGCACTTTCTGCAGAGGCCCAGTCAATAGCAAGCACCAAATAGGCTCTCTCTCACCTAATTGGCTTACGGCATAAGCCAAACATTTTGCTTAGTGCTGAATACAAGGATCAATGAAAAGCTTCAGACTGAATTCAGATTACTTTCCTGTCAAGTTTGTTTTTCACTTTGCGCAGGTTCATGACAGAATTGAGCAGGGAGTGGGGGATACTTTCTTTTTTATGCATTCAAAGGCCACATCTGAGAAGCAGCTGCCAGGCCTGAGATGCCAGAACAGCTGTAAAGGATAAATCACTAGGTGAGGAATTCTGGTTCTGCAAACTGGCATTCAGCCTGTCAGCCATGAAATGAAGATATAAAAAAAAAATGTGAGCTCTGAGGCCTGTAGCAGCAAACATTGGACTGAACACATGGTGAGCTTGGATATGCTGAACCATATGGTCATAGGTACTGCAAACTGTGGTAACAACATTTCACTTTCTTCAGTTTAATATTGCAAGAAGTTCTTGCATTACTTGCTGGTGGTATCAGTTCAACAATTCCTCCAAATTCAATCATACTGAGGCACATACATACATAGATTAACTACCATCATCTGCCTCAGACTGTCTCACACAGTTATGAGAGATTAATCCGATCCTAATGCAGCCTTTACGAATGAAGTTATTTGGGATGAAGTATTACTTGTACACAGGTCAGTGCCAGGTATTAATTCATCAATTTATCAGGACCCCAATTGCTGGCGTCTAATTGTCATCTGATTATTCATGCCATCCAAAGATGGGTTTTGAGCAAAGAAAATTATATTTACAGTTATGAAATCTTTTTTCTTTTAGTCTTTGTAAATGTGTGGAACTGATTTATAAAACTTGTGTGGGCTTAGACTGATGGACACATTTATTTATAAAGTCATCAAGAGACAATGATATCACCATTCTTTGTTTCCCAGCCTAAGTCTCATTAGAATTTTACATATCAAAGAAACAAAATATACAATTCAAGTTAATGCAGTGGAGGTCTGTGTCAATCCAATTTCCTTTATGCTGTCTGACATCAATCACTCATTACTTTGCCATTAGCTACACCCTCCCCACTGCGCAAATAAAGCTACACTTAATCGCCGTCAAGCATTTCATACATTCAGGAAGGGCAAGATTTCTTGCACAGCACATGGAAGGCTTGTGATTAGCATTAAGCATGTACAAAGTATCTCAGATTGCTCTGTTACAATCGCTCATGTTGTTTTTTTAAAAAACTTTAAATTTCTTGCATGGAGCGCTTGTATTTTCAGTATGATTGACCCACTATTGGTCCACCAGCGCAAATCACAGAATTTTAAGAGCAAATTATAATCAGGGCAAAGCAAGTTTTGAAATTTACTGCCATGTTTTAAAATACATTGAACTAGAAACCAGCCCCAACCACAAAACTGACTGTTCCCCTTGAATGATTAAATCAGCGTTGTGATTTTGTACTAATTGCACTCATATGCAGGCCTTCAGGGAAGCTTTAAAGATTAGACTGGCTGTTTTAGGTGCAAGGAAACTACCCATTAATAAACATCTTTTAAAGTTTATAAAGAATCAGACTATTACTTCCCAATGTAACCATAACTTTTTAGAAATTCATTTACTGTACTTTAAAATTGCATTACTCTGACACTGTATCTAAAAATGCTTATTACTGTAAAACAGTATATAGTTGCACCAGTCAAATTGCACCAAATTATCACTGTCAACTATAGCAAATTTTTGTAATAAAGGGATTTTATTTAGATTGTATTTTTGAAATTTTGACAATTGCATTACTGGCAGATTTTGTGGTCAACAATGAGATGGTGTGGTAGCTCAGTGGTTAGCACTGCTGCCTCACAGCACCAGGGATCTGGGTTCAATTGCACCCTCAGGTGAGTGTCTACGTGGACTGTGCACATTCCCTCCTTGACTGTGTAGGTTTCCTCCAGCTCCATTTCCTCCCACAGTCCAAAAGTGTGCAGGTTAGATGAATTGGCCATGCTAAATTGCCCATAGTGTCCAGGGATGTGTAGGTTAGGTGGATTAGCCATGGTAAATGCAGGGATAGGTAGTGTGGGGTGAGTCTGGGTGAGATGCTCTTCAGAGGGTTGGTGTGGACTCGATGGGCCAAACGGTCTGCTTCCATACTGTAGGAATTCTTTGATTTAAGTGGAAACTTTAGAAAAATAAAGGGGCATATTTTTCAGTTGATGGGTTTCCAAAACTCCTGGTCGGGAATGGGCAAAATGGTGGCAGGAAGGCCACTCAAAGAATTTTGTAAGCACCCATAACCAGCAAAAGACTTCGACAGATGGTGGTGATCTGTATCAAGATTGCCATAAATTCATAAAACATAGAAGCAGAAGTCAGCCATTCAGTCCGCAAAATATATTCCAGTATTCAATTAGATCATGGCTGGTCTGATAATCTCCACTTTCCTGCCTTTTCCTTATAATATTTGATCCCCATTTACTTATTAAAAATCTGCCTATCTCAACCTTGAATTTTCTTAACAACTCTGCATCAACAGTCCTACATGGTAAAGAAATTCTCAGATTCACTACCTGCTGGGATTTTGCCCTCTGGTTCTAGACTATCCCGAAAGGGAAAAAATGTTTCCAAGATCCACGCAGTTGAGCCCCTCAAGTATCTTTAATGTTTCAATAGGCCTCCTCATTCCTCTAAAGTCCACGTGCAAACCTACTCACTGTATCATCATAAGAAATTCACCTCTTACGCGGGATCAAGTCAGTAAAACCTCTCTGGCCTGCCTCCAATGCCTGCATATAATTCTTTAAATAAGGGAATCAGGACTGCTCACAGTATTCTAGATGTGGTCCAACTAGTGCCTTGTATAGTTTTAGCAAGATTTCCTACTTTTTTGGTCCATTCACTTTGAAATAATGGCCAATATTCCATTTACCTTTCCTATCACTCACTGATCTTGGATGCTGGCTTTTTGTGACTTATGTAAAAGATCTCCCCCCATTCCTCACCTCCAAGTCCCTCTGTGCTATAGTTTTCTACATTCTTTCTCAATTTAAATGACATTCAGCACCTCAATTCTCCCTGCAAAAGTGCATAATTTGGAATTTTTCCACAATATATTCAACTGCCAAGTTTCTGTCCACTCATTTAACCTGTCTATATCCCTCGCCAGACTCTTGTGCCATCTCCACAATTTGTCTTCCCACTAATGCCTGTCTCATGGCAAACCTGGATATACACAGTAAATAACTGCAGCCCCACCACTGATCCTTCTGAGCACTACTAGTTAAAGGTTGCCGTTGTGAAAATTCCTCCTTAATCGCAACTCTATGTCAATCCTCTATCCATGCTAATATACTACCCCCAACACCATGAGCTCACTATTAAGTAGTCTTACATGCAGTCCCTTATTGAATGTCTTTTGAAATTCAAACATATTACATCTCCTGTTTCTCCTTTGTTTCCTGCTTGTACTGTCCTTAAAAAAATTCTAATAAATTTGTAAGGGATGATTTCCCCGTTGTGAAGCCATGCTAAGTTTGCTTGATGATATTTAAAATTTCTAATTGCTCCACTATTACACCCTTTATGATACAATCTAATATTTTCCCCAACAACAGATGTTAAGCTAACTGGCCTATAGTTACATTTGTCCTTGTTTCCTCAACCCTTGAAGAAGGGTGTTGTATTGGCTCTTTTCGAATCCTCTGGAATTAGTGTTTAATTTAGCACTTTTGGATTGATATTTATGTCCTCTACTGTGAAGACTGATAGAAAGTATTTACTTAACTCAACTGCCATCTCCCATTAACAATTGCCAAATATGACTTCCTTACCCTTAATATCTAATGGGCCGATGTGAGGTCTCTCCCTTAGTTTGTGTACATTTAAAGAAGCTATTGATGTCCATTTCTATGTTTCTTGCTAGCCTGCCTCAGTTTATTTTCATCTCTTTTTTTCCTTTTTAGGCAATTTTTGAGAATTCATAACTTTCCCAATCCAGTGACTTACATTGATCCTTGCCACATTGTATGTGTTTTGTTTTCAATTTGAGCTATCCTTAACTTCCCTGGTTAACTGTGGTCATTTTATCCCCTTCCTAGAATCATTATTCCTCACTAGGATAAATCTTTACTGCGCATAATGAACTATTTTCTTAAACATCTGTAATTGCTCATCAATCACTTTTGTGGCTAAACCACTTTTCCAGTCCTTTTCAGCCAACTCTACCCTCATCCTTTTGTAATTACCTTTACTTATGTTTAGCATAGCTATTTCCAACCAAATTTCTCACTCTCAATCTGAATGCTAATTTCTACCATGCTATGGTTACTGATTCTTCGGGAATCTTTTACTCTGAGATTGTTAATTAGACCTGCCTCATTATACATTACCAGATCCAAAACAGCCTGATCTCTGGTTGAATTAATTACATGAGCTGGAAAAGCACAGCAGGTCAGACAGCATTCAAAGAGCAGGGAAGTCGACATTTCAGGCTGAAAGCCTTCTACTGATGAAGGATTTGCATCCAAAATGTTGATTTCTCTGCTCTTTGGATGCTGTCTGACCTGCTGTGCTTTTCTAGCTCCATATTTATTGACACTAGCTTTCAGCATCTGCAGTCCTTGCTGTCTCCAAATCGCTGAATTCATTACATGTTGTTCTATGAAACTGTCCCAAAAATATTAATTGAATTCTTCCTTGTTGCCAATTTTATTTCCTCAATCTACATGAAGATTGACCCGTATTAATGTATTGCCTTTTTTTAACTTGCCCGTTTTATTCATTTTTTAATGGGTTGTGGGCATCGCTGGCTAGGTCAGCATTTATTACTCATATTAAGAGTCAACCACATTGCTGTGGGTTCAGAGTCACATGTAGACCAGACCAAGAGAGAACAGCAGTTACCTTCTCTAAATGATATTAGTAAAGAATGGTAGACAATGGTTCCATGATTACCATTAGACTCAAAACAAAATCTGAAACTAATTGAATTCAAGTGTCACCATCTGCCATAGTGGGATTAGAAGCCAGGTCCCAAAACATTACCTGGGTCCCTGGATTAATAATCTAGTGATGATACCATTAAACCATCAATTTGCTTATGATTGATGATTTATTCTCTGTCATACTGTAAAAGTTATTGTTAAGAGATCTATAGACTTACTCCTATCAGTGTCTTCTTTCCCTTGTTATTTCTTACCTCCAGCATTATGAATTCTACATCATTTGACCCAAGGTCTTTTCTTGCTATCGTACTTATTCCACCTCAGGCTAACAATGTTAACCCACCACCCTTCCCTACCTGCATGTCCTTCTGAAACTTTACACACCCCTGAATATTTAATTTCCAGGTTTTATCTTATAATTATATCTCTTTAGCAGCTAGAATATAGCTGTTGACATAATATTTGCGCCAAACATTTGTCTTCTTTTCTGAATAATACATGCATTTAAGAGACATTAATTTTCTCTTTTTACCATTTTTCTTCCCTTTAACCCCATTTGCTGCTTTTTTTTGGCTTGTACACTTTGTCCCTTCCAGTCCCACTCTGGGCAAGAGTAACTGAATAGCTGCCCTGCAATATTGCCTTATCCTTTCCCTTTGTAAGTCTACGTGTCCCTCTCCCAAACCATCGCCATGCCAAAAAGGTTTAAAGCCCTATCTATTCAATGTGCCAAAATAGTGGTCCCAGCATGATTCAAAAGAAGCCCATCCCACTAGAACTTAATTGTCTACTGTATCCAAGAGTGGAAACTCCACCCCTAAATTTACAAACTACTAAAGAACAATTGAGCTTGAGGTTGCTGACTTGCTCGCCGAGGTGGCTTGTTTTCATTCAGACGTTTCGTCATCATGCTAGGTAACATCATCAGTGAGGCCTCTGGTGAAGTGATGTTGGAATTTATACTGTCTGGTTTGTTATGGCAAGTAGGGACATTTCCTGGATGGGTATGTATATGGGGTCCAATTCTATGTGTTTGTTGATTGCATTATGGGTTGAGAACCATGCCCCTAGGAATTCCTGTTCATATCCGGGTTTGGCTTGGGCCATATGATTACGTTGTCCCAGTTAAACTGATGGCCTTCATTGTCCGAATGTACTGATATTAAGGAAAGTTTGTCATGTTGTTTTGCTGCTAGCTGATATTTGTGTATTCTGATGGCTAGTTTCCTTCCTGTCTCCCCGATGTAATGCTTGTGGCAGTCATTGCGTGGTATTTTGTAAACTACGTTGGTTCTGCATGTTGTGGGGTCTTTAATCCTTGTAAGTGATGAAACGTCTGAACGAAAACAAGCCAGCTCGGCGAGCAAGTCAACAACCTCACCCACAACCCGAGCTACAAATCTTTGCTAAAACCTTAAATAATTGAGTTAAATAATTGAGCTTGTTGCTATGGCTCTCATTTAATGAAGCCAACTTTTCAGAGAGAAAAAAAAGATTCTTTCAATAGCAAAATACTGAAAACATTATGATATAGCAAACAGAAGTATCATTTTGTACTAGGAACATCCACAAATGGTAATGAGATGAATGAACACTTGCAGAGGCCATAATTTCATGACACTTCCAGTGAACACCATGTGGTAACTCAAGCAGCATAACAGAATAAACTCTGCTGACAGATAGGCATGCTGAGTCCCACTCAGGGACAGGAGTTCTAAGAGACAGGTGGGGTACTTTAGCAAAGATCAGAACCTCTCCCTGATCACTTCAATCAAACACTGCCATTACACTTTCTGAAATATTCAGGTTGAGGCCAGGTCCCCAGATAACAAAGACCTGTTTCCATTATTAAAAGATTGTATCTTTGTACTCCAAATCAATTGTTCCTCCACAAGCAATGCTTTCCTCTGGGAATAAATAGGTACAGTATGCTATCCTCCTACATTGAGCTGAAACGCAGACATAGCGTCAATGTGGTATAAGAGCAAAATTGCTCAGATCGTGTGACTCATGTTGAAGATTTTCTCGTTGTGCCATTGCCTCCTAGGATATTATTGCTGGCTGTGGTTAAGGCCAACAAATAGATTTTAAGTTGATCAATTTACCAGACCCACCCTAAAAAACTATATAGTGTACACAACTTGGAATTTGTTTTACAGATACATATCATCTTGGCATTCAAACAATGCTGACAAACTACCCATGTTTGGCTGATAGAGCCAAACTGTGTTACTGCCTTGTAACGAGATCCTGGTGATATGTTACATCTATTACATTTTGACCATACATCGTAAGAATCAACCACAAATTATTTCACAATACACCTACAATAATAATGTCACAATAAACTTTTATTTCACACATTGTTCATATGTAAACAACACAAAGAAAGCCAAGTACTGGGATCTGAACTAAGTGACACCAGCAACCAAAAGGACTCAATTCTTTTTTTTAAATGGACAGTAGGTAGAGTGCAATTTGGGGTGTGGTTTGAGCTTGGAGTTCAGATAGTTGCAATAAATTGATAACCTTTCACTTGTGATTGAGTGAATCCTTTGTTTCCCCGAACAGGTAAATTTAATTCAGTGATCACACTTTTGTTACTAAATCAGAAGGCCGCAAGTTTGGAATCCAACTTCACACGTATAATTTTATGCTCCCCCACTGACAAGTCTGAAAGCATGGAAGTTCATTATATTCACTCCATGACCTGCCCACCACCTACCATCATGCCCTGAACTGTCTTCTATTTTACAGGGAGGTGGTGATGGCAGAGTGGCCCCCCCACCATTAGATCTATTGAGAGGCAACCTAATTTTCACTTACTCCAAAGATCTATACCAACAGAATTCCCATATCCAAACCAGAGCTTTGTGCGGTCAAATCTCCCTGGTACTGTCAGATGGATTGAACAAGAACAATATGGCACTGGAACAGGCCCTTCAGCCCAGCAAGTCTATGTCAACAAATCACACCTTTCTAACCTAACTACCCTTTGCATCTTTGCTGTCCATATCCCTCTATTCCCTGCCTATTCATGTATCTATTAAGATGCCTCTTAAACATTGCTATCGTATCTGCTTCTACCACCACCTCTGACGTCACATTTCAGGCACTTACCACCCTCTATGTTGAAAATTTTCCTCTCACATCTGCTTTAAACTTTACCCCTTTTAACTTAAATTTATGTCCCCTTGTAATTAACATTTCTACCCTGGGAAATCACTCCAACTATCTGTTCTATTCATTTGTCTCAGAAATTTACAAAATTATATCAGGTTGTCCTTCAGTCTCTGCCATTCAAGTGAAAACAAACCAAGTTTATCCAATCTCTCTTCATAGCTAATACCTTCCACACCACGCAACATCCTGGTAAATATTTTCTGTACCCTCCCCAAAGTCTCCATTTCCTTCTGGTAATGTGACAACTAGAACTGTACACAATATTCCAAATGTGCCCTAACTGCAGTTCTATATGACTGCAACATGACATGCCAATTTTTATAGTCGATGTCTCAACTGACGAAGGCAAGCATGCCATATGTCTACTTGACCATCTTATCCACTTGTGTTGTCATTTTCAGGGAACTGCAGACCTGTGTAGACAGATCCCTCTGTACATTAATGCCTCGAAGGCTTCTGCCATTTACTGTATACTTGCCTCCTGCATTAGATCTTCTAAAGTGCATCACCTTTCATTTGTTCAGATTAAATTCCACCTACCATTTCTCCATCCAGGTTTCTAGCCTACTTATTTCCTGCTGCATCCTCTGGTAATCCTCCTTGCTATCTGCAGCTCCCCAAATCTTTGTGTCATCTGCAAACTTACTAATCAGACCACCTACATTTCTCCTCCAAATCATCTTTGGTCTCAGATCACCCGTAAGAAAAATACCTTTCCACTGCTACCCTGTCTTCTGCGACTAAGCTAGTTGTGTATCCATCTTACCAGTTCTCTGCAGATCCCATGTGACTTCACCTTCTGTATCAGCCTGTCAAGAGGGACCTTGTCAAAAAGCCTAACCAAAGTCCAAGTAGACAACATCTACTGCCCCTGCCCAAATCAATCTTTGTTATTTCCTCAAAAGTCTCAATCAAGTTTGTGAGACATGACCTCCCATGCAAAAACCCACATTGCTTATCACAAATAAGTCTGTATTTTTACAGATGTGACTAAATCCTGTCCGTAAGAATCTTCTCCAATAACTTCCCTACCACTGATACAAGACTCACTAGCCTATAATTTCTCAGATTATCCCTGTTGCCCTTCTTAAACAAAGGAACAACATTGCCTATTCTCCTGGCCTCTGTGATTTTTCTTGTGACTAAAGAGGATACAAAGATTTTGCGAGTTCCTAGCAATTTCCTCCCTCAGTATTCTAGCTATAGATCCCCCATCAGGGCCTGGGGACTTGTCTACCTTAAACATTTCAAAACACCCAACGAAGTTGTTGAAAAGGATTCATGAAAAAAACTTTAGCATTGGCTCATTTATTCCTCTTGAACTGGCCTCTTGCTGGCCAATCACAGAGCACATTTGATCATGGCTGTTAGTTCATAGCCTATAGGTCTTCTTCGTAGCTGATGCTTAAACTGCCGCAGCCATGAATATTTGAATGTGACTGCCTCATGTAGAAACATATGTTTACACAGGTAATTGTTGTCCTCTGGTCTGGATCAATGTTAAGAAGAAAACTTGCAGGGTCATAAGAATATAGCGGGAGAATGGGCTTCATTGGATTACTCTGCCAAAGCACTAGCACAGATATGATGAGACAATTGACCTTCTCCTGCTCCTCATTTGTATGTGATTCTATAATCTTTTACTTTAATTGAGAAATGGAAAGCAAAGGCTCATGTGTAGAACACCAATGATGTAGAATAATAAACGAGAAGACAAACAAACCAAAAAAAAGACAGGTGACGCAGGCCTGATGAAAGTTTTGCCACAACACATAATTTGGCAACATAGCCATCATTTGTTCTTTGGTTCCCGGCACCACAACTTAGAAAAGATGCTGATGTTCATCCTTCAAGGCAAAGATAACTGTCTTATCAACTGGGGTTTGATTGCATTCGGTTGGGTAGGTGTGTAATCTGCCCCCAGCACTATACTGCACACAAATGAGTTTTGGATGAGTTGCTGACTCAGCTTCCCCAATTTGCATTTGATCTCTGCCTCTGATATGTGCATGCTTTCAAAAGAGGCTGCAACTTTTTTTAAAATTTGATTGAATAAGAAGTGGCGATCATTGGCAAGCTTCTTCTAGGACACCGGATTGATATCAAATCCCTGAAGGGAAGTCTGAGTGTTCTTGTTGTGCCTCCTTTAATGAGCATGAGGGCACAGCCTGAACTCAGGCTCACCATAGAAGATGCACTTTGGTTAGCAAGTGCTAGGCATTCTGGCCACATGACCAATTGTGATTGTCTAAGTGAGGCTTAGAAAGGCTACGCAAGCCTTGAAAGGAAGTAAGCCACAGATTCATCAGAATGCTATCATATCTCCAAGGCTTATGTTACAAAGACAGATTTACATCAATTGTGCTTGCATTCCTTAGAACAGAAAAGTTTAAGAGGTGAGTTGATTTGTGGTTATAAGAACTTGAGAAAGAATTGAGTGTGAGGAAGCCTTTTCCATTGACAAGGGAACAGTTATTTCAGACAGCAATAATGGGCAAAAGATGTGAAAACTTACAAAGCATAAGGTGCTATCAATAAATAATTTTAAATTGAAGATTGCATGATTTTTGCTGGCTAGGGATATTGAAATGATACAGAGCCAAGGCAGGTGAATGGAATTAAGAAAAAAAAAATCATCCATGATTGCACCAAACAGTGGAAAGTTCCCAGGAGCTGTGTCACCTACTCCTGTTTTGATATTCCTATTAGACCTTTACTTATGTACATAATGGGGTTGAGGAGGGAATGCCTGACTTAGATAGTTGCCAGAGATGCATAAAAAAAATTGAAAGGGACCATTTCATGTTTTTCAAGCATTACTGGGATACAGGACCTTTACCCCCAAGTCAGTCCTCATTGCTCACATTATGCTTTCTAAATCAGCCTGTTGAAGAGAGGTTGTGAAACATCTCTGGACCAAGTGGGACTTGAATCTAGCCCCCTGTCCAAGAGATAGCAACACCAGCACTGCACCAGTAGACTGTCTCTTGTTGATACCTACTAACTAACATCAGCCTGGAAGCTTATTAATGTATAAACATTTATTTGTGGCACATATGCTTCAGATTGCTTTGGAGGCACTAATGCTAAATAGTCAATAATGTTTCCTTAAATAGGTAAGCATTTTGGCCATTTAATTACTTGAACACTATAGTCACAGTATTATCTGAAGACTTATCAACCTCACCAGCAATATGAATAGATTGTTGGCTATTTGACTTGCTTTAGAACCTTAAAACATTAATTTAAGATTCTTGGATGTGACATATTTATAAAATTAGTAGAATTGACATTGCCTTTTTCCTCCGATGGTGACGGCTAGCACCAGCGGACATAGCTTTAAATTGAGGGATGATAGATATAGGACAGATGTCAGAGGTAGATTCTTTACTCAGAGAGTAGTCAGGGCATGGAATGCCTTGCCTGCACCAGTTGTAGACTCACCAACTTTAAGGGCATTTAAATGGTCGTTGGATAAACATATGGATGATAATGGAATAGTGTAGGTTAGGTGGGCTTCAGATTGGTTTCACAGGTCGGCGCAACATCGAGGGCCGAAGGGCCTGTACTGCGCTGTAATGTTCAATGTTCTATGATATGACAGATCACGAAATCACTAAAAATAAATCACATTACAATTTACAAACTTCACAACGACCGTACACTTTTATAAAACCCATTGGATGTTAGCATCTGCAAAAATCAAATCTGAAGAAATAAATTAGGCACAAACAAAAGCCTTTAAAGAGGCAGTCACTTTTCAAAATTTATTCTTATCATGTGGAATTCTTGTTTATTCGGTAAGGGTTAAAATGTACGAGGGATGTAAAAGACGGAATACCTAATGGTTCAGCTGCATAAATTACATGTGCTGATCATGTCTGCTGCTTGTGTGGCACGGTTTATCTCTCACACCAAAATGTAATCCTTTTATGCTGAATTTCCCAATTTCACACACCAGTAACTGGCTGGACACGGGCTTTGTTTGCGATGTCCCAAATCAATCAGAAAGTAAGGTTCTATTAAGAGAGGAAAAGAAACCTGCTCGAAAAGAAAAGCACCTGGCTGTGTTGGGTGGAAGACACCAAGTGCTTACTGGAATTGATTGGCTGAATAAACACCACAGACAATGAACTTCATCTCACTAAACACCTGATGACACTTTAAACGAGCCCTCTTCATCCCGCCTCTGACAGATTGATCACAATTAGACCTCATTAGCGCTATTAACAAGCATCGTTTCCACCCCCACCACAAAGCACCCAAAAGCTCATTCTGTGCGGATCTCAATTACCTTTTGTGTGCGGCTTTGAGGTTGCCCGTGTTGTGCTCAGAGTCCCAGCCCTCGCTTTTTTTTCCCCCTCCCCACCTCATCCCTTTCCCTCCATGTGGCAACAAACTGGAGACTGCAGTAGTAGAGATCTGTGGATGAGTTCCGCGGTTTAAATGAACGCCTGATCGCACAACCAATTAGGCTCATTTGAAGTCAGAGAATCGCCTTCTTTGGTGTTAAAACCCCATGTCAAACACGGTGCCTATGCTCATTTGTGGTATAAAATGAGATTAACAGAACAGCTGCAGCAGGGTGCATGCCTGCTGGACAACTTAATTGTGAAGCCTGAAGAGCCATCATGAACGGGAATGTAGTGATCTTAGCGGGTCTGCTGAATTACAAGTGCTATTTATTAAAAGTAATCCCTAATCAATGACAGCAAACTCCCTGTGCCAGTATAAAATTCGAGCACTGAGCAAACCTTTGAGCGGGGTTGAGAATGATTATGAAAAAAAAAAATCAAAACCCAATCCGACAGGAATATGAACTGCGATCAGATATCCGAGATATCATGCTATTACCCTGCCTCTCTAAAGAGAGGATATTGTCTGTTCTCTGCTTTTGCGGGGCACAGTTACGAAGCACCCCCACCAGCCTATTATCAGTTGAATAATGAGAATAAAGTTAATGCTGTTAATTCTGCTAGAGATACCGATGGACTGTGAACGACATGCTGTAACTGCTGAAGTCACTAAACCCTTGTGCTCGACTGGCTGAACTGCTTCCAGTGAAACTTATACCCCAGGGTGGATTTGGCAGCAGCAGAGGATTGTGCATTCATGCCATCAGCATATCCTCAGGAAAGACATGATTTATGCTACTGCGAGTATAGAATTAGCGCAAAGTCACTTTCGAGGTTGTCAGCAAAGCTTTTTCCAGCGGTGTCCTAGTCTCTGAGTGGACAGAATGCCAGCTGCGAATGTCTGTACCCAGTTCTCCTTCCCCGCTTCGGTAGCAAGTAAAAAAAAAACTCCAGGAGACAAAAATAAAAATTGTTGGAAAATCTCAGCAGGTCTGATAGCATCTGTGGAGAGAAATCGGAGTTAACGTTTCTGTCCAGTCTAGTGGTTAGGGAACGTCATGGAGATAGGCTCTTCAGCTCATACTGGTCCATGCGGACCCCATTTCCCTGCATTTGGCCCGTATTCTTCTCAACCTTTCCTCTTCCACGTATTCATCCAAATGCCTTTTAAATGTAGTTAACGTATCCGCCTCAACCACTTCCACTGCCAGCTCACTTCACACGTGTACCACCCTCTGTGTAAAATAAAGTTACTCCTCAGATTCCCATGTATTCTTACCTGGAACTGATGCCTTCTAGTCCTCAATTTCCTAAACCTCTGGAAAAAAGCCAAGTGCATTCACCCTATCCATGCCTCTCATGATCTTACAAACTTCTGTAAGATGCCCCTCTCAGTCTCCTACACTCGAAAGAAAGTCATAGCTTGTCCAAATTCTCCCTATAACTCAGTCCCTTTTAATCCTTGCAACATCCTTGTAATTTATTCTGCACCCTTTCTAGTTTAATAACATTCTTCCTATAGCAAGGTGACTAAAACTGAACACAGTGCTCCAAGTGTGGCCTCACCAATGTCCTATACGACTGCAACACAACTTTCCAACTTCTATACTCAATGCCCTGACTGATGAAGGCCAGTGTGCCAAAAGTCTTCACTGCCCCATCTAGCTGTGGCTCCACTTTCAAAGAACCATACACCTGAACTCCAAGATCCCTCTGTTCCACTACACTCCTTAAGGCCCTACTATTCACCATGCAACTCCTATCTTGATTTGACGTTCCAAAATGCAAAACCTCACACTTGTCTACGTTAAACTTCATTTGCTATTCTCATACCTATTCTCAGCCCACTTCCCCAGCTGATCAACATCCTGCTACAATTTCTGATAACCTTCCTTACTGTCTATGATACTGCCTATTTTCCTGTTGGATTTTATACAAAAGATGTGGGGAAGAAATAATAGGTGGAGATAGGGTTTTCAGAAGGTGTAGCATCTTACCATTCACTTCCTCCCTCTTCACCAACACACCTTCCACATGAAGCAACGCTTTACCTGCACTTCACTCAATGGAGTTTACCACGTTCACTGCCCTCAAAGTGGTCTCCTTTACATCGGAGAAACGAAGTGCAGACTGGGTGACCACTTTGCAGAACACTGATGCTCCAGCCGCAAAAAAGACTGAGCTTCTAGTTGCTTGCCACTTCAACACACCACCTTCTTCCCTAGCCAACATCCCTGCCTCAAGCTTGCTGCAGTGCTCCAGCAAAGTTCAACACAAGCTGGTAGAACAACACCTCATTTTCCGCTTGGGGATACTATAGCCTTCTGGACTCTATACAGATTTCCCCACCCCACAGATCAGGCCTTGTCATTACACAAGCTGCTCCCACATACTACCCCATTGTCAGCCAATAATGGTCAATATTAGCAGCTATTCATTACCCTGGACTGACCTTTAACCACTTCTCTGCCTATCCAACTGTTTTTCTCTCTTTGGGCTCTCTCTCCACCTATCATTTACTCTTCCCCAC
Source organism: Ginglymostoma cirratum (assembly GCA_024137785.1). Classification (NCBI taxonomy): domain Eukaryota; kingdom Metazoa; phylum Chordata; class Chondrichthyes; order Orectolobiformes; family Ginglymostomatidae; genus Ginglymostoma; species Ginglymostoma cirratum. The sequence goes on from JAHRHZ010000039.1 coordinate 14,167,481, forward strand.
CCCATCTTCTGTATAAAATCCATCCATTTTCTAGCTACCATCAGTTCTGAAGAAGGGTGACAAGACCCAACATGTTAACTCCAATTTCTTTCCACTGCTGCTGGACTGGCTGAGATTTTCCAGCAATTTCTGTTTTTGTTTCAGATTTCTAACATCTGCCATTCCTTCAGTTTTATATTCCAGGATAATTTTGCTATCTTGCAAAGTATTACACAGAATTTTGCAGTGCAGGAATAGGCCTTTGGGCCCAACTGGTCAATAGCACCTTCATCTCACTCTGTCAGCACATCTGTCTCTGACATAACACATGTCTGATAGTGTATTCCTCTTTCTGGAGTGAGGCGGTGCTATTGTGGGCAATGGCAATGACTTTCAAAAATGCACAATGTCAGGATCCCCTCTTTCCTATATGTTCAGGGATGTGGGCATTGCTAGTTGGGCAAACAATACTACCTATTCCTAATTGCCTTGGAGAAGGTGGTTATGAGTTGTCTTCTTGAACCAGTGCTGTACTTGGCTCTGGATCCCATGGTGAAAAGTTCCAAAATTTTGACCCCATCACCATAAATGAATGGCAATGTAGTTCCATGTCAAGATGGTGAGTGGCTTGAAGGGGAAACTTCCAAGTGATGGTTTTCCATTCATCTGGTAAAGATCACAAGTTTAGAAGGACCTGGCTGAGGAGCTATGGTGACCCACTCTGACTTGCAAATGATGGATAGGCTTTGGGGAGTCAGGAGTTCAAATGAAGGATTATAAGACTTGAAACATTAAACCAACATTTCCCTCTGTTTTGGGAAATGCAAGTCAGGCTGTTTTCTAACTTCATGATTGTGAACCTGTCACCCTTCTCCCACAGAATTTTCATCTCTGAGACAGGGACAGGTAAGGTCTGCTGCTTCTATACACAGACCCTTGACAGCAACATAAGATGATGGGAGATCATCTGGGCTGGTTAGAAGGTTTGCCAGTACATCAGTCCAATGCTCTTCATAGTAGTTAGGCTGCCGAGCCCACACCCATTCAGGACACTCTTACATCAGATGAAGTCAGAAGTCACATGACACCAAGGAGCTCATAGAGCCTCAAAATTCCAACAGAACTGGAAAGGGTAGATGTTCCTGATGGTGGGTGTATCCAGAACCAGTGGTCACAGTATGAGAATTTGGGGTAGGCAATTTAGGTCAGAGATGAGGAGACATTTCTTCATCCAAAGAGTGGTAAACCTGTGAAATTCATTACCTCAGGAAGTAATTGATGCCAAAACCTTGAACGTATTCAAGAAGTGACTAGTTATAGCACTTGGGCAAATGGGATCAAAGGTTATGGGGAGAAAGCAGGATTAGGTTCTTGAGTTGGACGATCAGTCACAGATCATGAAGAATGGTGGAGCAGTCTCGAAGTGCTGAAAGGCCTCCTCCCGCTCCTGTCTTTGTTTCTGTGTTATAGTCCAACAGGTTTAACTTGAAATCACAAGCTTTCAGGTGATGAAGGAGGCACACTCCAAAAGTTTGTGATTTCAAATGAACTTGTTGGACTATAACCTGGTATTGTGCAAGCTCTGACCTTGCCCACCCTAGCCTAACCCTAGCATCTCCACATCATTAGATTAGATAACCAAACATTTTTTAAAAGAAATGTCTTTATGGTGAATGCTTGGCTGAGTCTAAGAATTAATAATGCATTCAGCTCAGTAGAAAGACAATTGACATAGTTTGCAAAGAAGTGCAAACTTTGGGTTGATATTTATTGTGGTCTAAAAACACTATTTTGAGCTTTCTCATGTGTTTATTTGCAAAAGATTAAGAGATGCAAGTGGATGAAAGTTCGACATTGATACTGTTCCAAATAGCTCCTTGATTTAAAATTTACTTCAAAAAGAATCGTTCAGGTTACGAGCTCAAAAGCAGCTTGCCAGTTTCAAATGCGTTTCAAAGACTTGTTTCTTGCTCCTGTACAAAGGGGAAACCAGGAAACAGGGTATGGAGGATGCGTTTGGGCTATGAGGGGACGTGGGAGTCGACAACAACAGCTTTTAAAACCTAGCTCTCAAAAAGCTTCCCAAACACCACAGGAGGTTTGCCACAAAGTGTACAGACTTGCTTACCTGGCAGCCCACAGCTGCACGATCACAAGCGGAGAAGTTTGAATTTGTTGTCGAGATTTACATTTCGACCTCGCCAATATGGTTCCCAACCCACAGAAATGGTGAGCAGTGAGCTGTGGGAATGGGGGATGTTTAAAACTTAATTGGGGAATGGAGAAATAGACAAGATTGCAGATGCTGGAAATCAAAGTTCATTTAAGAAAAAGTCACTAAATACTCAGTAAGGCAACACGGTAGAGAGAAAGACATTGATTACACAAGTCGAGGAACCTTTTAGCAGATTTTCTTCCTTATTAAAATCCTGCACTTTGATCCTTTCTGACTTGGGGCTGCTTTGAGTCTTGTTTGGGGGTGGGAGCTTTTCACTTACCAAAGCTGCTGCCTGACCTACTCAATATTTCTAAAAAACATCGAATTTAAAAAAAACTCCTGCTTTTGTTCTCCATCATTTACACAGGCAATAGTGGCAGGTCAGAGCTGAAAGTACAGCGAGTCGTAGACAAGACTATTTTAAGTTCACAAAAAAAAGCCTTTAAAGCCGTTACGAGAGCGGGATATTCTCCCTCATCAGAATGATCGCTAAGGAGCAACATTTCGCGTTTGGGAGTTCTTCATCAAAAGTGTAAACTGGGAGAAGTACATTTTTTTTGGTCCCTCACTAACTGAGTTCACTGCCGTTCTGAGGAAGGGTCTCCGTACCCGAAAGGTTAACTCTGGTATGTTTTTAACTTCACAGATGCTGCCAGACCTGCTGAGCTTTTCCAGCAACTTCTGTTTTTTGCTCCTCTTTCGCTACCCCCTTTCTCCATGGAAATGAGGCAAATCACTGAGCGAGCCGTATTGTTAGACACTGCAGTTTATACAGCTGCTGTTCCCTTCACTCGGCAGCACGGCGTAGTGTTTAGGCAGGAGCCCGCTGTTTAATTCAGTCAATGGGAAGCCTGGGCAGGCACGTGCCAAAATAATGAGAGCAGCAATTTTCCCGAGATGTTTCTGTAATTGGTGAAAGGCCATTGGGTCACTTGCTGTGTGTTCTGGCACCAAAAAAAAGTAACGTGAGTTGCGATTGTTTTATTTTGGTGTGCACACGTTCTACACAATACTGCATCTCAATCCTAAAATATGCCAGTTATTATTTTGATGTTTGCTGCTGAGAAAGGACCATGTTAAAACAGCGAGTGGTCTTTGCTGAGCCTGACATGTTATGGCTCACATGTACCACGAGGGCATTAGGAACACATTTTTGGGGCTGCGGACAGGTGTTATCCTACCGAGAAAGCAGGAACCGCAGATGCTGGAGAATCTGAGATGACAAGGTGTAGAGCTGGGTGCATACAGCAGGCCAAGAAGGGTCTAGGCCCGAAACGTCAGCCTTCCTGCTCCTCTGATGCTGCTTGGCCTGCTGTGTTCATCTAGCTCTACACCTTGTTATCTGTTATCCTACCGATTTGCTTTCTTATCAGTCAAAGCGGAATTGCGAGTCTGAGCGCTTTCCTCACTGACTTCCAACCGCTGCTGAACGCGTTAAAAGATTTGACAATCCTCAGGAGGGTATTTTATCTGGAGTTAAAATTAGAGTTAGCTTTGTTGTCACAGATACTCGAATGAGTACAGTGAAAAGTTTATAAGTCGCCACTTAAAGCCTAACAATCTGGGGGTTTGTACTAATGGAAAGCTATATTCAGCCAACTTGCTTGGGGGGAAAATACATTTCCTCTCTACCAAGCTGTTTCTGTTTTCCTTCCAGTCTGAAATGTGTTTTCAAAAGAGTAGTGAGGAAATATAACCGAAGAACGGCATGATAGGTGTGCAGGGTCACTTAAAGACATGCTATTTTGTTTTGGAAGATATTAAAAACAAAAAGTACATTTCAGTTCTTGGTGAGAATAAGGGGTATTTGTTTGAAAGAAAGTCAAAGTCAAACAGCTGGTAATTATTTTTAACAATAATGTGCAAACCCGTGGCTGCTGAAGTCCTTTTTCAATTCAAACCTTGATCTCATCCCGTTGTACCTCCGTGGCAGAATTCTTAACCGCTGGGTCATTCCAGAACACCATTGGATTTACAAAACTTTGAATAGTTTTTGTCTTCATCCAATTTGAGAGAATGTCAGGTAGGTAAAGGAGATGTACTCCTCAATATAGAACTTACCTGGTTTCCATTTGACTGGCATCTGTTAGGTGGGCTCAACGAGAGGAAGGTAAACCATTCAACTTGAGTGTGGATAGCATGAATCTACATTTCAGCTTACAACCAGCTAGTTCATAGTGGTAATGTCCCTGCTTCTTGATCAGAAGGTTTGGATTCAAATTATACCTGACTTGGAATTATGTCACAGCAAGTCTCAACAACTTGATTCAAAATGCATAAAATCAGCCAGTTTAAAATAGAAAATAATACCAATCCAGTCAGCAAATTATAAAGATCACACTTTTTAAACAAAAATGTTGCTCATGTTTGGCAACCACTTGCCAATATATGCAGGACACAATATATGCAGATCAAAATGCATGGATTTTATAGCAAATTGCTTTAAAGAATAAGTACAATGAGAAAACAAGACTACACAGAAAAGGAAAAGAACAAATGGACTGAAATGTTGACAATCTTACGCATTTGCATTGTTGTCTCATTAGGCTAGCATCATGTACGTTATTGGGAGGGAACTATTGATGTTTGAATGGCCTTCTGAACAGACTACATAAGTAATGCATTTATCTTTTCCTTGGATTGGAATGCAGTTGATTGCACTGATCTGATAATTATTTAATTTGTAGAAAATGTTGAACAATTTTACTGAACTCAGTTTTTCCAGTGGAATATACTGAGAAACTTCCCACAACAGAACAGTAGCGAGCCCCTGTAAGATGAATACATTGGAATGCATCTGTTACACTTCAAGATTTCAACTCATTCATAACTGAGACCAATAGGCATAATCAGCGCGGTGCCAATGTAGCAACTAAAGATGCTCAGTATCAGTTTGACCAGCACTGATAAGGAAGTCTGTAGCTCCTGACACACTCCTAACAATAGGCCATAGGGCAAGTGACTGCCAGGCCGGGCTGACCATAAGGACATTTAATGTGATGAAATCAAGGTTTAAGTTAAAAGGGGAACAGCCAATGCATCTCCTGCCATAGACGATAAGCTAAATAGCTTTTATATTCTATTCCCATTATTTCAAAGGGAATGGAGTGTAAAAATAGGGACATCTGGCTAAAACTATACAATGCACAAGTCAGATCATATCTAGAATATTTTAAACAGTTTTGATATCCTTCGTTAAGGAAAGATAAGCTCGAATTAGGACAGTGCAGAGAAAGTTAACTAGGTTGACATTTTTTATTCATTTGTGGGATGTGCGCATTGCTGGCTGGGCCAGCATCTATTGCCCATCCCTAGTTACCCTTGAGAAGGTGGTGATGAGCTGCCTTCTTGAACAGTCACAGTTCATCTGCTGTGGGCTGACCCATGATACCATTAGGGAGGGAACTCCAGGATAGTGACTGGGCAACAATGAAGGAATGGCAATATATTTCTGAGTCAGCATGGTGACTGGCTTGAAGGCTGTGGTGTTCCCATATATCTTCTGCCATTGAATGTCAAGAGATGGTGATTGGATTGTCTCTTATTGGTGATGGTCAATACCTGACATTGTTGTGGCACAAGTGTTACTTGCCACTTGTCAGCCCGAGCCTGGATATTGTCCAGATCTTGTTGCATTTGAAGATGGACTGCTTCCATATCTGAGGAGTCGCAAATGGTGCTGAACATTTGCCAATGATTGCACAATGTCCCCATTTCTGACTATACTTATGAGGGAAGGTCATTGATGAAGTAGCTGAAGATGATTGAGTCTAAGACACTATCCTGAGGAATTCCTGGAGAGTTGTCCCGGACCTCCAACAACCACAACCATCTTCCTATGTGCCAGGTATGACTCCAACCAGTAGGGTGTTTGCCCCCTGATTCCCATTGACACCAGTTTTGTTAGGGCTCCTTGATGTCTCAGGCTGTCACTCTCACCTGACTTCTGGAATTCAGCTCTTTTGTCCAATGTTTGAATTAAGGCTGTAATGAGCTCAGGGGCTGAATGGTCCTGGTAGAATCCAAACTGGACACTACTGAACACCTTCTGTCATTTTACTGATGATCAAGAGTAGACTGATGGAGTGGTAATTGGCTGTGTTGGACTTTTTAGACTGGTTGCTTTTTTTATGTACAGGACATACCTGAGCAATTTTCCAGATTGTCGAGTAAATGCCTGTGTTGTAACTGTTCTGGAACAGCTTGGCAAGGGAGCAGGATGTTCTGGAGCACAGGTTTTTGGTAATATTGCCGGAATGTTGATCCCCATCACTGAGGGACTTTTTTCTGACTAGAGGTTGAGTAGGTTGAGACTGTATTCATGGGAGTTTAAAAGAATGACAGGAGACCTTATTGAAATATATAAGTTTCTCAAGGGCCTGGTCAGGAAAAATGAGGAAATGTTCTTTCCCCTTGTGTGAGAGTTTAGGACTTGAGGGTATATTCTCAGAATAAAAGGTTAGCCATTTAATACAGAGACGAGAAAGAATTTATTCTCTCAGAGTAGTGAATCTGTGGAATTGCTTAGCACTGGCTGATGAGGTTTTGTCATTATGTATATTCAAGGTTGAGATAGACAGATTTTTAATCAGTAAAAGAGTCTATGGTTATGAAGAAAAGGCAGAAAAGTAGAGTGAAGTATTATTAAATGAGCCATGATCTCATTGAGGGGTGATGCAGATTCGATGAACTGAATGGCCAGCTTCTGCTCCTACGTTTATTGTCAGCCTAGCCTAGCGCTCCCTGTCACATGACTATCTATGTTCAGATTGTATCGGGAGGAATAGCTTGATAATCAAGGCCCCGTTATAGCATAAGCATAAATGTGTTGATTCACTCACCGAAATGGCTATGTTTTTCATTTTTGAATGACTATCCAGAATAATAAAGACTTTCACCTGGTCTATTTAATGAATTCAAAAAATCCATCTATTATTAGCCAAATGTATTATTAAAAGGTTTAGACAGGTGGAATTTTTAAAGTGCATCTAGTCGAGCTTTTTTGTGTGCCAGTGTGTAGATACTGCTACTAGAGGTGGGACAGTACTGAACCTAATCCTAGGAAATTCGGCCAGTCAAGTATTTGAAGTTTCAGTAGGTGAGCATTTTGGGTATAGTGATCATAACTCTGTAAATTTCAAAGTCATTGTGGAAAGGGATAAAGATAGTGGAGAAGTTAAGTGTCTAAATCTGGAAAAGGTCAATTTCAATATCATTAGACAGCATCTGGCAAACATAGACTGTGAGCAGCTGGAACAATTTAAGATTAATAAGGAGGAGGTATTAGATATTTTAGGGGTCATACAGATGCATAAATCCCTAGGGCCTGATGAGAAGTATCCCAGGCTGCTATGGGAAGCAAGGGAGGAGATTGCTGGGGCCCTGCCGGATATATTTAATACTTTGCTGGCTAAAGGAAAAGTGCCAGATAACTGAAGAATAACTATTGTAGTTCCTTTGTTCAAGAAGTCCAGCAGGTAATTATAGACCAGTTAGTCTGATATCAGGGGCAGGGAAATTACCGGAAAAAATTCTGAAAGATAGGATGAGTCAAAACTTGGAAAGGCAGTGATTGATCAGGCATAGTTGACATGGATGTTTTTAGAAGAAGATCCTGTTTGACTAATTCAATTGAGATTTTTGAAAGGATGACTAAATATATTGTTGAGGATAGTGCAGTTTATTTGGTCAATATATTCTTCAGTAGGGCTTCTGCCAAGGTCCCGCATGAAAGGCTAGTCCAAAAGGTAAGAGACCTTGGTATCCAAGGCAAATTAGATCCAAAATTATACTACAAATATGATGCAAAGGGTGATGGTGGAGGATTGTTTTTGTTATTGAAAGCCTGTGGCCTGTGGTGTACCATAGGTTTTGGTGCTGGGACCCTTGCTGTTTGTTATGTACATTAATGATTTGAAATTGAATGTAGAAGGTATAATTAGCAAGTTTGCAGAGACACAAAAAATGGTAGTGCTGTTGATAATGAGGGCTACCGTCTGAAGTTGATCGGCTGGTAAATTGTGCAGAGCAGTGCCAGATAGAATTTAGTCCTGATAAGTGTGAAGTAATGTGTTTTACAAGGTCCAATAAGGGAAGGATATATACAATGAATGGTAGGTCCCTAGGAAATATTGAAGAACAATGGGACCTTGGTGTACAATTCCATATATCCCTGAAGGTGACAGCACAGGTAGACTAGGTGGTGAAGAAGGCATATTGGGTGTTTGCCTTCATTAGCTGGGTGTAGAATGTAAGAACAAGGAAGTTTTGTCACAATTTCATAAAACATCAGTTTGGCCACAGATGGAATACCGTGTGCAGTTCCAATTGCCACACCATCGGAAGGACTCAATTGCACTAGAGAGAGTGCAGAGGGTGACTGTCTGTGTGGAGTTTGCACATTCTCCCTGTGTCTGTGTGGGTTTGTTCCCACAATCCAAAGGAAGGGTTACTGGACTGGAAACATTAACTTGGGGCACCCTGGTGGCTCGGTGGTTAGTACTGCCGCCTCACAGCGCCAGGAACCCAGGTTCAATTCCACCCTCGGGTGACTGTCTGTGTGGTCTTTGCACATTCTCCCCATGTCTGAGATAACAAGGTGTAGAGCTGGATGAACATAGCAGGCCAATAAGCATCAGAGGAGCAGGAAGGCTGACATTTCGGGCCTAGACCCTTTTCTGAAGAAGGGTCTGGCCCCAAAACATCAACCTTCCTGCTCCTCTGATGCTGCTCGGCCTGCTGTGTTCATCCAGCTCTGCACCTTGTTATCTCAGATTCTCCAGCATCTGCAGTTCCTGCTATCTCCCATGTCTGAGTCGGTTTCCTCCCACAGTCCAGAGATATGCAGGGTAGGTGGATTGGCCATGCTAAATTGCCCATAGTGTTCAGGAGTGTGTGGATTAGGTGGGTTATAGGAGGATGGGTCTGGGTGGGATGCTCTGAGGGTCGATGTGGATTTGTCAGGCCAAAGGGCCTGTATCCACACTGTAGGGATTCTAAGATGTTGCCTGGGATGAAAAGTCTCAATTATGAGGAGACACTGGATAGGCTGGGTTTGTTTTCCTTGGAGCAGAGCAGGCTGAGGGGATACCTAATTGAGGTATATAAAATTATATGAGCAGTATACATAGAGTAGATTATGGGAACCTTTTCCTGTGGCTGATATGTCTAAGACCAGAAGGCATAAGTTTAAGATGAGGAACAAATGGTTTAGCGGAGATCTGAGGAAAAATGTTTTGAACCAGAGGTTGGTAGAAGTATGGAACATGCTGCCTGAGAGGGTGATGGAGACAATTATTCTCACAACATTTAAGATGCATCAGGAAGTGTTTTTAAAATGCCAGGATATAGTAGACTATGGACCAAGTTCAGGTAAATGGGACTAGTGTAGTTTGATGTTCATTGACGCAGACCTGGTAGGCCGAAGGGCCTGTTTCTAAGCTGTATGACTCTGTGACTCTAAAACAAGTGGAATACTCTGCTTTTCATCTAAGATACAATCTGGAATTGAAATTGTATCCCCTTAAATCCAAGCGCTGACATACTCACACATATAAAGAGGCAGCAGTCTCTACAGAGATAATTGTATCAGAGATAAAAGGAACTGCAGATGCTGGAGAATCCGAGATAACAAGCATGGGGCTGGATGAACACAGC
>JAHRHZ010000039.1:14177733-14188106 GCA_024137785.1 Ginglymostoma cirratum
GGTTTAGGCCCGAAACGTCAAGTTTTCCTGCTCCTATGATGCTGCTTGACCTGCTGTGTTCATCCAGCCCCATGCTTGTTACCTACAGAGATAATTTTTTTTTTAAAACTGGGACTAGCACTCCTGTGTGTCAATACCGGAAAACAAAGGATAGAATTTGATCACTTCTCATGGTCCACCAGTTTCCTATTGACAAAATTGAATTGCTGAATATCACTGTGAAAGCCTTTGGTTGAAATCAACTTATATCTGAATCATTGGACAGTGTGTCCCATTTTTCAGATTTTACATGATAGTCAGAAATACTTGTATCTGGAAACTTTACCATGTTGTCAGGAACTTCTACTGAGAAATGGGGGAACATGCAGCTTCTAAAGTGTCTTTCTTCCTGACTACTTTGGTTTTGTTAAACAGAAAATTAAGACCAAAACATGTTTCTAAGCACCATTAACATGTAGCTCTGTAATATTTTTCACAATCAGATTTTCCAGTAATTATGGGCCATAAACCCCAACTCTTAACTCGTTAAAAGCTTTTCTTGTGCTTTTTGTCCAAAGCCACTTTCCGTAAATAGTAAGTGGCTGACAGCTCATTTTAAGCTGTTGATTTCATTCCTTGATTAAAACCGAATGGTAAACCCTGAAATGTCCAAACCATTCCATATCTTCAATTATTTTTACAACTTCTTTAAATACCAAATTGCATTGATTACGCAATGATAAGCCTTGTTGGTGGCAGACTCCATCACAAACTATCTCCCCAGAATGGAAATTGGGTGGAAATTTCCTGACTCAAGCTATCGATTTTCAAACTGAAGATCTGTACCTTTAAAATTCTCATCGCTTTACATTAAAATATTTAAAGCTCACACTGAGGCAATTTATGATGATGCAACTTCTAAAATGTTTCTGTCTATTTAACATATATTATTTAACTTTAACATTTTTAGACAGAAGGAAAAGGAGATCATTTTCCCCTCAAAGAACAATTTTCTCATTGATTGCTCAAAAATATAATAAAATAAAACCTCCATATCCTTTGAATTGTCATTTAGTTCCATTTTGATTTGATGCTGATTGACATGTGACCAAGAAAGAGTAAATTCAAATAATTGGGAACCCTGGACATACGGAAAGCCAAGTGATGAGTTTTTAAGTATTATCATCAGCGCCAAACAAGCTTTAGAGCCATAGAGACATACAGCGTAGAAACAAGCCCTTCAGCCCACCATGTCTGTGCTGCCCAACAAATACCAAACCACACTAAGAGATAGTAAGAACTGCCAATGTTGGAGTCTGAGATAACAAGGTGTGCAGCTGGAAGAACACAGCAGGCCAGGAGGCATCAGAGTCCCAACCCGAAAAGTCAGCTTTCCTGCTCCTCTGACGCCGCGTGGCCTGCTGTGTTCCTCCAGCTCCACACCTTGTTATCCCAAACCACACTAATCCCATTTGCCTGCGCTTGGTCCATAGCCTATTATGTCCTGGCATTTTAAATGCACATCCAGATGCTTCTTAAGAAGTTGACACCATCAACATGAGATTACTCCTGTAATAGGAACTTTATCTTCCCCATGTTAAATGGAGCTATCTTAACTAAAAGTACAAGTCCATTTATTTTTATAAAACTGACTTTATGTTTTACAAGTCTGTTAATATTAAGGGTACAAAGTTCAAATCTATTGTATCCATTTTTTGGGTGCTATAAATTTCCTTAAATCTCCAAAGTAGCATCCCTCGTATAACACTGAGGACTCCATATTGGTGAGGACATTTTTGTCCATGCAGTGTCCTTGGGGCTAAAAGCATACAGCAAGGTTCAATACTGTATTTCTGGAAGAAAAACAAGTCAACTTCTGCTTGGCAACACAGCAGCCTTCCAGTCTGAAAATCAAATTCGATAATTTTACAGTCTGAACACTACCTTCCATGTCCTCTACCTAACCCAAAACCTCAGGCCTTGTCATGACATGGACTGCTTTCAGCACAGCCAACTCGTTGTCCCTGTTATCAGCTTTTTTTTTGTCCCTGATTTACTAATAACCATCCTTTGTATGCCTAACTTTCTTTCTTTCTGGGCTCCGTCTCCATCTATTGTTTATTCCTTTTCCCACCCCACCCCCTGTCAGCATAAATATCAGTCTTTCCTAGATCCTATCAGTTCTGAAGAAAGGTCACTGGACTCAAAACGTTAACTCTGCTTCCTCTCCACAAATGCTGCATAACTTGAGTTTCTCTCACAATTTCTGTTTTTATCTGTAACAATTACAAAGAGGGAATGTTGTGAGATTAACCAGTAATGAGCATAATACTGATTCAATTCCAGCAAGTATTGCCACACTGCCATTTTGGATCCCAATCCTCATTTTTATCCTTGCACAGCTTAACATGTGCAACAGAAGGAAGGACTCCACCACATCCAATGTCGTTTAATGGGACCATCAACTATTTACAGGATTAGTGTTGATCAAATTTTACTTGCAGCTACTGAATTTGTGAAAGGTCAGAAATCACACAGCACCAGGTTATAGTCCAATATGTTTATTTGAAAACATAAGCTTTCAGAGCTTTGCTCCTTCTACAGGTGTTAGTGAGAGAGGTGGTATCAGACACAGAATTTATAAGCAAAAGATCAAAGGGTCACACAACTGATGAGGATGTGTTAAACCAACCTAAGATGCTGTTAAATCTTTAATCAGTTAGAAGTTTTTAATTGATTAATATGTCTATGTAAATCTCCAAATTTCTTTCAAGTCAGTGCCTTGAGAGAACTAAAGGTTTTATCAGTGTAAAGAAGAGATGAAATTTTAAGTCAGGCAATGCATGTTAGATGTGAGGCCTTGTTTAGAATCTGTTTGTGTTTTGGTTTGGAGTCAGACTGGTTTTATTTCTAAAGTGGGAATTTATAAAACGCCACATTGGCTGACTGTCTATAATTTGTGTGCTTTTCGAACAAAGTAGAATGTATCTGCAAATACAAATTCACCCTATAGATTTACGTGTGTGTGTGTATGTGTATGAGAGAGAGAGAGAGAGAGTGAGTGTGTGTGTATGTTAGAGAGAGAGATGGAGGGAGAGAGTAAGAGTGTGTGTGCATGTGAGGTTGAGAGAGTGTGTGTGTGTCTGTGGTTGGGAGGAACACTTCAGCGGTCAAGGACATTCGGCCCTGGATCTTTGGGTAAAAATTCTCCAAGACGGACTTCAGGATACACAACAACACAGAGTCGCCGAGCAGAGACTGATAGCCAAGTTTGGTGCCCATGAGGACGGCCTCAACCAGGATCTTGGGTTCATGTGGCAGTACTGTCTCACACACGGATGCGCACACACACACACACGCGCACTTACACATAAATCTATAGGGTGAATTTGTATTTGCGGATACATTCCATTTTGTTCAAAAAGCACGCAATTTATAGACAGTCAGTCAATGTGGCGTTTTACAAGTTCCTACTTTAGAAATAAAACCAGTCTGACTCCAAACCAAAACGCAAACAAATGTCACCTCTTCTTTACACTGATAAAACCTTCAGTCTCTCAGGCCACTGACTTGAAAGAAATTCGGAGATTTACATAGACGTATTAATCAATTAAAAACTTCTATCTGATTAAAGATTTAACAGCATCTTAGGTTGGTTTAACACATCCTCATCAGTTGTGTGACCCTTTGATCTTTTACTTATAAATTCTGTGTCTGATACCACCTCTCTCAATAACACCTGTAGAAGGAGCAAAGCTCTGAAAGCTTGTGTTTTTAAATAAACCTGTTGGACTGTAGCCTGGTGTTGTGTGATTTCTGACCTTGTCCACCCCAGTCCAACACCAGCACCGCCACATCATGAATTTGTGGAAGTGTGTGGTGCTTTGTATTGTTAGAGCAGCTGAAAAACTTTGTCTTGACTTCAAGGTTTCTGCATCCAGTTGTTCCCAGACATGCAGGCAATAACAGGCATTCCCCTGGAATGCAGCATGACTGGGAGAATGAGAAAACATCTTGCAAAGCTGGACAACCTGCTGAAATACATGGCATAGAGGGTAAGAATATTTCTTAGAAGGAGGCCATCGCTGACCTGGGTACTCAGGGACTTCCTGAACGTTAGCAGGAACAGTGATATCTGCACTTCTGTTAGGGTGTCTTCATTGAAATTGCCACCCGCTGCACTGCCCTTGCCACTTTAGAGCAGAGAAGGAGCACACTGTCTGTTGCCATGAAAATAACAATGCCTTTGAATATTCATGCATTGTGGTCCTTTAAACTGGTGCTGGAGATGGTTACTGCATTCTCATCTTTACTCTGTCATGACTGAGGTCAATGAGGGTCTCTGTTTGAAGACACCTGGCTACATTTCATTCCTTCTGACCAGTGAGAAATGGCTGGAGCAAGTACATGGCTTCACAAGAGCGCAAGTTTCCACTTTGTGCAGGATGCCATTCACTGCACATCATTTTGCAGGAGATGTGTATAAACTCTGAGACCTGTTGCGATTAATAGGACTCTGTTCCATTAATGTCCAATGGGGTATGATTAATTGCAGAGAATTGTGCAGGTCAATACCTGATCTTCTACGTCTTTGTGCCCCTGAACATTTAGCCATGTGTGTATTATTTGGTTTTGTAAGCGTGCTGAGTAAATATACCACAGCTCCATATTGTGCATTCCCTGTTGACAGGAGGATAATAGCTCTAAGTAATCTGCAAGTTATGATAGAACCAGTGTTTTACAACCTTTGAAACCAATTTAATTATCTACGATGTGAAGAAAGCCCCCTATATGATAGAAATTACAGACTGGGTGGAGTATAAGAAATTAGTTCTGCTTCAGGGTTCAGGTGACAAGTAAACTACCAGATCTTCACTTTCGCTGTTTATGCTGTTACTTGAATCCCTCGATCGGATTACTGCTTCCGTCCTACATCCTTGATTTTTGTTTACATGCAGTAGCCTTTAAATGTTGCGATGACTCACTATTTTAAAATAAATCTAATTTTCACCGTTAAGAAGGCTAATTCCCATTTAACTGTGTCTAATTTTAAAACTCCTGCCACGTTAGCTTGTAATGGATGTTAGAGAGAAAAGCAACGTCAATCACACCCTTTTACTGTTCTCTATGGGTCCATAAAACTGAGTCTGGAACTACAAAGACGATTGATATTAAAAACATGTTACGGTGAAACAGTAGATACAAAGTAACAACAAGGTGAATTTGGGATTATTTTCCTCCAAGCATAAAATGCAATGAAGAAGTGAACACAAGTAAGTAGGTAAACAAGATTGGTAATGATTAGACCATAAGACCACAAGATTTTGGAACAGAATTTGGCCCAACGAGACTGCCTCACCATTCGATTATGGCTGATTGGTTTCTCAAAACCATTCTCCTGCCTTGTCCCTGTAATTTTTGATCCTCATCCTAATTAAGAACCTATCTGTCTCTGTCTTAAATAAACTCAATGACTTAGCCTCCACAGCCTTTGGTGGCAACAGGTTCCACTGATTAACTACCCTCTGGCTGAAGATATTACTCCTCACCTCAGGTTTAAAAGGTCAGCCCTTCTCTCTGAGGCTGTGCTGTTGGGTTTGGGTGGCACAGTGGCTCAGTGGTTAACACTGCTGCCTCACACTGCCAGGGACATGGGTTTGATTCCAGCCTCAGACGACTGCCTGTGTGGAGTTTGCATTTTCTCACTATGTCTGCCTGGGTTTCCTTCAAGTGCTCTGGTTTCCTCCCACAGTCCAAAGGTGTGCAGTTTAGGTGGATTAGCCATGGGAAATGCAGGATTACAGGGATGGGGTAAAGGGGTGAGTCTTGGCTAGATACCCTTTGGAGGGTCGGTGTAGACTCTGGGCCAAATGGCCTGCTTCCACACTTTAGGAATTCTATGATTCTAGTCTCTTCTACTAGTGGAAACATCTTCTCCACATCCACTTTATCCAGGCCTCTCAGTATTCATTAAGTTTCGATGTGATCTCCCCTCATCCTTCTAAACTCTGGGTAGAGACTCAGAATCTTCAATCGCTCCTCACATGACAAGTCATTCATGCCTGTAAACCACCTCTGGACACCTTTCAAGGCCAGCACATCCTTCCTTAAATATGGGGCCCAAAACTTCTTGCAATATTCCAAGTGCGGTCTGAACAGAACCTTACATAGCCTTAGCTTCACATCTCTGCTCTTGCATTCTTGCCGTCATGCATGTTAACCTTAAGAGAATCCTGAACTTGGACTTCCAAGTTCCTTTGTGCTTCAGACTTCCAAAGCCTTTCCTCATTTAGAAAACAGTTTAAGCCTCTAATCTTCCTATCAAAGGGCATAATCTCACTTTCTTACATTGTTTTCTGACTGCCACTTCTTAATTCATTCTCCTAGCTTATCCAAGTCTTTCTGAAGCATTCCCACTTCCTCAACACCCCTTGACCTTCCACCAATCTTTGTGTCATCTGCAAACTTAGCAACAATGGCCTTAGTTCCTTTGTTCAGATCATTAATGTATAATGTGAATAGTTATGGTCCTGACATTGATCCCTGCACAACTCCGCTAGTCCCTGGCTATCATGCTAAAAATACCTCTTTATCCCCACTCTCTGCCTTCTGCCAGTCATTCTCACTTGACTTCTTTATTACTTTTAGCCATGTATGTATATATAATAATCCTACTGATTGAACCACAGATGACACATCAAACAATTGTACAATCAAAGTGCTTGCAGTGTGGTCTACAGCTGATTAGCCCAGTTCATGAAATAGGAACTGAGAAATTGTGAGCAGGGTATTTGTGTAATTACTGTTTGATAGCACTGTTAATGATATCTTCCATCACCCTGACTGAAAGCAGGATGATGGGTCATAATTGTCAGTTTGCTTTTGTTCTCCTTTTCATTTACAAGGCAATTTTCTGCATTGTTGGGTAGATATGATTGTTGTAGCTGTACTGAAACAGCTAGGCTAGGGGTGTGGATAGTTCTGAAAGTCTTCAGCACCACAGCCAGAATGTTGTCAGGGCTCACAGCTTTTGCAGTATCCACTGCCTTCAGCCATTTCTTGTTACCAGGCGAAGTGAATCCAAATGGATGAATACTGACATCTGTGATGCTAGGGACCTCAGTTGGAGAACTAGGTGGACCATCCACTCATCACAACTTGCTGAAACAGTTGTAAATGCTAAGCCTCATTTTTTTGCACGGATTGAGGATGGAGATGTTTATGGAGACTTCTCTTTCTCTTAGTTTTTTGATTGTCCATCACCATTCATTACTTGGTACAGCAGAACTGTAGAGCTATTCATAGGCCTATTAGTTGTGAGGTCACCTAGCTCTGTATATTACATGGTGTTCCTGCTATTTAGTATGTAAGCAGTCCGGTGCCCTCACTTTATAGGTATGTGTGGTGCTGCTCCTGGCATGTTCTCCTGCACTTTGCACTGAACTAGTGATGGGGACTTCAGTTATATGGAAAGAACTATGTGTGGAAAAACTTAAGAACATCTAAAAGAAAATGAGGGCTTTATTAAAACCTACAATTAAAAATTTTGAATTAAATAACGCGTTCTTATATCTCTACTCTCTATGTTACACCAAATAAAATAATACTTAGAAAAATAAACTAATGTTTCTTTATTTACAAAAAATATATA
This sequence comes from Ginglymostoma cirratum, assembly GCA_024137785.1. NCBI lineage: Eukaryota > Metazoa > Chordata > Chondrichthyes > Orectolobiformes > Ginglymostomatidae > Ginglymostoma > Ginglymostoma cirratum. The sequence goes on from JAHRHZ010000039.1 coordinate 14,185,364, forward strand.
AAATAGCAAGTAGGAAATTGAAACCTTGTCTTTTCATCATAACCAGGGCTATACATAGTGTATTTAGAAATTACACGCTTTCTCCAAACCAGCCTATTTATAGGATTTCAGGGATCAGTGCAACTCACCTGAAAAATGGTTCTGATTCTCTTGAGATCTTTACTCTTCGGTAGCCAGGTGGTACGCGTGTATTACAAGTTTTCAACTCAGCGACAAAGAAATCAGAATTGTGTTTGACTTAAGGGGAATCTTGGTGGAAAGAGTGCACCTTTGACGTGACTACTTATGATGGTAGATGCCACAGGGAAAGGAACTGTTCACATAACCTCAGTGAGTTAATGCTGTAGTTACTGCAGCCAGAGTGCACTGGTACTGGAGGAGTTGGAAACTGGAAGGGGTATCAGTGTATGTTGGTCAATTTTCTAGATAATAGTAACCTGGCGTGGGTCAGGCAGTATTTGAGACCAGTCATATGATTAAGTATAGTCTGCTTATGAGAAACAAGTGACTTTGGACAAATGGTTCCCAAAGCTCCCCATCACAGGGGGTTGTCTTGCCTTCTATGGCTATGTTGCTAGATCGATTGCTACAATTAGTCAACAACTCTGTTATTCCTGATACATTTGACCACTAGAAAAGTAGAAGCAAAGTAGAGAGAATTTGGTCATTTTATTCATTAAGCTGTTCCTATACAATGATATAATTGAGGAATCACAGATGGTCCATGCTTACAAACAAGCTGGACAATGGCAAATGTAAATCAATAGATAAATATATTTATATTTTAAGATACCTGGGAGCCAGTATTTACTTTTTAATAACTGAGTCTGGGGGTTATGAGGAATCAACTTATGAAGTAAACAGAATGCTAAACTTTATTAACAAAACCTCTTGCAATTTGTGTCCTAAGTATGCTGGTTCGGTCATGCCTTAAACATTGTAGTCAATTTTGATAATCAGATTACCAGGAAAATACCAAACTCTGGAAGCTTTGCAGTGAAGGATGATCAGAAGATCGAAGAAAACTATTGAAAAACTTTAATCTCTTGACCTAGAAAAGAGCCAAATGAGAGGAAATGTCAGATTGTAAATGTGACTTTTTAAAGAAAGGCTGAAACAAAAATGCTTCTAGTGTTTGTGAAGATGCTGCCCCAGCAAAAATAAAAAAAAAACAACCTCTTCAGGAGGAGGAAAGGTCATTGATTTTCTTAAACATATATTGTGCTGGCTTGGACCAAGTGTGCACATTGATTAAAAGAGCACTGCACTCAATTAAAAATAAAAAAATTCCAAACACAGCACCCCGCTTGAGAAAGTGAAATAGCATTATTTGGTCTGATGATAATTTCCAGTCCCATAGGTCTTATCATTAGTTGTCACTTTGGAATTGGATCAGTAATAATGTCCTCGCAGCTATTAATGGCCATAATATCTCTTCCGTGATGAAGCTGGCACATTGAGGGTCACACTGCTATTTCCTTTTAGCGCAATCAAATTCACAGCTGCCTGGGTAAATGAAGAACATATGCTGCAGCACAAATTGTAGTTCAATGAAAACTCTTAATATATTTAAATATTCATCAAAATACTTAAAATAACCTTCAGATGTACATTGTCAGGAATGTAGCTCTGAACTTCACAATTCTTTACTTTGTTTTCTTTTACCCATCGGGTAAACTTCTTCATCAGCTGAACTTTCTGCAGTGCGTTTAAGAAAACCAGAGGTTATATCTGCCTGTCCAAACTGCATAAGAAAATTCCAATTAGGTCTGCTTTTTAAAAATTCCAAGACAGTTTTTCTCTTCTCCTTTGATACATCACATGCCTCTGATATGCCCCTCCGTCCTGATCTCTACAAATGTGACCTAAAGGGAGGGATACTTGTTTTGAGAAGCAGCAAGACTGATTTGCTAATGACTTCTCCCTATCTTAGGTGGTAAAGCTTTGTTTTCACTAGGTTTCTCCCTCTGATATTGGTCACAAGCTGGCTGCAAGAGGAAAATTGAATGTGAACCATCCTTGTTTATCGTGCAAATCCATTTCTTCAAAGATCTTACAATGGTGTGGCTACAGTTTGAGTCCAGGCTACTGAGTTTTAAGAGTATAATGTTGTTTCCTTTAAAACATTACTGCCTCAATATTTGTTCAGGCCCAAAGGATTGAAATGTGCAATTAACTTGTATCCATTCTTTCTGATGCAGTCGGCAAGTTAACTCTAGCATGATTACAGCACGTATCCAGGCACTGCATTTGTGAGAAAGCAAATACTGTGAGATTCGTACCATGTCAACCTCACCTGTACTATGTAAAGTCAGCCTGCACCTCTTAAAGTGAAGGTGCCTTTCGACTGAAACAGGTACTGAAAAGGACTAGGAAAGGATGGCTGAGCTGGAAGGACTCAGAATAATGTACAACAGGACAGAGAGTATATTTTGAAGTTCACTGGCACTGCACAAAAGACCTTTGTACAGGTGATAAAAGGTACTGCAGATGCTGGAGAATCCGAGATAACAAGCGTGGGGCTGGATGAACACAGCAGGTCAAGCAGCATCATAGGAGCAGGAAAACTTGACGTTTCGGGCCTAGACCCTTCATCAGAAATGATTAAACTTCTTCCTCCACTCCACCCAGGTTATAAGAGGTAGAATATTAACATTCACTGTGATGACTCTCAGCTTCAAATGTTCATCTACAAGGCATCCTGGTTCTGGTGGATAGGGAGAATCTCTCTGATTTCATTTCT
>JAHRHZ010000039.1:14188506-14254750 GCA_024137785.1 Ginglymostoma cirratum
AGAAATGAAATCAGAGAGATTCTCCCTATCCACCAGAACCAGGATGCCTTGTAGATGAACATTTGAAGCTGAGAGTCATCACAGTGAATGTTAATATTCTACCTCTTATAACCTGGGTGGAGTGGAGGAAGAAGTTTAATCATCTAACAAGAGCAAGGACAGCGAATACCTTCGAATGACAAACAGTTAAAAATCAGCCATTAAACTCAGATGCTGCCCAACTCACCACACATCCTTTACACACCTTGCAACAGTCTCTTTCGATCATGACTCCTAGAAGTATTTAAAATAGAGTAAGGAGTGGACCACACGACTGGTGGAACCTGCTTTGCCATTCTACATGATCATGGTTAACCATCAGCCTCAACTCACCTTCCTTGACAACTCCCTATGTCCTCGATTTTCTAGACGCCAAAGATCTGTCAGTCTCAGCCTCAAAGATATTCAGTAATGCAGCATCCACCACCCTCTGGAGTAGAGATTTCTTATAGCTCACAACCATTTGCATGAAAAAATTTGTCTTCATCTCGGTTCTAAATGATTTGGCCTCGCTCACCAATCCTGTCAGATTTCCCATTCCTAGTTTCAGCTTACCTTCATACACTGTGTTTGGCTGCATACCACATACCCACATATTGTAGCTTGTGTATACTGCCAGGTTTTCAACAATGATGGCCAGATCACCCAAATACCTTGCACCACGCTCACTAATAAAGCCTTTGTTCTTGCAGGAGGCAGCAGCCCCTGACAGACAGGGAACAGACACCCTGATTGAGGAAAAGTGTCGAACAATTTCATGAAGCAATTGCCTAAAACCTGGTGGAAACCATTGAGGGTGACAATATGCTCTAACCTAGTTCTCCTATCATACCATATTTGCCTCTCATCCTATAATCCGCATGGATTTACAATGTTCGGACAGAATGCACCTTAGTTAGTCCAGTCCCTCCTCTCCCCTTACCACAACTCTATACCTGGTGAGATAGCAAGAACTGCAAATGCTGGGGTCGGAGATAATACAGTCTGGAGCTGGAGGAATGCGGCAGACCAGGCAGCATCAAAGAAGCAGGAAAGTTGATGTTTCGAATCGGAACCTTTCTTCCGAAATGTACCTAGGTGTAATCCTTAGTTGCAGAATAGAGAAATGAAGAAAAAACAAGAAGCAATGTCAAAAAGACAAACATCAGAGTCTCTGTCCAAAGGCTTTTTGCAGCAGACCAATGCAGGGGCCTCCACATTGTCTGACCACTGGCTGCCACTGTGTTCCAACCTGGGCCGCTGCCTCTGCTCCTGCACCGGGCCACTGGTCACTGTCGTCCCTGCTCTGGCTGCTGGCGAGTCCCCCGATCGTACTTCAGAGCTGGGAGTCAGAGGTTGGGACCTGGTGTCCGAAATAGGGAGAAGAGGGAGGGGAAAAAGAAAACAAAAAGAAAAAGCACGTGTGGAGCGGATAAGATCCAGCTGGAGCATCCTACTCTGCCACCACCTTACCAGAAGCTTTGGCATTGCAAACTTGTATCTAAACACTTGCATAATGTTCTGAGGATTTCTGCCTCCACCATCTTTACACGGCAGTGAGTTACAAATTCCCACTAACCACTGGGTGAAAACATTTTTCATCACATCCCTTCTAAGTCTCCTACCCCTTACCACTGATCTCTCTGCTTAAGGGGCAAAGTTCCTTCCTGTCTATCCTATCTATGCCCCTCAGTCTCCTCGGCTCCAAGGAAGATAACGCCAGTCCATCCAATCTCTCTTCACAACTAAGCCGCTCCAGCGTAGACAACATCCTGGTAAATCTCCTCGGCATCCTCTCCATTGCTATCACCCCTAGAACTCCTGCAGTCAAGGAGAATGAAGGAAGCAAGCTCCAACTTGACACAGGACTTTGCTAAAATCCTGGAACCTATCTTTTCCAGTGTGGAAATAGTGGCAGAGTCTATAAACACATTGGTGGAGCAACCATGATGCGGAGTCTGATGGCTGATGTCCCAGCCTGCATTGCAGAATCTGCCCACAACCTGGATATTGCTGTGGAAGCTCAGACTGAAGTCACGCAAGTTCAGTTCACTGCCATACTATCTGCAGATACCAAAGGACAAGGTGGGGGTTAGAAGAAAGTCACTGCTGTTTAGTAATCCATCCCCCAATGCATTGCCAGGATTGTGGAGAATCCATTCCGAGAGGATTGACAGAGGCTGCAAGGAGCACAAACCTGCAGTACTTCCTCAAGATGAAAGCATTTGCCCTCCCACCACCGACATTATGCTAGCAGTTTTGTTGTTGCCTGTCATCTAGCCAGATCAGCCTAAGGTGGAAATTTTAGGACCAGAGTTGTGTGACAACATCCTGCAAATTCACCCGAGTGAAAGTCAGCAGGCTTGCACCAGGCCTTCTGCAACCAATGGGCAATACTATGAGGACAAGCAATATTACATTGAAACCAGGCATTAAGGGAATCCATAAGGGTGAATAATGGAATTTTATATTCAATATTGGATCGTTCGATTAATAGCATCAGTTTGGCATTAATTTTTCTGTTGCCTTTTATTTTTGCTTCATGGCCAAGTGACCTCAGTAATGGTCTCGAACAGATGGAAAATACGGTGTGGGACTGCAGTGGGATAGGAAATGGAGGTTCCTTTTCCTTCCTTCCTGTCAGATGAGCCAACTGTGGACAGCTTGGTCTCAAAAGAGTGCTGATTGCCCTCTCACTTCCTCATCCTTCTCCTCCTGCTGCAAACCTCTTTAGGAAAAGCTAACTTCTCTTCCCCAACTTTGGGCAGGAGATCATACCAAAGGGACAGATCTGCAACTTGAACTCTGTTGATGAATCTGCCTGACTGACTGACTGACTAACAGTCAGACATCAGGAAAACTGGCCCCTGATAAAGTAAAGATGTGCCAGAATCATGGAATTCTTACAGTGTGGAAGCAGGCCATTCAAGTCTACACTGACCCTCCAAAGATCATCTCACCCACTATCCTATCTCTGCATTTCCCACCCTAGAAGCTATGGGCAAATTAGCAGAGCGAATCCACCTAATCTACACATCTTTGGGTGGTGGGAGGAAAGTGGACCACCAGGAGGAAACCTGCACAGACACAGAGAGAACGTGCAAACTCCACACAGTCACCTGGGGCTGGAATCAAACCCAGGTCTCTGGTGCTGTGAGGCAGCAGTGCTAACCACTGAGCCACTGTGCCACCTGTGCCTTGAGTATGATACTCTTGATCATGGATCCGCTTGTAAGAGAACAAGGAAACCAAAGACCGAAAGAGAAGGGCCTCACTGTTTACCTTCTGTACTAGAGAACTGAATTATAATAACATTTGAGGGAATGAGCCCGGATGAGCCCTTATTGCTTCTATCAATTTTGGGCGGCACGGTGGCACAGTGGTTAGCACTGCTGCCTCACAGCAGCAGGGACCCAGTTTGATTCCAGCCTCAGGCGACTGTCTGTGTGGAGTTTGCATGTTCTCCCTGTGTCTGCGTGGGTTTCCTCCGGGTGCTCTGGTTTCCTCCCACAGTCCAAAGATGTGCAGGTTAGGTGGATTGGCCATGCTAAATTTCCTGTAGTGTTCAGGGAGGTGTAGATTAGGTGGGTTATAGGGGGATGGGTCTGGGTGGGATGCTCTGAGGTTCGGTGTGGACTTGTTGGGCCAAAGGGCCGGTTTCCACACTGTAAGGATTCTATGATTCTATGATACGAAAAACAATCAGACTCTTCAATCTTCAAAAACTGAAGATCAAACTATGACTGTTTTGTGTTTTGCAGGGGAGAAAAAAGCACTTCAAGGTCCATCCCAGTCAAATCTAGTTATGCCCTATCATTCATCTTGCTCATGATGCAGGTTACGAGTCAGCTGGGCACGTTCAGCATCTGACCCTTCCCTAGTTCATGTGTCACACGAAGAGAGACGAGCATTCCTGAGACCTTGTAAGGTGGCAAAGGGAACGTGGCTGATGAATTTCTGTTCTTTCTTTTTCCGTCTCTTTCATTTGCCATTGACAGATGAGAGGCAGCTGGGCCAAGTAGAAAATGTCACTGCATACAATGTTACACTTTAACTGCCCCAATAGTTTATAATTCATTACTTCTGCAGAATCTTACTGCATCAGTGCTACTAATTTATGGCATTCATGTCTCATGTCTGCATCTGACTGAAGTTCATTCTTTTCAATGATTCATGTCGCACAGCTGCCAAGCATGTTCATCTTAAAATAATCATACGATAATAGTTTTGGTGTCTGCACTTAATTTCATGCTTGAGTGCTAAATCTAGTGTTCAGAATTATTCTGTAATTGTTTAGGAAATAAAACATGGTTTAACACATTGTCATTTGAAACTACAACTCAATCAAATGCAGTCAGTCAGTTCAATACAGTGGAGCTGAAAACCTATGAAAGCTGAGATCCCAGGAATTCATCCATCTGCACCTTCCATATCAATGGCTTCAAAGCTTGCTCGTTCAGGGCCAAGCTTCTTAATTGATATATCAACAGACAATATATCTCTACAATTATTTAAGGGTCTCACAAGCATTTTTTTTAAAGAGGACAAAGAGTTCCTGCATGAAATCTGCTGAGATTTGGGTGTATAGGCCACAACACATTCCTTGAGTGAGTGTGCCCATTTCTGTATTCATTGGTTGAATACCCATGATCTCACCAAAATCGCAGCTGCGAATACCGTCACTGGCAGATTGCAGGCTTAAGGGGCAAAGACAGTTGGCCTGTAAGAAGGATAGAAAAATGATAAAGGGGAAAGAGGGACAACAGTTCTAGAATGTATTCAGAAGGATTTTTTCCAAGTATCTTTATGGTCCAATGAAGAAGGATATATTGCTCATCTAGATCTGAGACAGGGGATAAGAGAAGTGGATCCAATCCTCATCAGGGAACATTGAGCTGACAGTGATCATTGTAGAACAATCCAACTGAGGGGAGGCTAACCAACATCTACGGGTCTGAAAAAATTAATATTTGATTGCAGTAAGCACCGCTCACCATGATTATATTACAAAGACTTGGGGAGAACAAAGTAGGAGCTGGTGTGCTCCTAACAGTCTCTATAACATGATCATATCTAACCAGTCAGTAATTAGTTACAGTAAACTTCCTAGTTTTTACTCAACAAGACTCTTCTAGTTAGTCTAGAAAGGTGGCTACCATCATCTATGGTATTTCACTTCAGGTTTAAAGAAACCCACCTACACAATAGGGGCGAGAATGGATTCAACACAGACTGGAATTAAAAGTTACTAGGCAATACGGTAATGTAATAGTTAACAGCCTTCGAAGAGGAGATAATTTGATAGTTCAGGTATAGTCAAACTATTTTCCCATGAGGAGGGGAGATTGGACAAAGAAATCCACATATCCCTTGGTGTCGAAAAAGATATAGACAGGAACAAAATAAAGCAGAAAAAAGGTTAGCAAATGACAGATGTCAGGTGGATAGAACAATTGAGATTCAGTTGAAAAAAAAAGTTCCAACAGGAAGTTATTAAACACATAAGAGAAGCCAGGAGGGAGTATGAAAAGAGACAGGAAGCTAACATGAAAGGGAATCCCAAAATCTTCTGTAGGTATGTAAATAGTAAACATGCTAAAAAAAAAAGTGATGCCAATTAGGAGCATAAAAGTAAATTTATCTATGGAGGCAGGCATCCTAGCTATGGTGCTAATTTAATACTTTGCATCCAACTTATTGCTCAATTGATGCTAAAAGAGGAAATAGTTGTGATAATGTGCTAAATTTTAGAAAGAAGAGGTATTAGATTGGACAGCTGTGCAAAAGTTGATAAGTTATAAGCATTAGATATAATGCATCTGAGGATACTGAAGGAGTACAAGTGAAAATTACAGAAGCATTGGTATAATTATCCAATTTTCCTTAAATACAAGGGTGATGCTAGAGGACTGGGGAATTGTAACTGTTCATTTCTATTAAAATAAGTGGTGTAAAGCTAAATCCAGGAACAACTGGCCTGTCAGTTTAAAGCTGATGGTAGAAAGCTTTTAGAAATGATAATTCAGGACAAAATCAACAGAAGCATGGACAAATGTGGATTAACTAAGGAAAGCCAGCACGGATTTGCTAAGGATAAATCAAGTTTAACTGGTGTGCTTAAGTTTTTTTTGAGTTATTGGAGCACATGCTGAGCATATTGCAATCGCTGTGGTGTACATGTAATTCCAAAATGTGTTTGATAGAGTCCTATGTTATTGCCTTTTCAACAAAGTTAAAACGTATAGAATAAAGGGCACAGTGGAGCGGTGATAAGAAATTTGCTGAATTACAGGAAAAAGAGAAGTGGTGAATGGTCATTTCTGGACTAGAATACCAGAGTTGAGTGTTAAGGCCCCTGCTTTTCTTAAGAAAACACACAGACCAACAAATTAGGAGTAGAAGGATCCTCTCGGCACCTCAGGGTTGCTCATCCATTCGATAATTTCATGGCTGATCTCATTACTCTGCATTTCTACCTGCCCATGATAACCTTTCACACACTTGCTCACCAAGAATCGATCTACCCCCGCCTTAAAATATTCAAAATGTCAGCTTCGAAGATGAGCCAAGATGGTGACAGAGGAGGGCACCTGACCTGGAGCTTGTCCACTCTGACCATTGTTCCTTCTTCTTTTCTCACTTATTCATTTTATTATAGTTTCTTAGTTTTTCTTTACCTACCATCTGGAGACAGCTCCATCGTAGAGGCAATGGCAGCAGCTGGGGTCTTTGGCGGTCAGTCATGAGGCCGCTGGTGTGCTATGGCAGAACTCTTGCAGTGGACAGCATTGCAGCTTCTTCAAGGTCCAGAGCGTGGAAGCAGCTGGGGGCTTGAAGTGGTACCAGAGCAGGACTCTAGTGGGAGTGCGGGAGCAGACAGCTCAGGGTGGCTGGCAGCAAGAGCGAGAGCAGGCAGCCTGGGATTTTTGGGTGGGGGGGGGGGTGTGGTGGCAAAAGCGGGAGTGGGCAGCCTGGGATGGCAGCGGGAGCAATTTTGAGCCCAGAGCACGGGAAGTCAAGACTTTGGGAGGAGTGTGGGCCCAGCAGGGCTAGAACTAATGGACAATGGTGTTGAGCTGTTAACAGTGTTTCTTTGTTTTTTTCATTCTTTAGTGAGAAGTAAAATAGTGTTTAACTTTTTGACTTTGTTTTCTTTATTTTTCTGCTTTGTACCTAAGACTCTGTACTTAGGTACCTTTGTACCTAAGATGGCGCTGTAAGTGGCGTCTGGTAAACTTTTCACTGTACTCAGATGAGTACAGTGACAATAAACTTAATTCAATTCGAGTGCTTTGTGAGTAAGAAAGTTCCAAAGAATCCTAGATCCACTGTGAGACCAAAATCTCTTCATCTCTTATGTCTAACCTCTTGTTTTCTAGCTTCTCCTATAACAAGAAATGTCCCTTCCACATCCAGCCTGTTATATGTTTCAATGAAGTCAAATTTTAATCCTCTGAACTCCATCTAATCCAACTTTTCCTTATAAGACAACCTGCCCATTTCAGACATTAAACTAATAAATGTTTCCTGAACTATTTCTAAACCATTTATAGTTGTTATAACCAATTTGTTTGGAAATGTTACAACTCACCTCTGGGGCAGGTGGGACTAGAACCCAGAATGTCTGCCCCAGAGGTAGGGACACTTCCATTGTGCCATAAGATCCTATACAATGTCTTTATATCTTTCCTTAAATAAAGAGACCAATCCTGAATGCAGTACTCCAATGTGCTCTCATCAGTGCTCTGTATAAGTGAGTTATATCCTCCCTACTTCTCTATATGATTCTCCTCACAATCAGTAATGACATTCTATTAGCTTTCCTAATTATGTGCCTAACCTCCACACTGACCTTTTGTTATTTATATACCAGGGTATCCAGATCTCTCTGCGCATCAGCGTGCTGCAATCTCCATCATTTAAATCATGTGCTGTTTTACATACTTCCTGTCAAAATTTCATGTATTGCTCACATTTTAATCCATTTGCCATATTTGTGCCATTTCATTTAACCAATTTAAGAATGACAGTTGGGCATTCCATTTGGCGTACTCACACGTACTGAACACTACACAAATTAATACACAGGGCCCTGTTCTTTGCAGACAAACAGAACAGGAACAAATATGCATTTGTTTCAACTCAAATAGGTGACAGCCATTCTTTGGTCCATTTCTAATGGCAATGCCTTGACCAACATGCTTGGTTTAAAATCTAAACAAACCTTTGTCGTTAACTGTCATTCACCATCTAACTTGTGCATTCTCCCTTGGGACATCTACCAACAAGAGTCTACTTACCAATCAATTCGTACACTCTTCGCATACAGTATAAACATTTATTTCCCTCTCCATTAGATTCTTGGAGATTGTGCAAGACAAAAAGCTTTGACAAATTTGTCTTTTAGTAATATTTAATATAAATAAGTTATAAAACATTGGAGTGCCACCCTTGCTCCTTGATAACCCTTGACTCCCCTTGCCTAACAAGAGTCTATCCACCTCTGTCTTAAAAGTATTCAATGACCCAACTTACACCACTTTTTGAGGCAAAGAATTCCCAAATTGAACAACTCTCACAGGAAAAAAAAAATTCTCCTCATCTCTGTCCCGGAAAAGGTGACCCCATAATATTAAAACTGTGGTCCCTGGTTCTGGACAGACCCACAAGATCCACCTCCACCTCGCCAAGTTATTTCAGGATCTTATTCACTCCAAACAAGTCATCTACCACTCAGCCAAATTCCAGTGGAAACAAGCATGACCTGTCTAACCTATCCTCATAAAATGGACCACTCATTTCAGGTATCAATCTACAAATAGTTTTTGAACCTTCTCCAATAAAGTTGCATCCACTGTTACTAACTTCAACACTGTGAAGTGAAGCTCATCTGGTCTAGGCAATTTATCAATCCTCCATTCAGCTAATTTTTCAAGTATAAGAGATAACAAGGTGCAGAACTGGATGAACACAGCAGGCCAAGCAGCATCAGAGGAGCAGGAAAGCTGACGTTTCGGGCCGAGACCCTTCTTCAGAAATCAGGAGGGAAAGGGGGTTCTGAAATAAATAGGGAGAGAGGAGGAGGCGGATAGAAGATGGATAAAGGGTTTTTTTTCAAGTACTGCCTCATTAATACTATTTTCTTTTAGTTCTTCAGTTACACAAATCCTATGGTGTAGTATTTCTGGGAGATTTTCTGGATCTTCTTCTGTGAAGACAGATGCAAAGTAACTGTTTGAAAATGCTATGAAAAGTAAGGAGAGAAAGGCCTGAATGATTTCCTGAGCACTGCTAAGCATCAAAGGCTTTTGCACTACAATTGGTTGAAAGAGATGTCATTGAATCTTATAAGTAAAACATGTAAAATAATTTGAAAAAAAGGAAAATGTTTGGCTGTAGGGAGAGAACAGAGCAGAAGGATAAGTTTTGGGTTACTTTATAACAAAGAGCCAAAAAAGATACAAGCAGCAGAATTGCTTCATTCTGTGCTGTGTAAACTGCGCTGTCCTTAAAATTGTTCTTTTTTTTGTGCACTGCTCTTTGCCTGGATGTGCTTACCTAATGCATTTTCTTAAATTCATTTCTCATTTCAGAAAATGATTGGTCTTTGACTTTTTCATACCAGTGTAATTCTTAAAATTGACCTGAGTGAAACCTAATTCCATAACCTGTATTCTAGCAGAATAACTACATGTATCACTCGTACCTTGAAGAGTGATGGGTGAAGTTGAGCATTGCTAATGTTTTGTCCTCTTTGTGTTGCAATTGCATGCTATTGTACCGCCCTAGATCGTAACCAGATGCAGAGCGAAAGGAAAAGAATCAAGCAGTGATTTTAGAACACCTCTTATAAAAGCAAATTTCTACAAATGTAGGAAATTTGCAATACAAATAGAAAATGCTGGAGAAACTCAGCAGGTCCGACAGCATCTGTGGTGAGAGAGACAGAGTTAACATTTTGAATTCAAAAGACTCTACTTCAAAACAAGGAGAGTCATATCTGATTCAGAACATTATCTCGGTTTCTCTCCTCACTGGTGCTGTCAGACCTGCTGAATTTCTCCTTCGAATACTTCTTGTTCATTTGTTTATTGCTATAATTATTGAGTGTAATAGCCAAGGTACAATAGGGTGGCACGGTAGCTCAGCGGTTAGCGCTGCTCCCTCACAGCACCAGGGACCGGGGTTCGATTCTACCCTCTGGCGACTGTGTGTGGAGTTTGCACATTCTCCCCATGTCTGTGTGGGTTTCCTCTAGGAGCTCCAGTTTTCTCTCACAGCCTGAAGAAGGGTCCTGACCGGAAATGTCAATTTTCCTGCTCCAGTGATGCTGCTTGGCCTGTTGTGTTCCTCCAGCTCCAAGCTGTTATTGGACTCCAGCATCTGCAGTTCTTGCTATCCCAAAGATGCGCAGGTTAGGTGGATTGGCAATGCTAAATTGCCCATAGTACCCAGGGATGTCTAAGCTAGGATTACCCGTGGGAAATGCAGGGTTATAGGGGAGGGGGTGTGGATCTGGGTGGGATGGTCTTTGGAGGGTCAGTGCAGACTCAATGGGCCAAATGGCCTGCTTCCACACTGTAGGGATTCTATGATTTCTAAGTCCTCTTGGGATAAGCACAATGTGTTGTGTTTTGAGTTAAACCACTCTATTTGACATGCCAGCAATATCAAATGCTCAAATACAGCGTCACAAAAGGAATTAAAATTGGGAAGGGAGCCATTTGTGTTTCTGAGATTCCAGGTTGTCTTTAAGGCAATTATTCTAGTAAAGTATTTCCCAAAAGTATCTATACTATGTTACTTAAAGCTTTAAAAATAAGTGTGTAGTTTTGGAAACTAATTCACACTAATTCAAAATTGTTTTTGAATGGGCATCAACTTCCAAAAAGTTATGTTTGTGAAGCAGACTGCTGGGGTGGAGCAAATGATTTGGACTAACCATAAAAATACTGTAACTATAAGACCAGTTCAGAGAATAGAACTTCTGTAGAGACTAGCTCACCTCCTGAGACTGCAGATCTAAGCTCTGCAGTCCTGCCACATCTAGTCGTGAATGGTGGTGCATAGTTACACAGCTCACTGGAGGAGACTCCACAAATATCCCCATCATTAATGATGGAATAGCCCAGCACATCAGTGCAAAAGATAAGGCTGAAGCTTCCACAGCAATCTTCAGCCAGAAGTGCCAAGTGGATGATCCAGCTCGGCCTCCTCCAGTGGTCCCCAACATTACAGATACCAGTCTTCAGCCAATTCGATTCACTCCACATGATATCAAGAAACAGCTGGAGGCACTGGATACTGCAAAGGCTACTGGCCCTGACAACATTCCAGCAATCGTACTGAAGATTTGTGCCCCAGAACTTGCCGCTCCCCTAGCCAAGCTGTTCCAGTACAGTTACAACCCTGGTATCTACCCGACAATGTGGAAAATTGCCCAAGTATGTCCTGTACACAAAAAGCAGGACAAACCCAACCCGGCCAATTACCGCCCCATCAGTCTCCACTCGACCATCAGTAAAGTGATGGATAGTGTCATCAACAGTGCTATCAAGCAGCACCTACTCAGCAATAACCTGCTCAGCAACGCCCAGTTTGGGTTCCACCAGGACCACTCAGCTCCCGATCTCATTACAGACTTGGTTCAAACTTGGACAAAAGAGCTGAATTGCAGCGGTGAGGTGAGAGTGACAGCCCTCGATATCAAGGCTGCATTCAACCAAGTTGCGGCATCAAGGAGCCCTGCCAAAACTGGAATCAATGGGTATCAGGGGACAAACACTCTGGTGGTTGGAGCCATACCTGACACATAGGAAGGTGGTTGTGGTTGTGGGACGTCAATCATCCCAGCTCCAGGACATCTCTGCAGGAGTTCCTCAGGGTAGTGTCCTAGGCCCAACCATCTTCAGCTGCTTCAATGATCCTCCCCCCCATCATAAGGTCAGAAGTGGGAATGTTCGCCAATGTTGAGCACCATTAGTGACTCCTCAGATACTGAAGCAGTCCATGTTCAAATGCAACAAGATGTGGCCAATATCCAGGCTTGGGTTGACAAGTGGTAAGTGACATTCATACCACACAAATGCCAGGCTATGACCATCACCAATAAGAGACAATCTAACCACCATCCCTTGACATTCAATGATGTTACCATCACTGAATCCCCTGCTATCAACATCCTGGGGTTTACCATTGACCAGAAACTCAACTGGACTCACCACATTAACAGAGTGGTTACAAGAGTAGGCCAGAAGCTTGGAATACTGTGGCAAGTAACTCACCTCCTGACTCCCCAAAGCCTGTCCACCATCTAAGGCACAAGTCAGGAGTGTGACGGAATACTCCCCACTTGCCTGGATGCGTGCAGCTCCAACAACAATCAAGAAGCTTGATACCATCCAGGACAAAGCAACTCAGTTGATTGGCACCACATTTACAAGCATTCAGTCCCTCCACCACTGACACTCAGTAGCAGCAGTGTGCACTATCTACGAGATGCACTGCAGAAATTCACCAAAGATTCTCAGACAGCACCTTCCAAATCCACAACCACTTCCATCTAGAAGGACAAGGACAGCAGATATATGGGAACACCATCACCTCCAAGTTCCTCTACAAATCACTCACCACTTTGACTTGGAAATATATTGCCGTTCCTTCACTGTCCTGGATCAAAATCCTGGAATTCCCTCCCTAGTAGCATTATGGGTTAAACCACAGCAGGAGGACAGCAGTGGTTCAAAAAGGCAGCTCAACACCACCTTATTAAGGGCAGCTAGGTATGGGCAAGAAATGCTGTCCAGCCAGCAATGCCCACATCCCACAAATGAATAAAAGAAAAGATTCCCCAAATCTTGTCCATTGGTACTGCTCCAGTAATATTCAGGCTACTCTACATCATCTACATCATCCAGGACAAAGCAGCTCATCCACCAACTTAAACATTCATTCCTTCTGCCGCTGATGCACAGTGGTACCATCCCATATTTGTAACTTATGCATCAGCAATTCATCAATGCTTCTTTGGAAGCACTTTGAAAACTTGTAGTATCTTCCATCTAGAAGAACAAAATCAGAAGATGTAGGAAAATCTCACAACAAGAAAGTTCCCTTTGAAGCCACACATCATCCTGATTTAGGATTATATCACCTTTACTCCCAAGAGCCATTTTGATAGTGAGGAATATAATGTCCTAAACAACATTTTTAACTATTTTTCATGGTATCAGGGTGTTGTGGTCGAGGCCAGTAATCATTGTCTGTTTCTAAATGCTCTGGAAAAGTTAAAGTGAATGACCTTCACAAAACACTGCTGTACGTGGAATGTGGGGATCCACAACGCTGTTAGGAAAAGCATTCCAGGATTTTGATCCAGCAACTGTGAAGGAACAGCTTTCCGTTTTTTTATTCTTATCAGTTTGTGGGACATAGGCATTATTGGCTAAGCCAGTATTTATTGCTCATCTCTTATTCTCCAGAGGTTGTTGTGTAACTCTTGTTACATTTGGACGTAGACTGCTTCAGTATCTCTGGGTAACAAATGTTGCTGAACATTGTGCAATCATCAGTGGAGATCATCACTTCTGACATTATGATGAAAGGAGGATCATTGATGAAGCAGCTGATGATAGTTGCTTTTAGCATACTATCCTGATAAATTCCTGCTGTGATGTCTTTGGATTAAATAATTGACGTTCAACCATCCCAACCAGCTTCCTACATGACAGGTCCGACCAACTAGTGGAGACTTTTCCCCTTGATTCCCATTGACTTCAGCTATGCTGGATCTCATTGATAACATACTTGGTTAAATGCTGCCTTGATGTCAAAGAGAATCACTCTTATCTCACTCGTGGACTTCAATTATTTTGTCCATATTTCACAGAATCACAGGGCATCACAGCGCAGAAGCAGGCCATCAAGCCCAATGTACCTGCATCAGCTCATTAAATGTGTTTTGTTACATAGTACAACCCTCCTGATATTTCGTCATAGCCTTGCACATTACTTTTATCCAAATAACCATCCAATGTCCTCTTGAATGCCTCAGATGAGCCTGCCTCTACCATATGTTCGAGCAGTGCATTCCATACCCCAACTACTTGCAGAATGAAAATGTTTTTTTTAACTTCAGCGTGGCGTCTTCAGCAGACCACTTTAAATCTATGTCCTCTTGTTCTTGTTCCTTTAGATCAAGGCTGTAATCAGGTCAGGAGCAGAGTAGCCCTACTTGGTCCTAGACTGAGCGCCAGTGAGCTGATTATTCCATTTTGTAAATGCCACTTGATAGAACTATTGATAAGTTCTTCCACTATGCCAATGGGAAGTAGACTGTTAGAGCACTAATTGTCCAAGTAGATTTGTCCTGCATGTTGTGGACTGGACATGGGCAACTTTCCACTTTGCCGATGCAGTGTTGTAGTTGAACTGGAACATCTTGACAAGGGGTGCAGCAAGTTTTTTATTCATTTGTGGGATATGGGCGTCACTAGCTGGCAGGCATTCATTGCCCATCCCTAGCTGCTCTTGAGAAGGTGGGCTGAGCTGCCTTGTTGAACTGTTGCAGTCTACTTGTTGTGGATTGACCCACAATGCCATTAGTGAGGGAATTCCAGGATTTTGACTCAGCAGCAGTGAAGGAATATTGACATTTTTTTCAAGTCAGGATGATGAGTGGCTTGGAGGGGAACTTGCAGGTGGTGGTGTTCCCTCATATCTACTGCCCTTGTCCTTCCAGATGAAAATGGTCTTGGTTTTGGAAGGTGCTGTCTGAGGATTTTTGAATTTCTTCAGGGCATGTTGCAGATAGTACACACTGCTGCTACTGAGCCTCGGTGGTGGAGGGAGTAGATGCAGTGCCAATCAAGTGAGCTGCTTTGTCCTGATTGGTGTCAAGCTTCTTGAGTGTTGTTGGAGTTGAATCATCCAGCCAAGTGGCGAGTGTTCCATCACACTCTTGACTTGTGCCTTGTAGACAGTGGACAGGCTTTGGGGAATCAGGAAGTGAGTTACTCGCTGCAATATTCCTAGCCTCTGACCTGCTCCTGCAGCCACTGTGTTAATGTAGTGACTCCAGTAAGTTTCTAGTCAATGGTAACGTCCAGGATATCAATAGTGGGGAACTCAGTGATGGTAACACTATAGAATGTCAAAGCATGGTGGTTAGATCATCTCTTATTGATGATGGTCATATTGTGCCATTTGCGTGGCATGAATGTTACTAGCCATTTGTCAGCCCAAGCCTGGATATTATCCAGATTTTGTTGCATTTCAACGTGGACTGCTTCAGGATTTGAGGAGCAGTGAATGGTGCTGAACATTGCATTTTGTTGTTTTTTCTCACTGCAAAATACATGTGACAATAAAAACATTCATCATCCTTTAAACAAAATCATTCATCCTTCATTGTACGAACATTGGCAAACATTCCCACTTTAGAACTCATGATGGAGGGAAGGTTACTGATGAAGCAGCTGAAGATGGTTCGATCTAAGACACTATCCTCAGGAACTCCTGCAGAGATGTCCTTGAGCTGAGATGACTGACCTCCAACAATCACAACCATCTTCCAATGTGCCACATATGACTTCAACCAGCGGACAGTTTGCCCCCGATACCCATTAACTCAAATTTTACTAGGGCTTCTTAGGCTACACGTGGTCAAATGCTGTCTTGATACCAGAGGCTGCCACTTTCACTTCGACCTCTGGAATTAAGTTCTTTTGTCCATGGTTTAACCAAGTCCATAATGAGGTCAGGAGCTGAGTAGCCTTGGTGGAACCCAAACTGGGCATCACTGAGCAGGTTGTTGCTGAGTAGTTGCTGCTTAATTGCATTGCTGATGGACACCTTCCGTCGCTTTACTGATGATTGAGAGTAGACAGATGGGGCGGTAACTGTCTGTGTTGGATTTGTCCTGCTTTTTAATGTACAAGACATACCCAGGCAATTTTCCACATTGTTGGGTAGATGCCAGTGTTGTAACCATACTGGAAAAGCTTGGCTAGGAGAGCAGCAAGTTGGGCATCAGAGTGGCACACAAACCCATGTCAACCCTACAACAACTGCTCACCCGATCTAAAGACCCACTCCTTGCCATGGACAGGACCAATGTCATCTATAAAATCCCCTGCAGAGACTGTGAGAAACACTACAATGGACAAACAGGAAGGAAACTAACAACAAGAGTACAGGAACAGCAACTGGCTACAAAAAGACATGACCAATACTCACTCATCTCAATCCACATGGACAAGCACAACCACCACTTCAACTGGGACAACACCAAGATCCTGGGACAGGCTAGGCAGAGACAAGCACGAGAATTCCTGGAAGCATGGCACTCCACGAACCATGCTATTAACAAACACATAGAACTCGACGCCATATACATTCCACTACGAAGGAAACCCGGAAGCGAGGCAATCCATCTCAACAGACCCCAGAGTTTAAAAACCAGGTGGGAAAACACACCGACGCTTCATCGGAGGCTGCACTGAGGATGTTACCAAGCATGGTAGTGAAATGTCTGCAAAACAACAAACCAGCTCGGCGAGCCAATCAACCTCAAGAGTTGCGTATGCTTCAGCCTTATCTTTTGCACTGATTTGTTGGGTCCTTCCATCACTGAGTATTTGTGGAGTCTGCTCCTCCAGTGAATTGTTTAATTGTCCACTACCATTCATGACTGGATGTGGCAGGACTGCAGAGTTTAAATGTGATCCATTGGTTATGGGATCACTTAGCTCGCTTATCATTTGCTGCTTATGCTGTTTGCCATGCAGGCAGTCCTGTTTGGTAGCCTCACCGAGTTGACACCTCATTTTTACGTATACCTAGCCTACCCTCCTGCACTCTACATTGAGCCAGGGTTGATCCCCTGGCTTGATGGTAAATGATTGAGTGGGGGATATGCTGAGGTTGCAGGTGGTATTGGACTACAATTCTGCTGCTGTTGATGGTCCTAGCACCTCATGGATGCCAGTCTTGAGTTACTAGACCTGTTTGTATTCTGTCCCATTTAGCGTAGTGATACTGCCAGACAAGACAGTGGAGGATATTCTCGATGTGAAGGCGTGACTTTGTCTCCACAAAGACTGTGTGGTGGTCACTCTTATCAATTTTGTCATGGACTGATACATTTGCAATTGGCAGATTGGTAAGGATGAATTCAAGTATGTTTTTCCCTCTTGTTGGTTCCCACACCACCTGCTGCAGACCCCAGTCTAGCAATTATGCCCATTAGGACCCGACCAGCTCTATCAGTAGTGCTACTGCCTAGCTATGTTGAAATCCCCTACCGAGTATATTTTGTGCCCTTGCCATTCTCAGTGCTTCCTCCAAGGTGTTGTTTAGCATGGAGGAGTACAAATTCATCAGCCGAGGGAGGATGGTATGTACTAATCAGCAAGGGGTTTCCTTGTTCATGTTTATTCTGAAACCATAAGACTTCGTGGGATTCAGAGTCAGTATTGAGGCCTCCCAGAGCAATTTCCTCCAAACTGTGTACAGCTGTGCTGCCGCCTCTGCTGGGCCTGTCCTGCTGGTGGGACAGGACATATCCAGGCTTGGTAATGGTGGTGTCTGGGACATTGTCTGTAAGGTATGATTGAGTGTAAAACTATGTAGTGATTGATACAATTGAGTGGCTTGCTAGGCTGTTTCAGACAGCAGTTGAAAATCAATCACATTGCTGTGGGGCTGGTTTCACATGTAGGTCACTCCAGTCAGTGTTCAACAGAGAGGAGTATTGATTCATCAGCCAATAGTCTATAGTTATATATAAGTAATCAGCAAGAGATTTCCTTGCTTCTACTTCGCCCAATACCATGATTCATAATGTAGCTGGAATCCATATTGAACACTTCCCTGTAACTCCCTCCCAACTGTATCGCACTATGCCACCACCTGTTGTGGGTCTGTCTTGCTAGTAGGGCACAGCATACCCAAGGATGGCGATAATGGTGTCCGTGATATTGGTTGTCAGGTGTGATTCCATATATATCATTATGTCAGGTTGTTTTTTTTTCAGTTTATTCTCGGGATGAGGGTTTCACTGCCTCGGCCAGCATTCAGAATCCTTCCCTACTTGCTCAGAGGACAGTCAGAGTCAACCACATTGCTGTGGGTCTGGGGTCACATGTGGGCCAGACCAGGTAAGGATGACAGTTTCCTTCCCTAAAACGGACATTAGTGAACCAGATGGGTTTTTCCTGACAATCAACAATGGATTTACGGTCATTAGACTATTAATTCCAGACTTTTTTGTTCTTGAATTCAAATGCCACCATCTTCCATTGAGGGATTCAAATGTCTTCTTACAGTTAATTTTTCAGTATATATTTTAGTCCTGGTCTCTTTCTCTTCTTGGAGTAGTTCATGGATAATACCTCAAAATATAGGACTTTGATACTTTGAACTGTTTGCTCATGAATGATTGTGACTTGTCAGCATAGTTCTTCTATTACTTACGTCTCCCTGGGCTGTCATTCAGGACATTGCCATCTTCCAAGTCTGGCAGTACCTTGACATCAAAATGGTCATCTTGCTTTCAGTCTTTTTATAGTATTGCTCCTTTTCGTCTCTATAATTTTTTCCAACCTCTCGATGCACTGCTCAGATTGTGGTCTCTTGCACTGAAGTAACTCCAAAGAGGCCAGTCACCTATTATTTACCAATGCATTGTGCATGAGCTCTGACTAACTTGCTCAAAGCAGTCCCTTTGAGACTCTTGTTTATACCTGTCAGCCAGGGATCCCTGATGGACCCAGATCAACAACCCTAATTGAGGATCTCACAGTCAATGAGATCCACCTGGCCCTTGTTCCAATCACTATTTGCATGTTCCTGATTTCATCTTTCCATTATTGGTGACTGTGCCTTCAAATGCTTAGGCCCTGATCTCTGGAATTATTTTTCCTTAAATCTTTCTCCTTTACTGGTCCTTTAACTTAAGATGCTCCTTGAAACCTTTTATAATCTTTCAGTCACATGTCTTAATAGCCCTTTGTGGCTTGGTGTCAAATTTTCTATACTATTCCTTTTAAAATAGTTTTATGTAAAGCTTAATTGGTACAGCAGCACAATCACATATGCAAAGAAAAGTACATTGCAATAATTGGGAAGAGTGGGTGACCATACACTTAACTAATGTTGGCATATACCTTCCACCAAAGTGTGAAAAAGACTAACTTTTGTTTTTACTGTACTTCCCTTTTAACATTGACCCTGTATTGAGGCAACAAAAGCACCTGTACTTCTGTCGCCCTATTGGTTTGAACCTGCAATCTGCTGCCACTCAGATCAAGCACATTATTGAGGTAGTTCTGCTATAACACGTGTTTTGTTAACATGAATTTGCTGTAATGTGATTGATGAATAGTGGACGCTGATCATTCTGCTGTACAGGTAGACATTTTCTATAGTAATTTTACTATAATGCAATTTTCTGTAGCATGGGGTCACACAAGACTGTAACTATTGCATCTAAGGACAACTACCTGTATTCAAATGAGATTCAAGAGGAAGATTATGCACTGATGTGGACATGGGTGCATGCTGCCTAAATTTCACCTTGAAAGAGCAAGATTGGTCTTTTTTTTTAAATTTGCATTTGTATCAAACTTTGATCTTAGTAATCTGTAACAAATAAGGAGATATTTGCATTGAGGTTAGAAAACAGTTTGGTCTACACCAAAATTTAAAGATTCAATGAACTGATTTGGTAGGAGAAACCATATTCTGTTTTGTCTTTTACAGAACAAAACAAAAGTATTTAAAGATACCCTCATCTTCCTCAAATTTAGATTCCTGTACCATCCAATAAGTGGCCTATCCAAACTGAATTTAGTCCTGGTGTTTTCATTACATGATGTCCTACTCCCTTTGCAACTCCACACCACAGGATCCTGACACATTCATGGTACATTGCTTTCCTAGGCCAATAGGAGGGCAAAAAGAATCTTCATTACCCATTGAGTGCTGCAATTCCTAGAGACCCTAGCTAACCCTGGAAGGTTGACAACCCAAAGCAGTAGGAATGATCTGGAAAGATCATTTGCATCAAGCTAGAGATCTCATTGTACTTGAGTGTATTTAAAGCCAGAATGATACCTGGGGAGCAATGGAGAGTTGTAAGTTGCATTGTTTCTGGCACATCAATGTTCAAATGGGGGTGGAATTAGTGGCTGTCAAGAAACTGTTTATTTGCTTGCCTAGTAGCTGCATTTGTACTGAACATGAGGGAACATGTTTAGAAGCAGCCTAGTGGAGGGTGTGGGGAATGGGAAATGCTGAATGACATCCCTTGCATAAATTGACCTTGGCTGAGCTTAAGGTGTTATGTTAATGAATGCAATATGCCTTTTAAAGTACGGTAAGCACCCA
The DNA here is from genome assembly GCA_024137785.1 of Ginglymostoma cirratum. Classification (NCBI taxonomy): domain Eukaryota; kingdom Metazoa; phylum Chordata; class Chondrichthyes; order Orectolobiformes; family Ginglymostomatidae; genus Ginglymostoma; species Ginglymostoma cirratum. The sequence goes on from JAHRHZ010000039.1 coordinate 14,208,913, forward strand.
AAGAAGAAATAGGAACTTTGCATTTTTGAAATTTGAATCGACTTGTCCTTTGCCAGTGCACATTCTTTTTAACTTCTTTTCATTTTTATGGCTTGTTTCACCATGAGTGTGTTAATTAATGTTAGTTAGGCAAGGTGGCATTGGAGGGGGTGGGGTGAGATGGAATCAAAAATATTGTAAATGTTTGAATTTTTAAACTTGTTTTTAACATTATCCATTAACAAATGACAAGGTTTTCTTTGTGCCAGCTGGATTTTCAGAATATGAACATTAATTTTCTGTTTCTTGTTTGCATATTTAAGGAGTACAACACCTCTGAACCAACTCCAGTGAGACAAGTAAATAATTAAACATAACAGAGCAGTGGGACTACTCAGTGAACTTTAGGTATTCTCCAGGGTTATATTAAACCGTGGTGCTTTTACATTACTGATTCTATTTGAATGTACAACTTCTAAATGCTATATACAAAGTTATAGAGAGTGTGTTTGTTAATTGAAGCCCAAGAGATATTGTTCTAATAGAAGACTTATCTTAGATTTATAGAAGTCCCAGATTCAACTTAAAAAATATCTACATTACTCATTGAAATATGAATGTCTGATTTTATTTTATATTAATTTTACTTCAGGTTAGATTTTCTCATTTGTTATGGTGGCTTTTTCACATCCTTGCAAGTTTTCTTCTTGTTCAATATGCACCGTGTAGAACAGAGGACAATATGCTCCCTCACCATCAACAAACATCCCTAATTCTGACCTTATAATTGAAGGAAGACCATTAATGAATCGGATAGAGATGGTTAGACTTGGGACACTGGCTAAAGGATCTCCTGTGTTTACATGCTGAGGGTAAATGTATTGACCTCCAATTTCCCAAACATCTTCCTTTGTGCTGGTATGACTCAAACTAGCAGACAGCATTTCCCCTGATACCCATTGACTATTGTTTTGCTTGAACTTATTCTTATTATGGGACATGTTGCTGCTGAACAGACTTTGCTGAGTTGTTGCAATGCTGTAGATAGCAACAGAGTATATTATCATTTGTCAGTAGTGCAGAGAATAGGTGGGTAGTCTGCCAATCAACTGGGTTACATTTTCCTGAGTTAGTGTTAAATTGTTAGAATTTTGTGGATTTACCCATTCAGGCAAGTGGATTGTGTTTTTAACTTGTGCGTTGTATATGGTGAAGCAGTATTGAAGGGTAAGGCAGTCATTCCACAGGGTATTCAATTTCCTTCCTCTTCTCATGGCCACATGTCCATCAAGCTCAATTGTGCTTTGAAGCTAAATGCCTTAACAATGATGCAAAGTGGCAGCAGAGAAACAAAGATAAGGAAGCCATTCCTGCACTCTGGATGCCACTACCCAAAAATCTGTGGGGCAAGCATCAAGCTGTTCAGTCACATAAAGATCTTGACAAACTCACAGCCCTGAGTGGATGTCAAACTCAAATAGAAGGTCAGCCAACAATCGTGAGTAATTCATGAGTTGTTCTGGCAGTAATCGGAGTCTTCTAGTTGGACTAGTGTTGACCTCTAGGTTCTGACAGGAGCTGAGAATTTGCCTTCAGGCAACCACTGTTGATATGTTATTGCATAGAATTTTTTTTTCCATGTTATCCTTCATCTTAGAAGGAAAGTCTGAAGTGGAATAGCATATCCCTTCAGTTCAAAATACTCCAATTTCTGAAGAAAAATAACATTTTCTTGGATATATTTAGAGAAAATTTCAACACAGTTCCTCCAGCCTGGTCTCTTTCTTTCTCCCTGCTGGGGTTAATTGCATTAACTGCATTTCCCTTCACTAGTAAATAAATGATTAATAGCTAACCCATTTATAACTCTCACCTGTGGGCCACATGCAGCCCCCAAGGCCCCCGGATCTGGCCTTTGTTTTTAATCCTTAGTTGCTGTTTTCTTTTTTGTTGAAATTTTGTGCATCTGGACATTTGGAAAGGCTTGTTCTCACTAGTGATTGCAATGGGTCTTGATGTTGTTATTTAATCAGCAAAAAAATGGAAGCACAAGCTCTATACATGGTCCTTGAGGCTCTTTCTTGCATAACTAAGGAGTATCAGAGGTAAAAAAAAATTCTTGATCAACACCATATGAAGTCACAAGACCTTGTCCACATTAGGAATGCAAAAGCGCCTTCAAAAATTAGTAACAGAATAAGTCATTGTTATTTAAATAGATTGATGGAGTTTAATTGTAATACATGGGGAAACAACCAAAATATTTCCACTGCTGCACCGAAACCAATTGAAATTTTAGCAGTTACTTGCCCCTTTGAACTTTTCTGGTTCTTTATCCACCAGTTTGTAGACTTTGCATTTATTTTCCCTATGCAGATATTTTTACTTTCCTCCGGTTCGTCTTTTGATCTGTTCTCTCTCGTTTGGTCTTCTTGCACCATCCTGAGGGTCATCTCTACCTGATACTTCATGCTCTTTTTGTACCTATAACATCTGTTTATACGGTTGAACTTTCTGAATAATTGTAATTTACTCTTTCTCCTAATTTACTGCATTCCCTCCTCACAGTACCATGTCCCTTTTTCCCCGCACAGAAAGTTCAGTATCTCACTGAACTTAACTCTCATGGTTGCTTTAAGACATTACATAATATGTTGGCTAAACATTACCTTGTTACGTACTGAGAACAGAGCAACAAAATTGAAAGCTGTTGCGTGTTTGGTTTTACTAAATCAAATGATGTTGCAGCTATCAACAGATTAAGCTGTAATGCTTAAGCATGATATTTTAAACATATCTTTAAGTTAAATTGAATGGTTTTTGAAATCAATTTGTTCCAACCAATTACTACTAGGTTGTATATACTCTGAATCTCATATGTTCAATCTATTTTGTTTAATTCTGCAAAATATAACAAATTATTAGTTGGACAACAATGAACTTCACCAGTGAATCCATGAGACAGATGCAGAACCTGTAGCCTGTTTGCTCAAAGTAGGGAATTTACATCAGTGGATCACCTTGTTAGAATCATAGGGTCATACAGCACAGAAATAGGCCCTTCAGTCCAACCAGTCCCTGCCGAACATAATCCCAAACTAAACTAGTTGCATCTCCCTGCTCCTAGCCCATATGTCTCCAAACCTTTCCTATTTATGTACTTATTCAAATGTCATTTTAATGTTGTAATTGTACCCACATCCACCACTTCCTCAGGAAGATCATTCCACTCATGAACCACCCTCTGTAAAAGATTTGCCCCCCATGTCTTTGTCAAATCTCTCTTTCCACCTTAAATGTGGCCCCAGTTTTGAAATCCCCCATCCTAGGAAAGAGACAACTACCATTAACTCTATCTATCCCCCTTATTTTAAAAACTTATATAAAGTTTCCTCTCAGCCTCTTACACTCCAGTGGAAAAAGTCCCAGCCTATCCAGTCTTTCTTTATAATGCTTCCATACCTGGCAACATCCTGGTAAATCTCTTCTGAACCCTCTCGAGCTTAATAACATCCTTCCTATAACTGGGAGACCAGAACTGGACACAGTATTCCTGAAGAGACCTCACCAATGTCCTGTACAACATCAACATGACCTGTCAATTCCTATACTCAAAGCAGTAATCAGTAAGGCCAAGTGTGCCAAATGCCTTTTTAACAATCCTGTCTATAAATGACACAAACTTCAAAGAATTACGTACCTGCAGCAGAAGGTCCCTCTGTTTGACACTTTTCAAGGCACAACCATTAACTGTATAAGGCCTACCTTTGTTTTTTGTACCAAAATACAATCCCTCGCATTTATTCAGATTGAACTCCATCTGCCACTCTTTAGCCCACTGATCCATTTGATCAAGATCCCTTTATAATCTTAGAAAACCTTCTTCATCGTATCCTATGCCACCAATTTTGGTGTTGTCCACAAACTTACTAAGCATGCCTTCTATATTCTCATCCAAATCATTTATATAAATGACAAACAAAAGAGGACCCAGAACCGATATGTGGAACACCGCTGGTGACAGGCCTCCAGTTCAAAAAGAAATCCTCCACCATCACTGTCTCCTGCTGTTTAGTCAATTATGTATCGAATTGGCAAGCTCACCCTGAATCCCATGTGACTTAACTTTACTAATTAATTGGTCATGTAGAACCTTGAAGGCTTTTCTAAAGTCCAAGCAAACAATGTCTACTGCTCTGCCCTCAATCTTTTTGGTAGCTTCCTCAAAAAAAACGCAGTCAGTCAATGTAATATAAATGAACCATCTCTGGCTCATTTCCAAAATATTTAGACAATCGTATGTACATGAATGGGTCGAGAATGAACATTAAACATTATCATTTTGGACAATAGATTTTGGCTGAGAAAGGGCATCTTCCACCCATTATCTAATAATGTCTGAGCCATGCACCTGGAATCATCTTGCTATGACCATTTGAGAGTAACTGGTCAGTCACAGAGAGGTGATCACATGATGAGCCAACTCACCTCCTCTTTTGTGTTCAGTAGACTGCTTTTCTCCAGGCCATAGAACAGAAGATGAAGAGATGCTGTGGGACCTCTGAGTGGGTTCTGTCTCTCTCTCTCTCTGTCTCTCTCTCCCCACTCCACGCCCCCCAACTATTCTCCCACTTTGCAAATTGCGTGTGTATGTGCTTTTGGCTTGTGTGCATGTGAATTCTTGAATGTGTACATATCCCATGTGCAATGTAAAGCCTGAAGAAAGCAGGATGCCTGTTTGCCATATGTAAATAAATTCAGAATCTGTTCCTTCATATGATTTAAAAAATGAAAACACTGCAGATGTTGGATATCTGAAATGAAAATGGAAAATTCTGTAAGTACTCAGCTGGTCTGGCAGCATTAGAGAAGAAAGAAACAGAGTTAACATTTAAGGTTGTGACCTTTCATCAGAATAAACTTTCATCTGAAATTTTTCTGTGACAAAAGATGAAGGCTGGAGTTTGCTAATTCAAAATGACAGAGGGACAACTTGATTGCAGACAGAACCTCTTATTCCATTACATCTTTTCTAAAACGAAGGATCTGCTTTAAATGTATGTTCTTGGTTGCAAAGCAGTTCTGTATGTTGTGATATCATTGAGCAAAGTTCTACATTGTATGGTAAGTGCAACCTTAAAAGTATTTTCAGTTTTAAATTGAATTGTCATAAAGTCCTGGCAAAATTTACCACAACTAGCCCAGCTGATTACAGATACATATAAACTAATATGCAGACATATCCACAGATGTGAGCATGTGCACAAAAATACAAACCTGTGTCTTTCACAGGCAATTATGCTGAATGCAGAGAGGCAAATGCAGAGTTTGTTATGGGGTTGGGATGAGGTAGGAGGGGTGATGTGATGGAAGTAGTTTCAACAGACTCTCAAAGACAGGTTTAAGAATGGAAATGGCTGGGGTGAAGGGAAGGGCAAACAACTTTGATTGTGAAAATGTGATGGACCAGCATGAGAAAAATGTTCCACCCCTATCAACTTTTCTCAGGGACACACTGGGGCCACCATTGCTGTCCTGTTTCTCCATGCTGAAAAGCCAATGAGGGTAGTTAAGACCTTACTTTGTGAATTTTTTTCCTCAGGATAAGGCAATTGTATCAGCTGGAGGTCAAATTTTCATACTTACTGGCAAAAGATGGCAAGGCCATTTCATTCCTATGCCCGAAAGTTTGCATTATGTGACGATCTCCAGGATGCTGATATCTTCAGCAGTGCTGGGACTGATACAACACCAACTACCTCCTGCCAAGGATGACACCTTTTTGAGTTGCTACTGCTCCTGCCTTTCCTTCAAACATAATCACACTCATGACAGCAAGACCACTACTGGCTGCTCAAGAAATAGGCCACGCTTTGTTCAAAGAAGCATAGAAACATAGAAAATAGGAGCAGCTGTAGGCTGTTCAGCCTCTAGAACCAGCTTCACCATTCAATTTGATCAGGGCTGACAGAATCAGAGTCATCCAGCACAGAAACAGACCCTTTAGGCCGACCCAATTTCCCAAACTAATCTAGTCCCACTTTCCTGCATTTGGCCCATATCCCTCTAAACCTTTCCTGTTCATGTACTTGTCCGAATATGTCCTAAATGTTGTAACTGTACCTGAATCTAGCACATCTTCCAGCAGTTTATTCCATACAATGAACCAGCCTCTGTATGGAAAAGTTGCCTCTCAGTTCCCTTTTAAATCTTTCTTCTGTCACCTTCAAAATTATACCTTCCACTTTTGAACTCCCCAATCCTAAGAAAAAAAAACTTTGCTATTTATATTATTTATGCCCCTCATGATTTTATAAACCGGTATAGGTCACCCCTCAACTTCCTATGTTCCAGTGGAAAAAGTCCCAGCTTATCCAATCTCTCATTACGACTCAAACCCTCCAACATCTGGCAAAATCCTTATAAATCTTTTCTGCACCCTCTTCAATTTAACAATGTCCTTTCTACAACAGGGTGACCAGAACTGTACACACAGTACTCTAAAAGTGGCCTCACCAATGTCCTGTACAACCACAAAATGACATCCTAACTCTTACACTGAGTGGCCTGAGCAATGAAGGCAAGCATGCCAAATGCCTTCTTTGCCATTGTCGACTTATGATGAAATTTTCAAAGAACTATGTACCTAAACCCCTAGTTCTCTCTGCTCTACATCACTCCCTAAGGCCCTACCATTAACTGTATTAGCCTTGCCCTGGTTTGTCTTACCAAAATGCAACACCTTACATTTATCAAAATTAAACTCCGTCTGCCACTCTTCAGGCCATTGGCCCAATTGATCAAGATCTTTGTATTCTTAGATGATCTTCCTCAATGCCTACTGCATCACCGATTTTGGTGTCATCTACAAACTTATAACCATACTTCCTACATTTTCATCCAAATCATTTATATAAATGACAAACAGTAGAACCAGCAATGATCCCTGCAGAATACCGCTGGTCACAGGCCTCCAGTCTGAAAAACAACCTATTGTTTTCACCTCCTGGTGGGTCCCACTGCATTCATCTCCTGGTGGGCTGCACTGTATTCACCTTCTGGTCAGCCCCACTGTTATTCACCTCTGACCCCTGGAAGCATGAAACGTTCCTGATCGGCCGGCTCAAGTAAAATCTGATCTGAAATCTCATGGCTACTGCTGCTGTAAATAGAATGGGACCTGAAAATGGCCAGATGATTCTGCCTGCATGTACAGTTTATATTGTAGCACCTGACATGATAATACGAAAAGAAATTTACTCAGCAAATAATTTTGTGCATAACTTTTTTATTAATAAACTACTCATTAGTTTTAAAGCTCTTAAGCTCAAATTGGAATTAGGCATTTTAAAAGCTTTGTCTCTTAAGAAATGCGTAAGGCATATTACTTTTTACATTACTACCTCAAAAAAAGCAGCTGAACTATTGAATCAGGACAAAATCTGTGTTTGTGTCATGGTGGCTTTAAGCAACAGTTTCAGAGGGAAAAAAAACATACAATGGCCATCCCATTAAGCATTAAACTGTTTCTTGTCTTCCTCCTCCAATATTATTAAACCTCTTATTAAAACAATTAAGAAACAAAGCGTCAGTTGATGACAATCAAGTGTTCACAGCATGACATATACCAAGTTATTTTTTCATTCTTACTGGATATTTCTGTGACTCAGACTTTAAAGTCATTTCATTATGAATTGTTGCTATTGGATACAAAATTGGCATGAAGGTAGGAGACAGATGGTGGTGGAAGAAGGTTGCTTTTCAGACTGGAGGTCTGTGACCAGTGGTGTGCCACAATAATTGATTGGTGCTGGGTCGACTGCTTTTTAAATGATTTGGATGTGAATATAGGGGCTATGATTAGTAAATTTGCAGATAACACCAGAAATGGTGGTGTAGTGGACAGTGAAGAAGGTTATCTCAGCACAACGGGATCTTGATCAGATGGGCCAGTGGGCCGAAGAGTGGCAGATGGAGTTTAGTTTAGATAAATGCAAGGTGTTGCATTTTGGTAAGGCAAATCAGGGCTGGATTTATACAGTCAATGGTAGGGCTCTGAGGAGTATTACTGAACAAAGAGACCTAGGGGTACAGGTGCATAGATCCATGAAACTGGAGTCGTATGTAGACGGGTTAGTGAAGAAAGCATTTAGCATGCTTGCTTTCATTAGTCAGTGCCTTTCAGTGTAGGAGTTGGTATGTCACGTGGAGCTGTACAGGACATTGGTTAGGCCTCTTTTGGAATATCCACATTCAGCTCTGGCATCCCTGCTGTATGGAGGATGTTGTGAAACTTGAAAGCATTCAGAATAGATTTATAAGGATGTTGCCGAGATTGGAGGGTTTGTGCTATAGGCAGAAGCTGAATAGGCTGTGGCTATTTTCCCTGAAGTGTTGGAGGCTGAGGGATGATCTTTTAGAGGTTTATAATGTCATGAGAGGCATGGGTATGGTGAATAGCTCAGATCTATTCCCCATGTAGGGGAGTCTAAAACTGAGGATATAGGTTTAAAGTGAGAGGGGCAAGATTTAAAGGGATCCTTAAGGACAACGGAGAGCGTGGTCATGAATGGAACGAGCTGCCAGTGGAAGTGGTAGAGGAGTGTAACTTACAACATTTAAAAACCATCTGGATTGGTACATGAATAGGAAAGGTTTAGAGGGATATGGGCGAAATGCTGGCAAATGGGTCTAGATCAGTTGAGGGTATCTGGTAGTCATGGACGAGTTGGATCGAAGGATTTGTTTCCGTGTTGCATAACTCTGCGACTCTATGATCGTACAGAACTTAAACATTCTTAAAGAGACACAAAGTAGAAACCCTATGTCTTGTATGCTTCCTTTTTGACTTACAAGAAACCAAACTTGGAAAAGGAATGTCCATATATGCAGTTCGAGGAGGGGGTACCAATTGGTTGGATCATGGTTGAGGATACAGCAGGAACTGTTAACTGTCAATTTTATTGAGCTAGGGGAAAAACTGAGAGCAGGTATGTTGACACTGATTGGTCAAGTTGTTGCGATGGAGAACAAAGCAGGGCTTGGCAGTTAGTAAGACCCTTTTGTCCATAAAAAAAGACCATGTATGGACAAGTTGTTTTTGCCTTTATAGACCAGACTCCTGAGTATTTAGCTTTCAGCACACACAGATGCATCAGATTGGAAACGCAATGATCATCATTGGTTTCTGTTTTAACATTTAATAAATAATCCCGATTTTCCTAAAAGTTATCTGATTGCAAAATCAATTTAATATTGTACCTGGTGTTCTGAAGTTTTATACAGGGACCTGTTGATTATAATCAGCTCCCTGCCCGCTGCAAACATTCAAAGAGAAATATTGTTTGATTTGGTCTCAACCAAATTGGATGGAATAGCCTTGAGTTTTTTAAAAGATGTTGAAGCTATCCAAATGTGGCATTTTCAAAATATTTTTATCAGGAAATAAATGGTCATAGAGTTGAGAAAACAAAAGTGTTCATCTGACTTTAGTGCACTGATCCTGCCCCAAACCACAAACAGCTACTCCTGTGGTATATCTCAACAGCCACCAACAGCTAGGTAAGAAGTACAATATTCATAATCTTCAAATGAATGAAATGACTTGTGGGGATATGCAAGTAGAGTTTCCAATCATTATTAATAAATCAAGAAGGACAATTTCAAGACAGTCATGAGACTCCCAGTTTGGGCACATGTTCCTTCCAGTTTGAAATTCGACCCAAAGGTACAAGTCAAATTCATTCATACCATTGGTTTGGGCTATGTTTCGATCAGCCCTCAGGACTGAAAGGAGAATGCTTACGTATAAAGTCAATTTCAGAGCGTATACCTTTTCTCAGAATAATGAATCTGAGATAAACGAAGCAGCATGAGTCACATATTAATGAGTTACGTTCGTAACAGCCCTGTTAACTGTTCCATGTTTTCTGAGTGATAGTAATTTACTCAATAATATGAGGTAAGTCATAATGTAGTTCTCTTGGATTGCGCATTCATTTCAACGATATTGGTGTCAAATTAGAGTTTTACTACATGAGCATAATTCAGTGATAAACACTTGCTTCTACAGGGCAATAAACATGACTTAAGCTAATTAGTAGAGATGGATCCCATCAATTTTAATAGGCCTGGCAAGTGTTTGAGCCACCATTGCACTCAGTCATACTTAGATAGGCTGATGTTGTTGTTAAGGAAATTAATTTGTTCTGATTTCTTATTTCTAATGTGCCTGCTTTGCATTACATTACATTTCACTATTGTTCTGAAAGGCCAATTAGGCACAGTTTGAATGTGACCATTCTGGTCATTTTTCTTTCAGACAGCAAAATACAGTCCTCAATTAGAATGGATGCACCAAAGGAACAAGACCAAAGCAATAGAAAAATAGTGTACGTTGAACAATATTTCAGAAGTTTTGAGAACTAGATACCTATATAATAAAGACATTACTTATCCCAAGAGTAACTCATGCAATCTGATGTATTTGTTTAATTTTAACAGCCACAGCACTTGTACTAACCAAATTAGGTAACAGAAGCTAACTTTGACAAAATGGCAAGTAGATTGTTGCAAACATCTAGTTTATGATGCAGATATCAGAACATAGCTTTAAAAAACAAAATCTTTCAGGGAATGTGGCAGCATTTCATTGTCCGTCTCTAACTGCCATCAATCTGAATGGTTGTTTGGCCATTTCAGACAGCAATTAAGAGTCAACCACATTGCTGTGGGTTTGCAATCACATGTAGGTCACGTTCGGTAAGGAAGGCAGATTTCCTTCCCAAAAGAATTTGTAATAACACTCAATGAAGGATGCCGTTACTGAGACTAATTTTCAATTACAGATTTATTATTTGCACCAGCCACCATGTGGGGTCGAGCCCATGTCCTCAGAGTATTAATCTGGGGCTCAGGGTCGATATTGCCACTACACCAACCTCACTCCAAACTAATTTTAGGACCTAAAGATTTTAACTCTCAATAATGGAGGAGTGGTGTGGTATTTAATAAAAAAATCATTACTGAATCCTGAAGTAAACACAATTCCACCAAACATGGAGTTAATTACAGTTAAAAACTGACTTATATTTATCTTACAGGGTCAGAATTAGAAGTGTGGTACTTTAAACAAAGTATCATTCTTCTTTGAGCCCCTAGTGGAGTCAGACACCCTACATGTATCTCAGTTAGAAAGGAAAACAGTTTGGAAACAAGAAAGCTCCTTACCAGGGCACACAATTCTGAGATATGTGTGAAATAACTCCACAGAGGCCAGTATCCTGTCACCAAGTATCCACATCACCCTTGATTTACACATGCATTGTACTTGACACTGGTCTAGCTTCCTCAGAGCTAGATCTCAGAGAGAGCAGAACCTCTGACACTCCTGTTTATATCTGTCAGCCAGAACTTCATAATTGGACCAGATTAACAGCCCCAATCAGGGAACCCATATTCTATGAGGTCCACCTGACTGACCTCATTACAATCACTGCAGTGGGGTGTTGTAAAACTCCATTAAAAATACAAATGATTCATGCAGATTATAGAATTAACAGCCTTCATGTCTTTCTAATGAGAAAGCAGCCCTTTGGTTCCTTGGACTATGGCAATTTTCATGTTAGAACCAAAGGCTGTGTTGAGGAGTTCTGTTGAAGTAATTTATATGAACTTATATTTGTATCATCTTTAAGTGTGGCATGTTGCCATTGGGATAGTGATTCAATGCATTTAAATCTGACAGGATATATCACATGACAGTGAAAGTGCTGGCCTTGACAAACAGAACTTTGAACCAAATCTTCACTGTTTTAGAAAGGCTTTGCACTTGAACCATAATGATAGGATCAAATCCCACTTTGGATGTCCGGCCCCATATCTGGCACCCACCATTTTTGATGGCGGGGAAAGGGTAACAGTTCTGGAAGGTATTTCACACTATTTTGAGTTCATGAATCAGCAGCACATGTAGGAGTGCAGCTCTCTCCAAAAATAATTTTCATTGACCAGGTTTCTGAAACAGAAGATGTGGAGTTTAGGCATTGGAGACAAACATTGTTAACTCTATCAGAGTTTTCTGGAGAGGTCAGATAAAATTTTGGAGAAAGTGAGGTGCCTTTTTGGGAAATGCTTACAGTATCAAAAACTGTCTGGGGTTTTGTCAGGCTGATAGGGATCTCAATACACCCCCCTCCCCATCACATTCATTTGGGAGTCACTGTGGAATCAAAAGTGTTCATCAGGCGCAGAGGTGACTAACTGCAGGGGGTGCCGCCAATGAGGATCCTGATGATGGATGTCCTGCCCTCAGGCAAATACTGACCAATCATGATGCTGGCAGCTCCTGATGCCAACAGGAGTGGTGGCTGATGGCAGCAATACACTCAACAGAGACCTGGAATTTACAGCCTTACAGTGCAGGGATATTGGGGGTAAGGTAAGGGCATTGACTTTGGATGGTTAACCCACACATCTCCTGCCAAGCACCTTGATTGGATACAGAGTCCCTGGTTAAGAGGAAGCATTCTGAGAGCCTTCCTGTTGGAGTGAGAATGCCCTATGGCCAACATTTAATTCCTGAGCCACCGTTTAATGATAATGGGTATTCTGGGCAAAAGTAGATGGGCATTATGCTTATCATAGAATCAAAACATCAACCAGTTCTGCCTTCCCATTGACAGGGGGAAGCCTTTGGTGTCACCTGGAGAATGATATGAGGTCGCTCCCACCATTGGGCAGGCGGGGCACCAACTAAAGTTCCAAATGTGCTAGGCTGCATTAAATCAAGGTTACACTGTTCAGGAATGCATAGCCGAAAACTGCAGAGATATCCAGCCCAAGCAGATGCTGAACATTGAGGGGGGAATACAAAGAAAATCAAGAATATCATGAAATAAGTTTTATAAGAAATGTAACTACAACCTCATTCCCACCCTGAAACCCCTCAAAAATAGTCAATGATCCAGTCAGAATTTTAATGGAGCTGCAAGAAATGGCAAGACTGTTTATCTGTCCAGCATGCTTTCCTTCTCCATGTCCTGAAGCAACTGTGCCATTTACCGATTAATAACTTCTATGTAGGACAAACTCAGCCATCTTTCGTTCCTAGTGAGGAGCCACACATGAACGGACCACTATAGGAAGAAGCAGAGCAATAAACTTGTAACCTTTGCTTTGACCCATGTTCCGTCTTGGTGTGATTTCCTGCTAGGAACACTAAATTTTCACTCCACATTTCAGAGTCAGTGATGAGAGCACACCATAGGCAGAGTTAAAGTTTGCCGACTGCAGCTAAATACTCTGAAAGCAAGGTACAATAACTTGTTTTTTTCACTGATGGGTAGCGTTGTAACTAGATCGATTAATTCTTTATTTTGTGAATTCTATTACATCTCCTCTTCAAGAATGGAGATGTATTAAAAATTGGACTTGGTTTTGAACTGTTGCAGCACATCTAATTTCTTGATGTAAAAGGAAATAAGCACCATTCCAAATAATTCAAGTGTTTGTTTATCATCAAATATGTACAGTGTGGAAGCAGGCCATTTGGCTCAATGAGTCCACACTGACCCTCCAAAGAGGATCCCACTCAGATCCACACCCTCCCCCTATGGCTGTAAAGTTGCATTTCCCATGGCCAATCCACCAAACATGCACATTTTTGGATTGTGGGAGGAAACTCCCACAGACATGTGGCAAATGTGTAGACTCCACACAAGGATAGAATTGAACCCAAGTCCTTGGCTTTGCGAGGCAGCAGTGCTAACCACTGAGCCACCGTGCTGCTAGCAGGTATATGGTAGCATCAGAACTTTAATTTATGAATTTGGTGTGATAGCCGTGACATCATTATCTCCAATTCATAAAAATCCTATTCTTAATTATGCTGGTCATATTTAATTTATATTATGATCCTTTAGAAAATGGAGTGCACAGTCATGGTTTAACTTGTCATTGTAGATGAGCAGAAACCTCACAGGAAGACAAGCAAAGAATGAAATGTCGACAAGGTATAAATGTACAAACATTATTGAGTACACTGAATATTTATTGAGGAGAAGGCATATGACATCAGCCAGCTCTGTCTTCTGTGGTGCATTCATTTATGTGGTTTGCAATCTAAAGGCCTCTGATCTGTTTTCTTGAGAATATTCAAATGCTCTATTAAATACCATATGAATATATGCAGGGCATGCTAGTGAATATTTAGAACCTGCCTTTTCTGATTTTTATTTGTCCAATACTTTCATTTCAGCTAGTTTCTGTTTCCTATTCTTGTTTTTTTGTGGTTAGAATTTGACTTCAAAGTCTTGGTGTTCTAGAAAACTTGAGGACTGTGCATGGTTTAATGGCAATTAAACAGCATTTGGTTATCCTAGTATGTTCACTGATCTATGTCGTTGTGCTTGATTGATTAAACTTATAGATTGAGTTACAAAGTCAAGTGATGGACTCTTATGGTCCCTGCCTCTGAATCAGGAGGCCTGGGTTCAAGTCCCAGCTGCTGCACAATTGTATAATAATAAGTCTGAACAGGTTGATTTTTAATAGAATTTAGAATTAGCTTTATTGTCACATGTACTCAAATGAGTACAGTGAAAGTACACAAATCACCATTTACGGTGCCGTCTTAGGTACAAAGGTTCCTTGGTACAGCTTCTTCAGTAAAGGTTCTTCGAAAAATAGAGAAGTCAAAAGTCCAGCACTGCAGATTTTGGGGATAAATGATAAAATGGAGGAAAAAGTGCTCAGAACAAAGGAACAACAGAAAGACAAAGTCAAGTGGTTGACTCCACACGCACAGAAGATGCTGGAGATACCTGGGGCTCTCTGCAATGACCATGCGTTAGAATTTCTGTTAGCTCTAAAACGCTGAAAGTTCTATAAATTCACATTTTGGATTAGGACTAGCACCACCTCTACAAGGCTATGACATAGATCAGATAAGTACAATTTAGAGCAACCCAAAATGTACAGAACAAGTTTGTGATGAGAATACACAGGTAGCTGAAAATTTGCTCTCGAGCTCTTGTAATATCCAGGAAATAAGAGGAGTGCACTCTGATGCCCACTTCTGTTGGCAAGGCTTCACCGTGTGAATTTCATTTGTAAACTCAAAGAGGCAATTCTTTTTTTGCTCTCTACTTCTGGTGTTTGGCCTCTATGTCTGTTTTGTTCAGCTAATGTGAAAAAAAACTATCAAAGTTCACAGCGTAGAAGGAGGCTGCTCATTAACACAACATAGTTGAAGCTAATTCCACTTCCTTGCCCTCACCCTATCAGTAGTATAGGCGAATTTTGACGTCACACACTTTTTTCTCGTGTCAACGTCCAAATTATATAGATTGACTTGGATAGAGGTAGTGTGTAAGGGGATCAGGAAAAGGCCAGAGATGAGCAGAAGGGAATGGGAATGGTGATGACGTAGTGGTACTATGGCTGGGCAATGAATCCAGTAAATTCTGGGGACATGGGTTTGACTGTCACGATGGCAGACTGAGGAATAATTTGGAGTTGTGCAAAAATACTTCTCAAAATGTAATACGCAAGATATCTGATACTGTTAGAATTAGTGTTAATGCAGATGCTAATATTGTGGTATCAATATTTAAGCATTTTAAAAACCTATTTCACTGCTACTTTAGTACAAATTATGTCCTGTTCAAAATAATAGAATTAGTTTTTCCATTAAAACAGCAGTTAATTCTAGCAGTAATAATCCCTAAATAACAAAGTGAGATATACTGATCATTCTCTCTCAAAACAAACTGTTCACGATCATTGTTACTGTCCACTTGGTATGTATTTTAGTGCAAGAGTCCCTGTTATTATGGTGAAATACACTTATCATCTTTGTGCACAATAAGTAAAATTGATGACCATGCACCTTTGCATTGTCAGATTTTGTTACATGTCACAGTTCCCATGATCACTGTAGTGCTTCCTTTGGCTCACTTCTATTAATAGTGTTGCAATGCATTGTAACATTTTGTTTAATTGTTATAAATGTTTAACCAGCATAATTCTTTAAGGTCCAATAGAGCTTCTTTTATCAGGGTGTCCAGGAAAGAGCAAAGGCTAATGAACAGTTTGGACACGTTACAACAATTGATAAATTATTGTTTGAAATAACAATAAATGTCTCTGTGACTGTGACCTCCAGATATTTCAGTGATAAGTATTGTCTGATCATTTTGAGGTTTAAAGCTGATTATGCATGGAAGGACTTTATTTTGGAAATTCTCTGAAACATGCCCATTTATCAGCTGTTAAATGAATGCCTAGGCATCAATTGGGCAGGCAGAAATTGTACTTTCATTACATACTGGACATGTTCCCATGGACCCCCGCCCCCATAACACCCCCCTCCCAAGTTGTTGACATAGGCAAGAGAAAAGGGCATCAACCCTTTGTATAAGCAAATAAAAGAGCGACATAGCCCTTTGAAGGCTCCTTTATGACACTGGACTGCCCTATGAAAGCCTCTCATTTAGAAAAACACGGCCTTTAGAGCAACAGTCCTTAGATTTCTATATTCGCACCACCAGCAAAAGGATACATGTGAATTTGAAGGAGTGATCTCTCCTCCACATCTTCCTTAAAATTATCTGATGATGGTTATCTCTTGCCTACCTTTATCTTATCTTCTGATCATTCAAAATAGCTATCTACCCTTATCTCAATCATTGCATATTGCTGGTCACCGCCCTGCTGATCAAGGTCTCTTACTCTTTTAGCACTTTGTAGTGATTGTAACGAGGTCGGCCAGCTGGATCTCCGAGAATATGAGTTCCCTAACTAAGGCTGTCAATCTGGTTCAATCAAGGAGCCCTTGCTGACATAAAAAAAGATATCAGGGATACTGACACTCTGGGTGTATAACTGTGTAAGAGATAGTACTACAGTCAAGGACAAATCATGCGTGAATAAAGGGTGACTGAGTGATGGGATACTGGCCTCTGTGGATAAGTTTCACACTTAACTGGAGCAACTGGGCTGATGTAGTGGGTCAAAATCTCATGTGTCTTCCTCATGAGCTACTTTAAGATAGAACAGATATCCACAGCAACTAATTGAATAGGATTGAGGCCTTATAGTATTTGTCCTGAAGCCTACTCGGTCAGGTGCAGAGTCAGTTCTCTGGCCATTCCTAAGGCCTAGCCTGTAGCCAAGCCTGATGGAAAAATAAATCCAACCAATATTTTCTTCAGCTTTCTCTCTTGGGCAAGTATTACATTTTTATTTATTGCTACCATCCCTGATATGCACTAATTCATCACAAAATGCAAAAATTTGTTTTTAACAATAACTTTGCCTGCAGTGAATTTATCAATCTAATCAAATGTAAGTTGCAATGGAATATGTTAACTTGCTGAATTGCCTGTGGCTAAGCCACTTGACACTGTGGGTGGAATGATATGTGGGTCTTAATGATGTGGGATATGGTAAGATTTGTGACTCTGTTTTCCACCCAGATAATTTGGGCCATGTTAAAATCCAGGCCATTGTTCCCAACTGATAGAAATTCATTAATCTTACTCATGTTACTCCCACAAAAAACTAAGCCTATGAGTGCAAAATAGAACTATCAAAGAGAGAAAATAAATCTTTAATGTGCAAATTGGGATGAGCGAAAGGTGGCAGATTGGAGAACTTACAAAAACTGGCTTTCCACTCCTGAAGACATGATGGCTTAACGATCCCCTCCCCACTCATTCAGTGGTTTCTGATAACATCATTAAATTCAAGGGAAAACTCATTAGGAATACATTAATCACTATAGCATATGAAGTGGACTTCTAGACAAAAATAAATATAACGGTCACCTTTTGAGAAATAGCCTTTAAGGTTAACAACTGACATCATTTATTGCATAAAAACCAAAAGAACTGCAAATGCTGGAAATCAGAAATAGAACATAGAACATAGAACATTACAGCGCAGTACAGGCCCTTCGGCCCTCGATGTTGTGCCGACCTGTGAAACCCATCTGAAGCCCATCTAACCTACACTATTCCCTTATCATCCATATGTTTATCCAATGACCATTTAAATGCCCTTAAGGTTGGCCAGTCTACTACTGTTGCAGGCAGGGCATTCCACGCCTTTATTACTCTCTAAGTAAAGAACCTACCTCTGACATCTGTCCTGTATCTATCACCCCTCAATTTAAAGCTATGTCCCCTCATGCTAGCCATCACCATCCAAGGAAAAAGGCTTTCGCTGCCCACCCTATCTAATCCTCTGATCATCTTGTATGTCTCTATTAAGTCACCTCTTAACCTTCTTCTCTCTAACGAAAACAGCCTCAAGTTCCTCAGCCTTTCCTCATAAGACCTTCCCTCCATACCAGGCAACGTCCTGGTAAATCTCCTCTGCGCCCTTTCCAATGGTTCCACATCATTCCTATAATGCGGCGACCAGAACTGCGCACAATACTCCAAATGCGGCCGCACCAGAGTTTTGTACAGCTGCAACATGACCTCACGGCTCCAAAACTCAATCCCTCGACCAATAAAACCTAACACACCGTTTCAGGGATCTATGCACATGGACACCGAGTTCCCTCTGCTCATCCACACTACCAAGAATCTTACCATTAGCCCTATACTCTTTTTTCCTGTTATTCCTTCCAAAGTGAATCACCTCACACTTTTCAGCATTAAACTCCATTTGCCACCTCTCAGCCCAGCTCTGCAGCTTATCTGTGTCCCTCTGTAACCTGTAACTTCCGCACTATCCACAACTCCACCGACTTTAGTGTCATCCACAAATTTACTAACCCATCCTTCTACGCCCTCATCCAGGTCATTTATAAAAATGACAAACAGCAGTGGCCCCAAAACAGATCCTTGTGGTACACCACTAGTAACTGAACTCCAGGATGAACATTTCCCATCAACCACTACCCTCTGTCTTCTTACAGCTAGCCAATTTCTGATCCAAACCACTAAATCACCCTCAATCCCATGCCTCCGTATTTTCTGCAATAGCCTACCGTAGGGAACCTTATCTAACGCTTTATTGAAATCCATATACACCACATCAACCACAAATGAAAGCAGAAATTACTGGAAAAGCTCAGCTGGTTTGGCAGCATGCGGGGAGAGAAATCAGAGTGAACGTTTCAGGCCCAGTGACCTTCGTCAGAACTGCTGATAATTTATTGTATGCAAGGTATGTATTTAAGCCTTAATAAATTTGATTGTACACATAATGGAAAAAAATTGCAAGCAGTTCATGACAACATGACTCATTATATTTTCGTGTGTTATCACTGCTGTTAATGTTGTGTTAATGATGCTAAAATTGATTCAACAGGGCAACAGTGAAAAGAATGGTCAACCATTGAAAAACTGGATTGATGAATGTATCACAATGGATGGCGGTTACATTGAAATCAAGATAATTCAATGGTATTGTCTTTAAGAAATATGTTTCCATATGCCCTTTTGCATCAATTACCAAAGGGATGAAAGGTTATTGAGGCTATGCAGGAATATAGAATTGAGGTTAAAATCAGATCAGGAATGATCTTATTGAGTGGCATTGCAGACTAAAAAGGTCGAGTGGCCTACTGTTGTTCCTTGTCAGCATGTTTGTATGTTCATTAACTTCTCATCAACAAGAATGTGTCCAAAGTTTTGCAGTTTAATGTTGCATAAGCTCTTATTAAACAATAGAATTTATTATTTTTTTCTGTTCACATTATTTCAACAGCTGCCCTTGTACTTTGTTTAAATTTGTGCAAATGATGTGGCCCCTTCAGTGAATCTTGCATTGAATCTGCGAGGAATTAACTTAGGAAAATTCATCAATGCTGGAGCCACCTTCCAGGATGTAAGGTCTGGTTAACCAGGTTTATTGAGATTTACAGCAGAAGCAAGATACTTTGTGCATTTTATTTTTCATTTCACTACAATTTCTGAAGGTTATTTCCTTTTATCTTATTTTGCTTACTCCCAGAGGACAAGAATCATGCACTTAATAGGTACTTGTAATTGATGTATGAAGGGGAAAAGAAAAAAGGAAATACTTTACCCAAAGCATTATTTGAATATTGGGTGAATATTGCAGATAAATCAATCAGAAAACATAATGAGCATTTATCATTAAATTGGAACTTATTAAGAGGTGCAGCAAAACAATGGAGGAATGGTTTCAGCAGAGAACTTAGCAATTTACAGTCAGGATGGGCTCCCTCATATTTTGAATCTTTGATGATTCTATAAATCACTACAGCAAATTTTACAACAACATCATTTAGCTTTTCTAATAATAATTTCAGAATCAGACAGACAGAAAATGAAAATAACATAAAATTACATTTCTAACAAAGTACGGTACTTCCATGAGAAATTAAATTTTTGAATGAAAATAGCAACCGTTTCCTTTGCAGACCAAACTATCACATCAGCTAGTCTTCACTTTCCTCAGTAATTTTGTTCTTCAGTGGATGAGTCCTCAAAGAATCAGGAATCAATGTGAAAACAAGTCCATTAATGGATGAATCTTAATAGTTGTTCCTAGCTTCCTACTAACTGAATGAAATCGGAAGCCTTCAGCAGAATCTTGTAGAGGGCCGAACAATGGCAGAAAATGTTACAGTAACAAACAAGAAGTCTTGCAAGGTCTATCTCAACATCAGAGCATCTTACTGCAACTTTTTAACTGTGTGTTGAGGCGAGATTCATGCTTGGGAGTGGCAATTTGCTTATTAAGGGGGATTATTACTCATATATGACCTTATTAACAGCACATCTCAACTCTTTAATATGCAGCTTCCTATCCTACCACCCATCATGAGGAAACCCAACACCAAGAACTTACTGTTTGGGAATCAGAGCGGATACCTGGTGACTTCAGCTCATCACTCGCAGGAAAGAGTCTGCAAGTTGCTCACAATATATCAGCATCTCAGGACATGGTCCATGGGCACCAACCACACACATTCCTCATCCACAGACATTGGCATCCAATATCTACAAATGCCTCACAATCACCATGACACCTTTCCAATACACTTGCAGCATGCTAAACATGCATAGACTTGCATTGCAGGGCACAACCATCATAAAAGACTGCTGCAATGACTCTTAGCTTGCATGGACACACACCTGACTCATGGATTGGACCAGACAGTATATGCTTGATTAGCACTGCTCACTTAGTCCCTACCTGCATGCTAACAGCACACAGGCCTTGCCTTGCCTATTGGCATATTGGTACTTCAGCCAGAGCTTAAAGGCTATTAGAGCTGCTACCTTGATGTACTCTTTTGTAAAGCCCACAAGCAGGCTGTTTGTCAGTCGTGGCCTGTTAGAGAGGGTGTGTGGGGTTGGGGTGGGGAAAAGCGTCTTGCTGTACAGCACACTGAGACGTCAATATAACACCTAAGGATTTGCAAGCTACCTGCTCAGTAAACACACAGCACATTTATTCAACCAAAAGACCTCGTTGGAAAGTGCGTGGAAGCTAGTGTTCATTCCATTCAAGGGTCAAATACATGAAACAAGCATTTCCAAACCACAGCTACATGTAATTTACAAATGTTTCATTATCCACTTGCAATGCAGGCGGAGTGAACAAGCTTAGGGTTCAAATGCTGGCCAAAGAAAAATTGCACCATGCCAATGATGTTTACAAATTAAACTTTGGCATCTCAAGGATGTTTTTTTTTCCCCTTTATTTATTCATGGGATGAGGGGCATCACAGTCTAGGCAGAATTCATTGCCCATCCCTAATTGCCAAGAGCGCAGTTAAGAGTCAACCACATTGCTGTGTGTCAGGAGTCACATGTAGGTCAGACCAGGTCAGGAAGGCAGTTTCCTTCCTTAAAGGGCATTAGTTAATCAGATGGGCTTTTCCTGACAATCGATTCACGATCATTGTTAGATTCTTAATTCCAGATATCTGTTGAATTCAAATTCCACCATCTGCCGTGGCAGGATTCAAACCCGGGTCCCCAGAACATTAGAGATAAAACATCACGGAGCTGGATGAACACAGCAGGCCGAGCAGCATCAGAGGAGCAGGAAAGCTGACGTTTCGGGTCGAGACCCTTCTTCAGAAAAAATCCTGAAAAAATTTCTGAAGAAGGGTCTTGACCTGAAACGTCAGCTTTGCTGCTCCTCTGATGCTGCTCGGCCTGCTGTGTTCATCCAGCTCCACAACGTTTTATCTCAGATACTCCAGCATAGGCAGTTCCTACTATCTCCCCAGAACATTATCTGGGTTTGCTGGATTAACAGTCCACCGATAGTACCACGAGGCCATCGCCTCCCCTAATAAGTTGAAGTCAGTAGCAATGACAAAAAGATGCCAATGCTGGCAAACCCCAGTACTTGTGCAGTTTCTGAGGATGCAGAGACAATTACTTCATCATCTGGCATGTAAGTTTAATCATGGCCTGTATTGAATGCAATGAGAAGTTGAATGATCGATATCGGCCTGGGATGAGGAGTGGATCAGAGCACAGCAGGCATTCCTTTCTCGACATAATGTGTTGGTTACTCAGCTGGCACAGCACCTTCAGGTTACTGCACACGCTGAGTATTAAACTGAATGAATGGTAGTGAAGTGGCCCTTGATATTGGAATGCAGTATGTCTCATAATGTGTGCAGCCCTGGACTATCACTGACTGTTCTGAGACTTAAGAACCTGCTCTGCTTCTTATATTCACTACATAGTACATTGCCAGCAAGAGTCCTATGCCCAGCTTCTGGTGGGATGTTGGACTCTGGGGCTGCCTTATGATGGTGTTGAAGGCAGGTACAGAAGGACCAAGTTCAACAGAAGCCCAGGAGCAGCAGCAGGCTGCTGGAGAGTCTGACCAACACCCAGCTCAGGAAAAGGTCATAGCCGCAGGGACCCTCTCCCCTTGATGTATAACATCTCTACCTCCATTTCCTGGGGAAAAGCAAGATCCAGTGTCAATGTAGGCTCTGTATGCGTTGGGAAGCTGAAGATGTAACTGTGCTGGATGCTGCAGTGGGCTGGAGGAGTGGGGGATTATAATCTCCCAGTGGCTGTGAAAGCGACAGCCGTTCTGAACTTCCATGCAACTGCCTCCTTCCGGGAGTAACAGTGACCTGTGTGGGATCACTCTGTCATTCACCCTTAAAAGCATCAGGACAGAGACCAACAGCATCTGTGCAAGATCACACTGGGTCATCACCATTCCCCCATGAGGAGATCAGTGCTGCAGCCCGGGACAGTAGAACTTGGGAACAGAGCTGACATCCCCCAGGCACAGAGTGCCATTGATTGTATACACGTGGCACTGAGAGGGTGGTATCACAAAACTGCGGAATTCATCACAAGGAAGGGGTTCCATTTGATAAACGTTCAGTTAACCTTTAATCACTGTTACCATTTCCTGGTAACAGCTGACACAACTCCTAGATCCTGGAATAGCTGTGTGCTTGCAATATTTGAGGGTCTAAGAGCCTGACAAAGCTTGTTATTTGGGGACAAGGACTATCCACTGTGGCCATAGCTCAATAGCATTGTGTAACTCGCTAACTGATGTACAGTTCAGATATGCCTGATCATGTTTCAACCAGGGCCATGGTGGAGCAGATGATGGGGCTGCTGAAGGTACAGTGCTTCTGCTTGAACCAGTCTAGATGTGCCTCTTCATCCTGGTGCAGTAGAAAAGTCAGACCTGTGGCAGATGAAGTTCGATGCAGAGCACTGAGAGGTAATGCACTTTGATTGGAAAAACATTGCAAAAAAATCCATAGTAGAGTGTACAACTCCAAAAGCGCAGGAGCAGAGGGACTTGGGTACATATGTGCAAGGATCGCTGAAGGTGGCAGAACGGGTGGACAGAGCAGTTAATTAAGCATAGAGTGTTCTCAACTTTATTAATGGGGCACAGAGTACAGGAACTCTGGAGGTGATATAAAATTTGTACAGGTCACTTGTTAGACCTCAGCTGGAATATTATGTACAGTTGTGGGGCTGTTTTACAAGAAAAATACAACTGCAGAGGAAACAGTGTGGATGCAATTACAAGAATGGTTCCAGGTATAAGAAACTTCAGCAATGGGGATAATTTGAAGAAATAGGAACTGTTCTCTTTGGAGAGACGAAGGATGAAAGGAGATTTGATGGAGGTTTTCCAAATCATGTAATGGTTGGATAGAGTAGATAAGGAGAAACTGTTTCTACTTGTAAAAGAACAAGAAGATGTAGATTTAAAATGACGTACAGACAAAGCAAGGGTAACGAGAAAAAAACTTTTTCACGTAGAAACTAGTTAGGATGTGGAATGCACTACATGGAAATACGGTGGAAACTGGTTCAAGTGGACATTAGATGATTGTTTAGATAGAAATGGTGTACAGGGATATGGGGAAAAGGCAGGAGATTGGCACTCAGTGATAGAGCCAGTGCAGACAGAATGGGCTGAATGGCCATCTTCAGTACGATAACAGTTCTGTGATTCAGCTGTGCTTTTCACAATTGGAACAGGAAAATTGGTGATGTGATAAATGCTCAGGAACCAGGACAGTCTTCCAAGAAGGAGAACAAGGACACTGGTGAGGAGAAAGCTCTCATTGACTATGAAAGAGCTCAGATATTTGGGCACTACAATCCAGGCAGAACCTGACTGATAATCAGTTCACCAAGACCATAAGAAATAGGAACAGGAATAGGCCATTTGGCCCCTTGAGCCTGTTCTACCATTCAACTGGATCATAGTTGATCCAACATTCCTCACATCAATCTTCCTGCCTTTTCCCCTTAACTCTTGATTTCCCCTGCTGATCAGGAATCTATCTCAGCCTTAAATATACACAAGCACTCTACCTCCACAACTCTGCATGGCAATGAGTTCAAAAGATTCATAATCCTCTTCGAGAAGAAATTCTTCCTCATCTCAGTCTTAAGTAGGTGCATCTTTATTCCGAGACTCTGCCCACTGGTCCCAAACTTTCCTATGAGGGGAAAAGTCCTCTTGTTAAGCCCCTTAAGAACCTTATGTTTCAATGAAATCACCTCTCATTCTTCTCAACTCCAGCAAGTAGAGTTCCAGCCTATTTAATATTTCCTCATAAGGCAATCCCTCCATTCCAGGAACCATCCAAGTGAATCTTCCCTGAACTTCCTCCAATGAAATGATAACTTTTCTGACGAAAGGGAACCATAACTGCTCACAGCGCGTGGTCTCACCAGCACCTTGTCCAGTTACAGTAAGACTTCTCTACTGTTACACTGCAATCCCTTTGAAATAAAGGCCAACATTCCATTAGCCTTCCCGATTACCTGCTGCACCGAGGTGCTAACTTTCTGTGTTTCATGCACAAGTACCTCCAAGTTTTTCTTTGTTTTACAGCTTTCTGTAGTTTTTCTCCTTTTAAATATTAAGTTGTTCTTTTGTTCTCCATTTCAAAATGAACAACTTCGCATTTTCCCAAATTATACTCCATTTGCCAACTTTTTGCCTCCTTACTTAGCCGGTCAATATATTTCTGTAAACTGTTTATATCCCTCTCACAACGTACCTTTCCACCTACCTTTGTGTTGATAGATGAGAGCCAAGTGCAGTAGAGCACCATAAAATAGTCATCATCCTAGCCCTTGGTTTGCATTATAGAGGTGGCCTACATTTTCTATTCATTTTGTTTGTATTTGCTTTTGCTGGCTTTAAGCAAGATGTCATGGTTGAAATTGTCCCATTGCTTGTCTATATATAAAATTGCCCTACTTGACAAGACAAGGTGCGTGTCCATTGTGGAAACTGAGGACAGAGTAACAATGATGAAGAGAGAGTGTTTAAATGTGATGGACCTAAGGAAAGGTAACCTGGTGGTTAAACAGAAAATGGAGTGAGAGAATGGAGTCAGAGAGAGTCAGTGATGCCAGCTATGCGCTGTGAGCAGTGTGGCTTTGTGGTTTCTATCCCAGTCAGGGGAAATGCCAGATTGCCAATGCTTGTCTGGTAGCACAGTGGTCTTTTAGAGTTGGTGCTGGAGTGATAGATACTGATCTTTCGGCTTATAACGAATTAGTTTTTCCAGGAACAATGTATGGCCTGATGCGGCTAGAATCAGACATGTGGGGCGCCCTTGGTTCAAGAGAGGTCAATAAAGATGTGACTTTGGTAAGATGCAGTGAGAGACCTCACTAGTCCTTGCAGCAAGAAACCCTCCAAAAATCTTGACAAAGCCAGCACTTAACCAAAACAACAGGTTCAGCCCATTTTTCTTTTGGTTTCTTCAAGACAATAAACTTTCCTTCTTCACATGATGTGGGCAGTGCAAGTAGGACAGCACTTGTCACCCATCCTAAATATCCCTTCAACTGCATGCCTTGCTCAAGCCATTTCAGGAGACAGTTGAAAGTGAACCATATCGCTCCTGGTCAGGAATCATACATACACAGGCCAAGTAAGGGCAAAAGGTTTCCTCTCCTAAAGAACATTAGTAATCCAGATAGATTGGTGTTGGTTACCTTTTGGCAAGCTTTAAAGTCCACATTTCTATTTATCAAAGTAGGGGAGCTAATGGTTTAGTGATATTATGGATAGGGTATTAATCCAGAGATCCAGGTAATGTTCTGGTGACCTGGGTTCAAAATCTGTCTGGTTATTTATGGAATTTGAATAAAAATCAGGAATCAAGAGTCAAATGAAGACCACGAGCCCACTGTTGATTGTCAGAAAAGCCCATGTGGTTTGCCAATGTCTTTTTGGAAAAGAAACTGTTGTCCTTACCTGGTTTGGCCTACATGTGACTCCAGATCCACAACAATATAATTGACTTTGAACTGCCCTTTGGGCAATTAGTTTTGGACTAGCCAGTGATGCCTCCATCCCATAAATGAATTAAAAAATAACTCAAATTTCACTACCAGATATCATGGGATTTGAACTCTCGTCCTCAGAACATTAGTCAGGGTTTTGAGATTACTTGCTTCATAATGTTACCATCATGCCACTGCCTCCTACTTTAACCAGTAATAACAGAGCAACCACTTGTGCACTTGTGCTGTAGAATCATGATGTGTTCATGGCAATATCAATGAGTCATAGAGCACAGAAGAGGTGCTTTAGCCCTGCACTCACCCACCTATGGCAATTCCACTTTCCATGCGCCTTGCATGTCATACATTTGTTGAGAAATCAGGAGTCCATTTTAAAAGAATGTATTTATTACTTGTGTTGTATTTTCAAAAGTGATGTCCCTCATATGTTAAATAAAGTCATCATTTTGGCAGATCTGATTGTTTATGTTTTAGGCCACAGATCATGGACTTTTGCATGTTAAGATTCCCTGGAATGATTTGAAGTAAATTAGGAGATCAGACTTCTAGTGTCTTAGGCAACAATTTTCTTGCAAGCAGTACCAATAGAAATAGATTACCTGGCCTGTACACTCACATTAATTTACAAGAGTAGCCCACTATGGATCCAATAGTTTTCCAGAAACCTTCCAAGAGTCTGGAATGCAATTGGAGAAGGATGTCATGATCAAAGGTAATGAATATGCAATAGCTACAGTATTTTCTGTTGCCACAAATCCCAACCCTGCTACAGCTCTCCTCCAGGTCCTCCAGTGCTCTCTCTGTGCTCTGCTGCCTATTCACTACCCACTAACCCCTTCCCACTCCATTGCTCCTGCTCTTACTGTTCCCACTGTGCTCCTTAACTACATATCTTGTCTGATGCTTTCTCTGTGCTCCTGATTGACAATGCAGTGAAAAGCAGGTACCCATCTCACCACCATCTTACAGTAAATACCTATTTCCTTAAAAACATTTTTAAAATCAAAAATAGAAATTGCTGGGAAAGCTCAGTAGATCTGGCAGTATCCGTGGACTGAAAACCGAGTTAACGTTTTGCGTCCAGTCACCCTTCTTCAGAACATTCCAGCATCCACAGTTCTTTCGGTATTTTGTTTAACATTATTAAAATGTTCTTCACACTCTGAGTATTTATACTATGTGTAATGTATATCATAATAAAATAGATAAGGGCTCTGTAATTAAGAATTCATTTGTGACAGAGTCTTCCAAGCTAAAATGTTTGAGAGCCACTGAACTGTTATATGAACCAGTGAGCTTCCTGTCAGTGAGAAAGCCACACTGGAATCCTTTTACTGATATTTTAAGAGTTGCTGGAAAGTCCTGGAGCTGAAATATCACATACTGTCAGTCATATGGTAATATCATCCTGTTTGTTTTTGTTAAATTAATATAAAATGCAGACCTCCTGAATAAACCTGGAATATTACAATAATAAGCTTTGCTGTGCCAATCAAATTTGAATGCATCAAAATTCTGAACAGTAATTAGTAAAGAAAGAAAACCTGGCAAGTGTATTTTCTGTTTAATGTAGTATCAGAAGCTCTCCAGTCCCATTTTAACATCAGAAGCTTAGGGGAGCAAACCAACAGCACGACTCAGGCATATATTACATCTGATCTTCCAGCTTAATCTCCACCTTTGTTTGAAATTTTCAAGATGGCTTTATTTAGATGTGTTATGCAAAGCTTACTTTATAATAGCATTGATTTTCAACATTTTGTAAAGAATACTTTGTAAAGCAAAATATACTGGCTACAAGAGGAACACTGTTGCATTTGCAAGGAATGACCTTCTTGATCGGAAGCAGAGAGTTTACAACATTTTCAGAGAGTGATCACATGAACCAGTCTTTGTTTGGGGCAAAAAAATAAATTTGAACATAGAATCTGAGATTATCTGTTTTGTTGGGATTCAAGATGGCACCGACACCAGATGACTCCTGGCAAGTTCCCTATAGCAGATCTAAATCTAACATTTCTTGTAACTATTCTACACTTTTAACCTCAAATTATAAATCTGTAAAAATTACTAATAATGTTCTTTTGCTGTCCAAGTGTTTTTTTCACCGTATGATCTGCATGTCCTTGCTTACTATGGTCTGCCTGTACTGCTTGCAAACAAAGCTCTTTGCTGTACTTTGGTACACCTGACAATAAATCAAATCAAATTGAATCATCAGGAGTACACCTCTCTCCCTCTCTTTGCCTTTGAAATGGCTCTCAAAGATTGAGAATTGAAAACCCACCAGAAGATGTCTTCACTAAAAGCGGAGAATTCTTGATGGAGATTTGAAACCTATGACTCTTTCTCCAGAAAAGTGAATCAGCCAGTCAGAACTTATCCAGACAGACACAACATCGTCAGCAGCACATTTGCAAAGTGGCTCCAGCTACAGAATGATGTTTGAGATAGTTTGTTTCCTAAATGTAACTGTCACTTGGCCAAAGTACTTTTTAAGATAACACTCAATAGAGTTTTTACATTTTTCCCAGACTTTGAGATATGCATGTGTTATTTTTAAGAAGGATGGTTGTATAATTTTGCACAGTTTGAGCAATTTGTTGATAATCATTGCATCTTTCCTTGAGTAAGTTTTGTTTGCAATCAACTAATAATTTACTTGTCACTTAAGGAACTTATTGGAACTATTTCTGACATTGAATTTTGTAGATTTATATAGTATTGGCAATATCACCTTCCTTTATTAATTCAAAACTTTTTCTGCATCCATTAGAGAAGAAGAACAAGAAAAAAAAATGTCCATCCGCTGTTGTGTTACCAGCTGATGGTTCCACTGGACAATTTGGATCCCAGAGTAAAACCAGGCTTAATTTTGTTTACTTTAGCTGATACGATGGCCAGTCATTAAAACACAGTTACATAAAGCCACAGAATTCTGTTAATTAACAAGGAAAGTTTATTAAATAAAAGATGAAAACAAGATAAAGCTGACTAGGTAGGGAAGACAGTTTAGAAGATTCATAAGACCTACTGCAAAACATAGTTTTCACCCTCAGACAGAAACAGAAGTTGCTGGAAAAGTTCAGCAGGCCTGGCAGCATTAGTGAAAGGTCTGTGTTCTGAGGAAGGGTCACCGGACCTGAAATTTTAACTCTGATTTCTCTTCACCATCATGGTATGAATGGTCTTCTATTAACACACCTCAAGGGTCTGTAGCCACTTGTTTTCTGAGGAATGAGATCACTTTTTTACAAGGATTTGACCTTGATTTTATTTTTAAAAACCTCAATAGAAAAGAACCACATTCATTTGTCTCTATGGTAAAATTTACCTTCCAAAAATGATATCAATAAATAGAAAGTATTTATCTCTCATCACATATCACCACAAAAAGAATTGAGATGTATCCTTAAGAGGTTATATATCCTATCATATTGCTCTATGTACCCTGATTCCTATGTAACACTAATGGTAATAATACATTTACAGTAAACACAGAATAAGTTTCATGGTAACTATATTTTACATAAATCTAACCAGTCTCTTTCATAAGAGCTCTTGACAATGTGCCTGCTACAACTTTATCTTTTGCAGGCTCATGAATGATATTTAAATTGTATTGCTGGACTATTAAACTCCACTAAACTAATCATAGATTCCTGTTTCAAAATTTCTCTGAATAAAATCAAAGGATATGGTCCATATAAATAACAGATGCTTCAGCATTGTTAGAAAAGCAAATTTTGAACTAATATAGAGCTTTCACAATGTTTCTTTTATCGCCAAATATTTCTGTTGAAGGGTATCCATTTTCTTTGGATCTTCAATCTTCATTTTATATTTCTGTATATAAATGGCACCAACAGCCATTTAAACTTGGTGCTATAAAAGAACTGATGTGGTTATCAGCATAACTTTCAAATTGTCTAAGCAACTCTGATATTCTTGTGTCTATTCATATTTTCTGACTTCCTTCAGTAAATTTGTAAAATGAACCACTAGAATGCTGAAGTTTGGGACAAATTTCAGATAATTTCCATTCACAGCAGCATATTGCAAAAATTTACATTTGTTTTAGGTATGGGAAAATACTAAAGAGTCTTAATTTCACTTTTCTAGGTGCTACTTGACCTTGGATCTTAGTGTAACTCAAAAAAGTCATTTTTGCTTTTACAAGTTTATTTTTCACTAGATTTATGATCAAGTTATCTCATTGTAACCAATCAAGCAAATTATCCGAGTGGTGTAAATGCTCTTCCCAGGATTGTTTGAATACAACCAAATCATTGAAATAAACTATTCAATTTATTGTGCCTCATATCATTGGATAGTTGTTAGTGCATTTTTCATTCTACATGACTGCGTTGATAAAGTCCATCTGGTGTTACAAAACCTGATACTTTCCAAGCCCTACTCATCAACAGAATTTTCCAATCACCTTTCAGCAAGTGAATTTTAGTGACAAATCATACATAACAAAATTTGTTCAATGAAATCCTGCATTTTATTCAATCTGATTGTTGCAAGATCAACTTTTGGATTTTAAATTTCTGACTCATTCTCTAATTATTCTGATATCTTCATTTCATTCCATGTTAATTTCACTACCGTAAATACACTTTTCTTGTGGACTGCACTCCTTCCTGTCATATTGCGTTGACATAACACTCGTTAATTTTTGTTGTTTTCTTATCTGGAGTACTCAGTGTATAATTTATGTCAGTGAGTTTTTTTTAGTTTGATAAGTTCCAGTGAACCACACTTTTAATGGTTCCCCAGGGACAGGTAAGAACAATAACATCTTGTCTCTAGCAACAAAATTTCAAACTTTGGCCCTTTATCTGCTTTAATTTCCATCATTTGTTGAGGTAACTTCAAATGCTTTTTGAACAACTCACATGCTTCGGTTAGTTTCTCCCTGAAACTTGAAACATAGACTGGAAACATAACCTGTGAGCTTTTGGTTTATCAATTCTGATGAAGGGTCCCGACCCAAAATGTCGACTTTCCTGCTGCTTGACATGAAGTGTTCCTTCAGCTGCACACTGTGTTGACACTGGTTTATCATTTTTTTTTGATCAGTTTAAACAGTCCCCTCAACTCATGTCAATATATCAGTTCAAAAGGCCTGAAAAAGATTCATTAGGAGCATACTTAGTGGCAAACAGTAAAAATCATTATCACATTCATGGCAATAAGCTGTAATCATAGTCTTAACATTTTGCCATTTTCTAATGCACCTTGAGATTATGAGTTATAAGTGGAAGATGTAAATTGCTTTATTCCCAGACGAGTCATTATTATTTTGAATTCTTGTGACATAAAATTTTAACCTTGATCTTATCATATTTCCTTGAGTAGTTCATACCTTGTAAAATAAAATTGAATTAACTTTTCTACTATTATTTTTGAGGTAATATTTCTTAAAAGGTACTGCTTCAGGAAATAGAGTCAAAGAGGCACACAGCATAGAAACAGAGCCTTCGGTCCAACTCGTCCATGCTGACCATTTTTCCCAAACTAAACTAGTTCCATTCACTTGCATTTGACCCATATCCCTCTAAACTCTTCTTATTCATGTACCTATCCAAATGTCTTTTAAATGTTGTTACTGTACCTGCATCTACCGCTTCCCCTGCCAGTTCATTCCTCTGTATTCCCCCTCAGGTCCCTTTTAAATCTTTCTCCTCTCACCTTAAAAATATGTTCCCTAGTTTTGAACTCCCCCACCCGAGGGAAAAGATCTTTACTGTTCATCTTTTCTACGCCCCTCAATTTTATAAACTTCTATAAGGCCATCTTACTGCAGCATTCATAATTGTTAAAAGGTACTGATTCCCATTCATGGTTTAAATTAGCAGTCAGACACAATCTATTGAGAGACTGCTAAGGAGATTTTTTGAAAAGATGATATCAGGATTAAAAGTGCAGTTTTAATTTATGGTTGGGGCTTCTAACTACCTGATGTGTATGGCACGCCTGAAAAAATTTGACTACATCTTTGAGTAATCCTGGCCAATAAAAGTTTTTCAGTATTTTATCTCTGTTTTCCTGATACTTAGGTGACCTGAGACTGGAACTTTGTGAGTCACATGTTAAATTTTATTAAGATATTCAGATGGGACTACCACGTGTTAGACTTCTGCCCATTCCTCATTGGATAAGACAGACTTTATTTCTATTTTCTCATGAGGATTATGTCTTTTAAGTAATAATACTCAAGTATTGGTTCTGATTCAATCTCTTTGTAATAAATCTACTGTGTCAGGACCCGCTTGTTACATTTCTATTGATTAAGATAAGCTAAAATTATCGATCTTATTCTCCTTACCTACATTTTTCATTAATACTTTTGAGAATTGTATCTGAGGATTGAATTTTGAAGTCATTTTTCTCATCGAATTTTCTTCCTGTCTAATTCTACGGCACTTAGGATCTAGTGAAAACAAAGTCATGAAATGAACCAAGATGTTCTTCCTATAGAATTTCAGTTTCCTTTACCACTATTGATTGTTCAACCAGTCTTGGTGGGGCCAATATTTTTGAACCAACCAGGTCATTTCCCAAGATCAAACTAATTCCTTTCACACAGATTTGTTTCACTGATCCAACTACAACTTTTGTATTGAATAAATCACACTTGGAACTTATTGTGTACAATAGGACTGTTTTGTAACCTCCGTGTAAACCTCCAATTGCTATTGTCACCTTCATTAGGTAGGCAAATGCTACC
The DNA here is from genome assembly GCA_024137785.1 of Ginglymostoma cirratum. Taxonomy (NCBI): domain Eukaryota; kingdom Metazoa; phylum Chordata; class Chondrichthyes; order Orectolobiformes; family Ginglymostomatidae; genus Ginglymostoma; species Ginglymostoma cirratum. Next base: position 14,242,405 of record JAHRHZ010000039.1, read on the forward strand.
AGCAGCCAGAATCGGTGACAATCTACATCTTTGTTGGTTCATTTTGGCTGCTTTTGTCTGCTCAGCCAAGTTTTCAAATGAGTCTCCTTTGACTCTACCCTCAGTACATTTAAGCACTAAAAGTAGAATTTGAGATAAATCAAACATTTGGTTGGATTAAGAATCACCATCCAAGCTACTGTCTCTAAGTTCCTTCTTTATTCTAATCTTTTCTCTGGCCAAGTTGTGTTGTCTTGTTTCTCAAATTCCTTGGAGTTTCCTTGTTTTTTGTTTCTCTTCATTCTCTTTACCAAGTCAAGCTTTTTTATTTGGTCTTCTCTTTTCCTTCCCTTATCTTACCTTTCAATTTCTCTTCTCTTTTCATTCTCTTTCAATTTAAGTCTTTTAATTTCTCTTTCTCAATTTTTTTCTAACTCTAACAATTTTTTTCACTTCTAACTGTATCTTAGCCTATTCTAACTGTGACATCTCCATTTCAGTTTTCCCTCCTTCTAATTGTGCTCTGGTTTCTGCCCACAGACCGAAAACGTACAGGCTAGGTGGATTGGCCATACTAAATTGCCAATAGTTTCCAGGGATGTGCAGGCTAGGTGGATTAGCCATGTGAAATGCAGGGTTACAGAGATAGGATAAGGGGGCTGGGTCTGGGTGGAATACTCTTCAGAGGATCTGTGTGGACTCGATGATCTGAATGGCCTGCTTTCACATTGTAGGGATTCTGTGATTCTAATTCTAAAATTTTGGGTATTCAATTTATGCAGTTTCTCATTATGTAACTTTGTTTCTAATTACAGTTTATCTGCCCACTCTCAGTTTAGCCTTAGTCAAAATTTAAAACAATCCACTGTTATGTCTTCTACTCCTTGAAAACTCCGAGCAAGATCCAAAACCGTTCTTAAAATCCAATCAATGACCTTCAGCATTCTTATATTTGTTCAGGACCCCCTGTTTTTTCTTTAAAGAGACTCAGATACATATATATGAACATGTGAATTAAGAGCAGGAGTAGCTCCTTGAGAATACTCCATCATTCAGTAAGATCATAGCTGATCAATGATAATCTCAAATCTGCATTCTGAACTACCCTTAGTAATCTCTCACCTCTGTGCTGAATAAGAATCTGCCTACGTCTGCTTTAAAAAATTGAAGAACTCCGCTTTCATTGTTTTTTCTCAGGAAGACTGTTCCAAAAACTGATGACCCTCTCAAAGAAAAAAAAATCTCATTTCTTTTTTAAATCTGTTATCCTTGATTTTTAAACAGCAGATCCCCTAATTTAGTATCCTGGATTCTCCCACAAGTAGAAGTATCCTTTCTGCATCGAAATTGTCAAGACCTCTCTGTTCTTACATATTTCACTGAAGTAAAAAGATCCCTCTTAAATTCAATAATTCAAATCCTGGTCAAAAGCCCCAGTTTGTTCTGATTCCAGCTGATGGAACTACTGGACAATGCAGATGTCAGAATGAAATCTGGCTTCATAGATTTTTTTTTACTTTACTCAATACGGTTATCAGTCAATAAGACATAATCACATGGTGCTGCAAAATTTCTTTAATGACAGAAGTTTATTGTATAAAAGATCAAAAAAACCTCTTTAGGTGTCGAAAACAGTTTAGAAATAGTTCAAAACACACAGCAAAACAAAGTTTCAGCCTAATTCCCAACACCATCAATTTACAGAGATACAAGTCCAGAGATATTATCCCTCTGCAGCAAATCTTTAAGTTCTGTTTAAGTGATTCTCACCAGTTTCCTTCCTGTGAACTGTAGAATTTCTTACCTTGAGAGCTTCAGCTTTATCAGCTTCTAATAACCTGCAGATTTTTAACCAAGCTCTCCAAGTATGGTGGTTGCACAACCTAAATTTTTCAACTGAGGTGGCTTTGTTTTTCCTAAACTGTCCTGGATTCCTTTAAGGAGAAAAACTAAATTTGCTTCTGATTCCAGTCAGGCTTCCTCTGAATCGCTCTAAAAGCTTTCAATGCCTGGGTTTTCTAAGCTGAAATCCATCCTTGATTAGTCTGAGCTGAAAAAGATTCTGATGGTCTTCAAAGTTTATATTCACTGATTGTAAACCACCAAGGCATAACTAATTTTGAAATAATGCATACAGGGGGCTACAATCACTTGCTTTCTGAGCATTGGTGGATAAGGACATTATTTAAAAAGGACTCTGACTTTGATATGATTTTAAGGAAGACCTCCATGGAAATTAGACATTTTCATTTGTCTTCAAGGCAAACCTATTTTCCAAATCCTATCTAGTATATATCTAAATTATATATCTTGCATTACACTCCTAACTCAGTTGTAACAATAGAATTAATGAGAATCAGTGGCCACAGGCATTGTACATAGTGGCAGGGAGATCAACAATAGGAACAGGGTATAGTGGGATAATGTGACAGAGACATTGCTGTACCTGTTGAACTGCTGTTAGCAATAGATATTGTGCTTTCTGCAATCAAATGCTGATTGATTTTAAACCCAGGATGGAATCAGTTTTCAGTACTCACGGGTTCCACTCAGACTACAATGACCTTCCATCATTTTACTGATGATATAGATGGATGGATGGTAATTGACTGGTTTGGATTTATCCTGCTTTTTCTGAATAACATATACCGAGGCAATTTTCCACATTACCAAATAGATTCCAGTGTTATCATTGTACCAGAATAGCTCAGCTAGGGGCTAGTTCTGAAACTCAAATCTTCAAAACTATTGGTGGATTGTTGTAAGGCGCACATCGCATGGACTGACTTATATTGGTTGAGGACTGGCAGCAGTGAAATTGGGACTTCAGGAGAAAGATTCTGGAAGATTTGCATGTTATCCTAGAAAAAAATTTCGGAATCACTTCCAAGCTGCAAGTGAACGAAATTAGGATTGGGAGATGAAAATAAAATTAATATTTGGTGGATCTCATTTTGTTCTTTTTGCTCACTGTGTGAACATTTAGCAAGATTTGTGTTTAGTTCAAGATGTACTTTACAACAGAATATTCAAGCACCGTAAGTTTCTGAACATTGCAGTTTATTTTCTCACAGAGGCTAACAATTACACCAGTACCGATCTACCTTTCATAGGTTACTATCATTGCAACTAAGAATTCTCAGTTAGGACTTTAAGCAGCATTGACTTGTAGCAGAATTAACAAATGTGAAATCATTTTCTTCCAGTCGGGATGCATCTGTGCTTAACGGTGCAGGATTCTGTCACAATATGCAAACATTACAAGGACAGGTTTCTAGATAATTAGTCAAATATTGGTACAGGATAAAATGTTTCAGGGAATTAACAGAATCCTATCAATATTTATCAGGAAAAAAACAGTGAGTCAAAAGAGAGAATTGCATGAATGCTCTGTCCCAACACAGGGCTGTCCCACATCAGGCAAGCAGAAGAAGAGAGGTGGTTGGACGCAGACCCCAGAATTCCTGTCCCCATTTCCTGCATGGCCCATTTTCACTGGTGTGTCTTAATCTGAAGCAAGGGACATCAAATGCACCATTACAGAGATTGCTGAAACTGTTATTTTGAAATATTGACGCTGCCAAGTGGGGTTTAGAAGCTCGTGTGAACGAGACTGAAATATTTCTTTATTTTTAAATCAGTTTTTGTTTTAAATTTGTTATTAAAAGATTGAAGAAAATTAGACATTGTAATTGAGCAAATCCTTCACTATTGTTCAGTAAATGGGTAAGCTTGAAGTTGTAGACTTGCTCACCGAGCCTGTGTGTTTGATTGCAGACGTTTCGTCACCCTGCTAGGTAACATTGCCAGTGCACCAGACATATTAGTCACCCTACCATACATCAGAGATAGACAATAGAATAGACAATAGACAATAGGTGCAGGAGTAGGCCATTCGGCCCTTCGAACCAGCACCACCATTCATTATGATCATGGCTGATCATCCACGATCAGTATCCTGTTCCTGCCTTATCCCCATAACCCTTGATGCCATTATCTATAAGAGCTCTATCCATCTCTTTCTTGAAAGTATCCAGAGACTTGGCCTCCACTGCCTTCTGGGGCAGAGCATTCCATATATCCACCACTCTCTGGGTGAAGAAGTTTTTCCTCAACTCTGTTCTAAATGGCCTACCCCTTATTTTTAAACTGTGTCCTTTGGTTCTGGACTCACCCATCAGCGGAAACATGCTCCCTGCCTCCAGAGTGTCCAATCCCTTAATAATCTTATAAGTCTCAGTCAGATCCCCTATCATCCTTCGAAACTCAAGTGTATACAAGCCCAGTCGCTCCAATCTTTCAACATATGATAGTCTCGCCATTCCGGGAATTAACCTCGTGAACCTACGCTGCACTCCCTCAATAGCAAGAATGTCCTTCCTCAAATTTGGAGACCAAACTGCACGCAATACTCCAGGTGCGGTCTCACCAGGGCCCTGTACAGCTGCAGAAGGACCTCTTTGCTCCTATACTCAATTCCTCTTGTTATGAAGGCCAGAATGCCATTAGCTTTCTTCACTGCCTGCTGTACCTGCATGTTTGCTGTCATTGACTGATGTACAACAGCACCTAGATCTCGTTGTACTTCCCCTTTACCTAACTTGACTCCATTTAGATAATAATCTGCCTTCCTGTTCTTGCCACCAAAGTGGATAACCTCACATTTGTCCACACTAAACTGCATCTGCTATGCATCCGCTATGCATCCGTCCACTCACCTAGCCTACCCAAGTCACCCTGTATTCTCATAACACCCTCCTCACATTTCACACTGCCACCTAGCTTTGTATCATCAGCAAATTTGCTAATATTACTTTTCATGCCTTCATCAAATCATTAATATATATTGTAAACAGCTGCGGTCCCAGCACCGAACCTTGCGGTACCCCACTGGTCACCGCCTGCCATTCCAAAAGGGACCTGTTTATCACTACTCTTTGCTTCCTATCAACCAGCCAATTTTCAATCCATGTCAGTATTTTGTCCCCAATACCATGTGCCCTAATTTTGCTCACTAATCTCCTATGTGGGACTTTATCAAAGGCTTTCTGAAAGTCCAGGTACACTACATCCACTGGCTGTCCCTTGTCCATCTTCATAGTTACATCCTCAAAAAATTCCAGAAGATTAGTCAAGCACGATTTCCCCTTCGTAAATCCATGCTGACTCTGACCTATCCCCTTACTGCTATCCAAATGAGTCGTAATTTCATCTTTTATAATTGACTCCAGCATCTTTCCCACCACTGACGTCATGCGAACAGGTCTATAGTTCCCTGTTTTCTCTCTCCCTCTTTTCTTGAAAAGTGGCTCAACATTAGGCACCCTCCAATCTGCAGGAACTGATCCTGAATCTATAGAACATTGGAAAATGATTACCAATGCGTCCACGATTTCTAGATCCACCTCCTTAAGTACCCTGGGATGCAGACCATCAGGTCCCGGGGACTTATCAGCCTTCAGACCTAACAGTCTGTTCAACACCATTTCCTGCCTAATATAAATTCCTTTCAGTTCATCCATTACCCTAGGTCCTTCAGCCACTATTACATCTGGGAGATTGTTTGTGTCTTCCCTAGTGAAGACAGATCCAAAGTACCTATTCAACGCCTCTGCCATTTCCTTGTTCCCCATAATAAATTCACCCGTTTCTGTCTTCAAGGGCCCAATTTTAGTCTTAACCATTTTATTTCTTTTCACATACCTAAAAAAGCTTTTACTATCCTCCTTTATATTTTTGGCTAGTTTGCCTTCATACCTCATTTTTTCTCCGCGTATTGCCTTTTTAGTTATCTTCTGTTGCTCTTTAAAAGTTTCCCAGTCCTCTGGCTTCCCGCTCATCTTTGCTATGTTATACTTCTTCTCTTTTATCTTTATACAGTCCTTAACTTCCCTCGACAGCCACGGCCGCCCCTGCCTGCCCTTAGGATCTTTCTTCCTCTTTGGAATGAACTGATCCTGCACCTTCTGCATTATATCCAGAAATACCTGCCATTGTTGTTCCACTGCCATCCCTGCAAGGGTATTGCACCACTGAACTTTGGCCAGCTCCTCCCTCATAGCTCCATTGTTCCCTTTGTTCAACTGCAATACTGACACTTCCGATTCTCCCATCTCCCTCTCAAATTGCAGATTAAAACTTATCATATTATGGTCACTACTTCCTAATGGCTCCTTTACTTTGAGTTCCCTGATCAAATCCGGTTCGTTGCACAACACCAGATCCAGAATTGCCTTCTCCCAGGTAGGCTCCAGTGCAAGCTGTCCTAAGAATCCATCTCGGAGGCATTCCACAAACTCCCTTTCTTGGGGTCCAGTACCATCCTGATTCTCCCAGTCTGCCTGCATGTTGAAATCCCCCATAACAACTGTAGTAATACCTTTGCAACATGCCAATTTCAACTCCTGATTCAACTTACATCCTACATCCAGACTACTGTTTGGGGGCTTGTAGATAACTCCCATTAAGGTCTTTCTACCCTTAGATTTTCTCAGCTCTATCTATACTGACTCTCCATCTCCTGATTCTATGTCCCCCCCTCGCAAGGGACTGAATATCATTCCTCACCAACAGGGCCACCCCACCCTCTCTGCCCGTCAGTCTGTCCTTTCAATAGCACGTATAGCCTTGAATATTCATTTCCCAGGCCCTGTCCACTTGAAGCCACGTCTCAGTTATCCCCACAACATTGTACCTGCCAATTTCCAACTGAGCCTCAAGCTCATCCACCTTATTTCTTATGCTTTGTGCATTCATATATAATCCTTTTAATTCGTTACTCCCCTCACCCTTCCTATCAATCCCTAGTTCACCTGGCCATACTGTACGATCCCTTCTTGAGTTTTCTGCTCCGTTGATTCTTTTGTCTTTCTTAACTTCTCTTATTCTCACTTTCCCTTTAACTTCATTCTTAAATTTCCAGTTTGTCCCCTCTCCCCCAATACTTAGTTTAAACACGCCTGTGTTGCAGTGGCAAACCTGCCTGCCAGAGTGCTGGTCCCCCACCTATTAAGGTGCAACCCGTCCCTCTTGTACAATTTATCCTTACCCCAAAACATACCCCAGTGATCCAAAAATGTAAATCCTTGTTTCCTGCACCAGTTTCTCAGCCACACATTCAAGTCTCACTTGAACACACTAGAACACACTAGAACACACCGACTTAAATAGCAATCACTTACCTTCCCAACAGCCTCTCTGCTCCAACCTCACTTCTGCCCAGCTCCCGCCACTCTCTGCTGTAGAAAAGCTGATGACCACAAGACTACTCAGACCCCTAGGTATCAGAATAGCCCACAAACCAACAACCACCCTGCAACAACTACTGACGAACGTAAGGGATCCCATACCCACAACGAATAAAACTAACTCAATATACAAAATACCAGGCAAGGACTGTGAGAAACATTACATAGGCCAAATTGGAAGAAAACTGACAATAAGGATACACGAACACCAACTAGCCACCAAGAGACATGACCAATTCTCACTGCTGTCAATACACACGGACAAAGAAGGACATGAGTTCAACTGGGACAACACATCCGTAATAGCACAAGCCAAACAGAGACATGCCAGGGAATTCCTGGAGGCCTGGCATTCCAACTGGAACTCCATCAACAAGCACATTGAACTGGACCTGATATACAAACCACTGAAACACAGAACCTGTAGTGATGCCAACCACGCCAGCAAACCAAAGCATATAAATAATAAATGAGACAGAACACCAACGCTTCACCGGAGACGCACTGACGATGTTACCTAGCAGGGTGAAGAAACGTTTGCAACCAAACACACTAGCTTGGCAAGCACGTCTACAACTTCATTCACAACCCGAGTTACAAATCTTCTCAAAAAGAACTTTAAATAGGTATTTTTTTTTTGCCAAGGATTTGACGTTTACTAATATATTAATTTTCAAGTTAAGATCAACAAGAGAAAATAGAAAAATGAAGAGGGGTTTTTTTTCGGCTGGAGCGGACACAAAGTAAGTACATGAAAGAGATTACCAGCATAATTTATGGAAGAAGAAGGGACAATCAGACAGGAACACTGAACATGTACCTGCCAACAAATGGAATATAGATTCTGAGAAATGCATCAAGGCAAAATTGTGGATAGGTGGCTAAAAGAGCTTCTCTGGCTGAAATTTTGTCTCTACATAATCTAATTTGAGTTTAGATGACGTTATAAATTATGAAAGTAAAGGTTATGCAATGTAAATGGTTCACCATCAACCTGTGAAAATGGCAGTCTATGTATTTGACATTGGATTATGAGGATGGTTTCATGAATGTGAAAATGCGGAACTGCTAACACATCCATAGATAAGTTAACACATTATAATTTAAAAATTGATATATAATCCAAGATGTTATTGACCTATGGCTCTCCACATTGATAGTGGTTCCCAATTGGAAGAGTAAAAGGGAGGATCAAGGCATTACAGGGATTATAAATAAGCTTTGAAAGTTACTGTGTGGCAACAAATGGTTAATATATAAAATATGATTACCAATTACTGAATATGGACAACTTCTTGTGTAACTTGAAAATAAATCTTGAATTTTTATATAGCATTCTCTATGGATACAACATTATGGAGATTTGGGAGAATTGTGATGGATACATTGTCACTTGCTAGCATTTGATAAGGTATCTCACGTTAGTCTACTTAATAAGATGAGAATCCATGGTGTTAAAGGTAGTGTATTAGCTTAGAAGGATAATTAGCTAATGAACAGAAGACAGAACATCGCGATAAGGGGGCTTCTTCAGGATGGCAATCTATAACTAGTGGAGTCCCACAAGAATCAGAGCTGGGGTCCTCAATTACTTACAATGTACATTAGTGACTTGGATGGAGGAAGTGAATGTGCATATCACAAAGCTTGTGCGTAGGTGGGAAGGCAAGTGTTAAGGATGACAGCGTCCGCATAGAGACACAGTCAGGGTAAACAAAATGGCAAAAACTTGGCTGATAGAATATACTGTGGGAAAATATGAGGGAATGAACTTTGGCAGCAAGAATAGAGGAGCTGAATGGTATTTAAATGGAAAAAGACTGCAGAAAATTACAACACAGAGGGATTTGGGAGTTCTCTTACATTAATCAAAAAAGCTAGTATCCAAGTTCAGCAGATAATAGGGAAGGCAGAGATAACAAGCATGGGGCTGGATAAACACAGCAGGTCAAGCAGCATCATAGGAGCAGGAAAACTTGACGTTTCGGGCCTAAACCCTTCATCAGAAATCCTGCTCCTGTTTTCCTGCTCCTATGATGCTGCTTGACCTGCAGTGTTCATCCAGCCCCATGCTTGTTACCTCGGATTCTCCAGCATCTGCAGTACCTTTTATCTCTAATAGGGAAGGCAAATGGAATGTATGCTTTTACTTCAAAGGGCATGGAGTAAAATTAGGGAGGTCTTGCTAAAACTGTGCATGGTATGAGTCAGACCACTGTGAATAGGTTTGGTCTCCTTATCCAAGGAAAGAAAAACTGGCATTGGAGGCAGTTCAGTGAAGATTCACTCGGTCTATCCCAGGTAAGAAACGACTACCTAAAGAGGAAAGATTGATTAGGTTGGGCCTGTACTCATCGGAGTTTAGAAAAATGGAGGAGACATTATCAAACGTATAAGATTCTCATGACACTTGATGGCAGAGATGTAGGTAGGTTGTTTCCCCTTGTGGAAGAATCCAGGGCCAGCGAGCATAATCTCTGTTGAGGGATCCCCCCACTTAAGGCAGAAATGAGGAAGAATTTCTTCTCTCAGAAAGTAGTGAATCTGTGGAATTCTTTAACGTAGAGGTTTGTAAAGGCTGGACTGTTAAATATATTCAAGGCTGAGATATACAGATTTTTAATCAGTAAGGGAATCAAGGGTTTGGGAAAAGACAGGAAAGTAGTCTCATTAAAATGATAGAACTGACTCAATTGGCCTAATTCTGCTCTTACATTTTATTGTCTATCTTGTGCATGTGCAAATATTTTTGACAACAGCCAGTTGTCTAACCATTCTGGAACACAACACATTCTTCAAAGACAGTGGAGAGTGAAAAAGATATAGAACGAACGAACAGATACAGAACTATCCCAACTGCACACTGTGCAGAGAGTACAAGTTAGAAAGATAAATGCAAATATTTGGTTACCAACAAAGGTTTCTAGAATATGCAATGAGCTCAGACCGTACAAAATCATCACTGATCATGGTACCACATCATGAAGGAAGGAAATACAGCTCACACTGATGTACAGCCAACAGATCATGCAGTAAGAGAGTCAGGAAGAAAATTCTTGATGATGGTTGTGCTATGACATGGAGTGACCTCAAGAAAATCAAGTTGTCAAAAAAGTGCAACAGCTAACTATTTCCGAATTGTTAGACGATCACCACATCAGGATGTGTTCTCATACCTTCAGAATATTTAATTGAAATTTGAGTTGTTGATCTTGCACAATCTGTTCCTAAGTTAATTGAATGGACAACATGTACCAACATCGAACCATGTCTATCTGTTTAGAACTTCTACGTTTGGGAGAAAGGGGGATGTTGTGTTATATCATACAGTAATGTTCACAGTATATCTTTTAAGAGTGATGCTCATGATATCATCACTGTATTATAACATGTGATGAGAGAGTAAAAAGGTCTCAGATGCATCTTAAATTGAGCTAGCTAAAGCATGCTTCTCTTTACAACCAAATAGATTAATGGGTACGTCTGTGAATGAAGTATCACATACACTAGTGAACTGTAATAAACATCTATTAAATCTTTCAATAAAATGTTAGTACATCCTAGTTTTGCCTGTTGTGAGAGAAAATATAAGCATTGCTGCATCACATAAAGGTACCTTAATGTACATCAGGACGAACTCCTGCTCCTCCTGGTCAGCAAGCAATTTAAAAACGAATACAACTGTAAAATTTACCTGTGCCTGTTCTAACAGGCAATGGGCAATGTGATGAGTTAGTGACAATGCTGATTGTATAACTGAACTATCAGTTTTGGTGTTAAGTAAGAGCCTGTTAGAGGGAACCTTGTCCAGAGCCTCAATCACTATCACAAGTTGTGGCAGCTGAGAATGGGGTTGGGTTGCTTGAGCTTAACTCACCTCCACTATGCTGGGTGGGGAATGGGTTGTCAGATTAAAGTCAGGGGCTCTCAGCCATGTCAACAAAGTTATGTGCTCAACTTAAAAAGAATATTAAGCTTATATATTGTTTTCCAGAAAAAAAATACAGCCATCCTGGTCCAGATCTTAGTTTGGGGATCTTCCAGGGCTGATCTATAAACCTTTTCAGCAGCTCCTTTGCAAACGCACAATGCAAGTGCTCTGCATGTAGCCTTGTTAGTACAATAAACAACTCAGCATGCACTGTTTGTACAGGTGAGATCTCCTGCTGACTGCCCACCCATAAATCAGGATCAGCAAGAAATAGTGAAAGGGGGTAGAATAGGTAAACTCAAATGTAGAAAAAAAATGAAGAGCAGTGTGTGGCCTCCCTTGAACTGAGGGTCACCAGCCTGCAGAGAGTGAAATGTTAGGATGAAGTAAGTTTTGCGGTGGATGCAATCAAAGCTATCGGATCTAATGCTCCCCATCAATCTCCCAAGTCTTCTAACTATGAGGAATTGAGATGATATTCCAAGCACATGTGAAATAACTGTGGCTGACTGTTAATTATTCAATGTGTATTATTTCCTAAATGGACCGGTGCCAAATATTTAGCCCTGGTGGACAGAGGGTCCTGAAAACCGACAACTAAATGCAAGCCAAATACATACTGAGTAACAATGGAAAAATGAATGACTTTCTTTCTGGCTGATTGATATATGCTTAACTATGTCCATCATGTAAGCTGCATTGCATGTATCGCCAATTTATTGTAAGGATTTGTTTGGTGTGTTTTGTTTGGGTAAAATGAAAATGTTAACCTAGTCATGAATTGATAAATAAATGTACAACTCCGAGTTGTGCATAATATGTAAAAGTAACAATTATTGGTGCTAAGCATGTACAATGAGCATTTCTATACTTTTCCTTAAATAGGATTCAAATTTAGTAAATAAGGGATTGCATTGAACAACATTGTTAGCAGTACACTGAAACGCAATAAAATAAGCTTCTCTAGTGCCTCAAAGATGCCACCCGAAGGTTGCAGGAACAGCATCTCATATTTCACTTGGGAACCCTGCAGCCCAATGGTATCAATGTGGACTTCATAAGCTTCAAAATCTCCCCTCCCCCGACCACATTCCAAAACCAGCCCAGCTCGTCCTCGATAACAAGGTGTAGGGCTGGATGAACACAGCAGGCCAAGCAGCATCATAGGAGCAGGAAAGCGTGACGTTTC
>JAHRHZ010000039.1:14264750-14473926 GCA_024137785.1 Ginglymostoma cirratum
TGGAGACAGAGAGGTCCAGGAAGGAGGGAGAAGTATTGGAGATGGTCCAGGTGAACTTCAGGTTGGGGTGGAAGGTGTTGGTGAAGTGAATGAACTGTTCGAGCTCCTCGTGGAAGCACTAGGCGCCGCTGAATCAGTCATCAATGTAACGGAGGAAGAGGTGGGGTTTAGGGCCAGTGTAGGTACGGAAGAGGGATTGTTCCACGTAACCTACAAAGAGGCAGGCATAGCTTGGGCCCATGCGGGTACCCATTGCCACCCCCTTTGTCTGTAGGAAGTGGGAGGAATTGAAAGAGAAGTTGTTGAGGGTGAGATTCTCCAATCAATTCTCCAGACTCACTTTGTATGGGTCCAATGTTCACTTTGTCAGCTCTTCACTTTTGAACATTTTAGAAGGTCTTACTTTTTGTTTTTATATTTCTGGTAAAACAGGATAAAAGAAGAAAGACTGAGACTTGACTAGGAGAGAATTTATAGAATAGCTATATTCCCATAGAAAAGTGATGATTGAAAAATTAAGCAATTATTACTTTCAGGATTCTAAAAGGCAATAGGTAATGTAGAATACAACAAGCTGTTGAACCTTGCCAACATAATAAAATGTGAAAGGCATTTGAGTTTAAAACAAATCTGTGAAACAACAATTTCAGTGACATGGTGGTATATCGATGGAATGAAACCTCTGTAAAAAAATGTAAAGACAGATAGTTCAAGTGAATTAAAATAAAATTTACATTGTTTTTTGGGCTGGATTGCGTAAGTATTTTGAGACAGAACATCCAATAAGTGTACTATAGGATAAAAAGATTTTAGGTTTTTTCATTGCATTATTTTTCACCACTGGGCTTGTGCCTAAATTTGTTGTAAGCCAAGTGCTAAACATTAATTGCAATGATTTTGCAACATCTCCATATCTTGTAATGTGCAATTACCAGGATAGCAGAAGTTGAACTAAATGCACCTTGATTCAGTTTTTGTTTGGCAATTCCATTTTCCTGTATTGCTTTCCAGTGTCATGCTGTAATATTAAGTGTGGTTTTGCTAGAATGCTTTCATGTTATACAGCATATCTTCAATAGTGATATTTCTATCAACTATACTGACTGATGTAGAAAAAAATTGCTGTTGAATAGACAGAGTCAAGTTGAAGTCTAACAGACTTAGGTAGTTGGCATATTTAGATAAGAGCTTGCAGACATAACTTAGTTCTCATTTTTCACAATGTTTTTAGTTTGTATTTTTGTATGGTATTTTACTTCAATATTGTCTACAATTATAGATATATTTTTTGAGAATTTAAGAAGCAAAATAAATTTGATTGAAGCACAGTTTGGAAATTCAAAGTTTACAATCATTTGAGAATAGAAGGGACACCCATTGAATTTGGGTGGATGTCCTTGTTCACTGCTCAGCAAAGCAGGATAAGATTCTAATATTCTGCTCCCAGTGGATCCAGGGGAGGCAGACAACTCAGGTTAGTCTAACCATCTTCCTGCTTTCGCCCAGGTGTGTAAAGTTAAAATTGCTCCTATACCTTGGACCCTTTAGCCCCCTGTGGATGAAGAAGAGGCAAATGAAGCAACTACAGCCTGCAGTGTCTACAAAACTCTTGTGAAGAACATTATCTTTTTCACTGAAAACCTGAGATTGAACCATAACCACCAAAATACAGGGTTGTAAAGGTTAGATTAATCAAAGAAGTTCAAAAAGTTGATCTAAAATGTGCTGAATCCAAAATAGTTATCCGAGTAAATAAACCCTCAAAGGTTCTGACGAAATTGCTTAGGCTTTTCACTCAAGATTCAGGGTATCATCAGTTTGCTATGAATTCAATTAAGATATTATATTTTAATGTCATCTGTTATCCTCTGCTGTATCCTTCTTAATTTGGAACCAGGGATTTCTTTTAATTCCCATTGTCATGCCTTGATTTGGCTTGTTAATCATTGCATTTGAATAAACCAGCCTTTGATATTAACTTATAACCAAACAATGGCTGCTGTTTTTATAAACTTACGCCCACATCCAAATTGGATTATGATCTCAGGGAGACGGTAAAGTAACTTATTTTAATTTAAAAATTAGGAGTCAGTGAATAAAATAAGACATATTATGTATTCATGAAAAAGTAAAATTAAAATAATGAAGATTTCTGAAGAAGGGTCTAGGCCCGAAACGTCAGCTTTCCTGCTCCTCTGATGCTGCTTGGCCTGCTGTGTTCATCCAGCTGTACACCTTGCTATCTTGGATTCTCCCGCATCTGCAGTTCCTACTATCTCTTAAAGTAATGAAACTTGATTGTTTAATACATCAAATGGAAAACAGTAGGAAATCAAAGACTAATTACTTAGAAGAAAAGACACTGGAATATATGGCCTTTGGAGAAATTTCCAATCAAAATTCCAGATAAAGGGCACAGAAAAGATGCAACCTCAATTAGGAACCAACTATTTAGGGTTGATTTTTAACTCAGATTGAAAATTGCAAGGGAAAAGTGGGGGGAGATGCAAATGATGAAATATCTAGACACCCCTCGACATTGAGGTTCAGTTAGTTTTAGCTCTGGTTATTTTATCCCTAACCATCTACACCTTGTATACCTTTTGCTTCTTGTTGCATGAAGAACCTCCGCCTGCCTTGGAGAAAGCCATTGGTTATGGATAAAGTGGTGCCAGGCCAACATTTATTGCCAATCCTAATGCTCTGGAGAAGGTTGATTTTGATAAGTTTGTTGATAATTCCAATCAGCTTGACAGTACTGAGTTTATGCAATTTTTAACACACATTTATGCCTGCACTTAAAGTGCCAAAGCACACCTTATCTGCTCCAACGGGCACCTAACTTCCACCACTTCCATTGCTTCTACCATTCCATGATGCAAGTGGGCAAAGGAATAACTTCTGGCCATTTTCCTGGGATATGTTGGTGACAAAGAGGCCCTTTGTCCTGTTGGGAGACCGCCAGCTAAGGCCATCATATCCAGAGGCCCCATGGTCAAATGGTGGGTCTCATTCACCTCACAGCCTCAGCAGTGCTCACCTTTATCATTGTGAATGCTGAGGATACAAACCAGACAGCCTTCCAATTCAGCCAGATAGACAGCCAGCATACTGTCCTTAACTAGCTGCTGCCCGGAAGATTACCTGTCGTCCTGCTTGTTGTCTACGCAGGCTCAGGACATGCAAACAGGCAGATGTCAGGACCCAGACAAGGTTGCTGTCAAAAATGAGACTTGCTAATCTCATCCCAGGTCCTGACATGTTGGTTCATCAGCATAGAGCACTGTCATTTAGGCATTCGGAGATAAAATATTCCACTGCAGCAGAATATCACAAAACTGAGCACCTACTGCAATTTTATGGTTGTTATAGTTCATGGATCAAAAATTATTTAAGTGAGATCTCAAAGATATTAAAAACTTCACCACTGATGAGGAGAAGAAATGATTAAATCATTGTGGTCTCAGATTAAAAAGCATACACTCAAAGACTCAAGGACTTTTAAACTTCATAACCTTCATTCTTCCTGTAAGGAGCAGACACTCTCTGCTTTTTGAACTTATTATCTGTGTTTGAGTGTTCGTTTGATGTTGTTTTTCTATTTTTATCAGGGCTTTAATAAAATTCCATTCTTTATCATTCAAGAAAACCTCATAATTGATGCTTTCAATTTGATCTAGTTTATATTTTTAATCAATGAGCTAAAAATAAATAATGATATTTGTTGCAACCTACAAAGTGGGACTTTAAAAGAAGAGGTGAATCACCCTTAACAAATCTGGGGCTTGCTCGTGTATTCCAAATCGTATACCAAAGTTGGAGAAGATGAAACAAGTTGTTCCTTTAAAAGCTGTTTTATCTGAAAATTAAAAGAAACTACAAAAAGAGGTTTGCTTTAGTTTCCAAGATTGCAAATGCCAAGACATATGTTTGATATTGATGCTTTCATACAGCAGGATATATAACTTATAAAAAACTAAAAATCTCCTCCTCCTGGAAAAATTAAAATCTGCGGCTAGGCACTTGAAGTTGAGTTCAACTGAAAAGCCAGATAATTGGAGACTGCACAATGAGTGGCAAAATATCTAAAGGTGGAAATGAAGGACAGTGAAACTCAGTTAAAATTGGACTAAATAAGATTAGAACTGAAATTCTAGAAATGAAAAGAAGAGGGAGGAGGGAAGAGAGAGAAAAAATGAGTTCTAGGCAATCATAAATGAAACAGAATTAAATTGAGACATCTCAAGCTAACAGGAGAGAAAAGCTGTGGTGAGGGAACCACATCGACTGCAGACGTAAGGGCTGAAATATCCAAGTTTGCATATTTAATTCTAACTTTGATGAAGGAGCAATGAATGTCTTTTGTAAGGTTAATGCAGTAGTTAAAATTGCTAGCCCATTGTTATCCACTGCTGTATCACAGCAGGCGGACAGGAAAAGTTCGTGCTGTTTGCTCCCTCTTACCTAAAGAGAGTGCTACTGACTAATAGGCAGCAGAGGAGCGGTTTTAAATTTATGCAAGTTAGTATACTGGTAAATATTCTGTACTGTCAAGCAATGGTCTGATTTAGACATATCTGGAACTAGAGACTTAAGCAACTTCCTGTTGACCATTGGGTATGAGCACTTAAAATGGAGGCCACCCATGACAACTTTCATGGTGTATTTCTCCATAAGGAATTCAAAACCTAAATCCCCTTTCCAATTAAGGTGCAAGTAGAAGAACAGAGAGTAGCAAGGCCCAGACAGACTGCAAAGCTGCTGGTGACATGAGTTAAGACACAGACTCATAAACCTCAGGAAGCTAGGGATCCAGGAACTGTCACAGACCAGAAAGAGATAAGGATGAGGTAAATACCCACGAGACAAGCTGAAGAGAAAAGGGAATTCAGAGAAATCAGAACTGCCCCTAACCATTAAAAGGAGAAGTCCAGATGGAGAACAGGTGGGAAATTGCCCCGAGTGCTTCTATTACATAAAGCCAGGGCACATAAAGGAAAAGTTTTGGTTTTGTCATCCTGCCGAAACTTAAGTTGCAAAACCAGTGTCCATAGCATTACCACTACTCTGTCTGTTCACTAACAATTGTTGACCCACAAAGTTGTCAGCATTTTGTGAATAGTGATTGCTGACTGTGCCAGACATGTAGTTTGCTTTTTCCTGGATGATGTCGAAGGTTTTGAGCGTTTTTGAAGTTTCACTCATGCAGGCGAGTAAATAATATTTGGTAAATCTTCTTAACTACCTGAATTTTCAAAGAATGCATTGCACAGAAACAGGCCATTTGGCCTACCAATACATGCCCATCAATGTTTATAATTCATTAATGCCTTCTCTCTTATTGTCTCATCTAAACCTATTATTACTATCTATTCAATTCCAGTTTTCACTTATATGCATCTATACGATTTGTTTCAAGATCCACACTCTTACCACAGGTAGGTACTTAGGGTAAGGAGATTTGTTCTCAAATCCTTTAGTAATTTCTTGGTGACTTTCTTATTGGCTGGATTCTAGTTATGCTCTTCCCCACGCAGAGAACATTGCCTCCATGTCCACTCCATTTAAACCCTCCTCAATTTTAAAGGCCTATATTAGTTCACCACTCAGCCTTTTTCAAAGGGGAAGAGACCAAGACTGTCAACCTTTTCCTGATACTTGTGCCTACACACTTCTAGTATCACCCATGTCAATCAATGCTGCAGCTACTCCATGACCTGATCTATAACATTTTCGCCATATGGTGATCAGGACCACATATTGTACTTCAAGAGTGGTCTAACTAAGTTTTGATAATAAGTATGCCTGTATGGTGGACAGGCTTGGGAGAGTTATAAGATGAGTTACCTGCCACAGAATTCCTGGCTCTGACTTACTCTTGTAGTCACAATATAATGCGTCTGGTCCAGTTAGATTTCTGGTCAATGGTAACCCTTAGGAGACTGATGGTGGGAATTCAATGTACATTGTGAACATTACCTGCCATTTATCAGCCCATACTTAAAGGTGTCCAGACCTTGCTGCATGTGGAAATGTATTGTGTAAGATATCTGAAGAGTCAGAATGGTGCTGAACATTGTAAAATCATCAATGAGTAATACCACTGACAAAACCGCTTTAAATAGTTGGAACTCAGACCATAGTCCTGAAAAACCCCTTCAAGGGATGTCCTAGAGCTAAAATAATTGGCATCCAATAAATCACATGCAGAACTCCCCAAAGTCTTTCCATCATCTACAAGCTCCAAGTCAATCGTGTGATGGATATCCATCTACTTGTCTGGATGAGTACAGTTCCAATTAAATGCAATGTTGAAACATTGCAAAATAAAATAACCAATCTGATTAGTGCCCCAGACAGCATTTTAAACATTATTTCCCTCCACATGGGCACACAGCGGCAACACTGTGTACAACTTACAAGATGCATTACTCACCAAGGCTTCTTTGCCAGCACCTCCCAATCCCGTGGCATTGAACATTTAGAAGAACAAGGGCAACAGGTGCATGGGTACACCATTACATTCAAGTTCCCCTCACAGTCACGTACCATTGTCCTTTGTATTCTCTGTAATTCAATTATTTCATTGCAGCATGTTTAGAATGCTGGAACTGCCTTTATAACATCCATGTGGGTGATCCTGCACAGCCTGGACTGCAATGGTTTAAGAAGGCCATTCATCAGTATCCTCTGAAGGTTATTCATGAATGGGCAATAAAAGCTGGACTTGCCAACGATGCCCCGATCTTATGAACGAATAAAAAGACTGGTACATTAACAGAACAACAAAATAGAGGTGTGGATTTCGATGGGTTGTGGTACAAAGAAGCTCGAGTTAGAAGGAATAGTAGTAACTCTTATAGGTATCAGATCAGAGGAAGAACAGCAAGGCTCAATGAAATATTCCTGCAAATAGGCATAAGTGTTTCCAGGTTAGGATCTGCAACAGTGTTGTAACAATAAGATGCTAGCTCTGTAAAATTTTGAAGCAATCAGAGGAAAGAACTGAACTGTGGTGAACCTCTGATCCTTAGCTGCCTTTGAAGAGAAAAGGATGCATTATGACAAGAAAAAAAATGACTTGTGATATATTAGTGATGTAAGTGAACAAAAGACAAGTTATCCTGGAGCATTGCAGTGTCTATTTAGAGCAAGGTATAGGGTCATTTTAATAATACTGCCTTTTAAGGATCAGATAAAAAGAAAGATGTGGGCCAGGGAATCCTCAAAGTTGCATCTGGTACTCCATCCCAATTTTACTGAAAATGTGACAGAAATTTACTTTACATTCCATAAACTTGCTTTCCAGCAAAGCGACAGCTTCAGTTCAGTAACTTTGAATAAATGTTTGAGCATGGTAACAGATGTATAATGCAATCACTGCATCAGAACAGCAGTCATATACAATGAATGATGTGTTAGAGTCCTTTATATATCTGGTAGTTTTATATGAATGAAGAGAAAAATCCCAAGTCCAGCTGTTACTTTGAACTGCCAGTGCCTATTAGCCTACAACTAGTTTTTAATGTTTTAACAGCTCTTTTTGCATTAGCTTTGTTCCACCTAATAGGACTGTATACCGGAAAAGATGTATAATGAGCAACTAATGCAAAAGAAACCAAAAGAACTGCGGATGCTGTCAATCAGGAGCAAGAACAAAGTTGCTGGGAAAGCTCAGCAGGTCTGGCAGCATCTGTGAAGGAAAAACAGTTAAACGTTTCGGGTCTGCTGAGGAAGGATCACCAGACCCGAAACATTAACTCTGTTTTTTCCCTCACAGATGCTGCCAGACCTGCTGAGCTTTTCCGGCAACTAAAGCAATAGCATTTGTTTTGCAACCAAGTTTACATACGGTTTTTGCAGGATCAAAGAATATCGCAGAGCACAAATTTGTCCTTGTATATAACATGCAATCATGTAATTTTCATCTAATTACAATATGCCCACCCATTTTTGAGAAGACATATTTCACACCAATTCCATTCTCAGTCGAACTTTCCAAAGTGCCATCAAGCAGGATAGAAACATGGAAACAGAGAATAGAACAGGAAAAGGCCATCTGGCCCTTTGAGGCTGTCCCGACATTCAACATGACCATGCCTGATCATCCAATTCAGTGCCATGTTCCCGCTTTCTCCGCTTACCTTTTGATCCCTTTAGCCCTAAAAGCTGTATCTAATTCTTTCTTGAAAATATTCAATGATTTTGCCTCAACCATTCCTGTGGCAGAGAATTCTAGAGGTTCCAGAAATATCTTCTCATCTCAGTCCTCAATGGCCTAACCCATTATCCTTAGGTTGTGACCCCTGGTTCTGGACTCTCCTGTCACCAGGAACATCCTTCCTGTGTTCACCCTATCTTGTCCTGTTAGAATTTCATAGATTTCTATGAGGTCCCTTTAGCCCTAAAAGCTGAATTCTTTCTTGAAAATATTCAATGATTTTGCCTCAACCATTTCTGTGGCATCGAATTCCAGTGGCTCATTCTTTTAAACACCAGTGAATATAGACCTAACTGACCCAGTCTGTCTTCTATGTAAGAAAAGCAAAAAACTAACAGGATAAATCCCCCCCAAAATTTACACCTGTCTCAATACCCAGAACCACCTAAGTTTGAGGATTGATGATCTTTAGTTGTTTAATAATGACAGGACTGTTGTGAAATATTATGTGCCCTGCATTGTAATATGATCGCAACTACTGAAAACTTTCTCCCCACCTTCCAGCAATCTAATTAGAGTAATGTGGAAATTTCTAGTCAGAGATTTATTTAAATACTTTGGAAACTAATTTGGGAAATCAGAGGAGAAGTTCATTGCATCGAGCCAAGACAAAGTACAATAGAAAACCCAGAATTCCAGTAATTATTTCAGCCCCAAAAGGGATTTAACAAGATCAGTTACGGTGATACTAGGATCTCAACCATTGCATGCAATATTTCAATTTCAACGTAGCTATAGGTTCAAAGCAAGATGCCAACATCATCTTAATTTTTGCCAAAGGAATGACTGAATACAGTTTTTGTTCAGTTAACAATTTCATCAGTGCTATGGGAGCTCTTCCGAATTTTAATCACATCCTTCAACAAAATATGATAAAAAACAATTCCGGCTGAACCCAATTGGAGCGTACAATCTGCCAAGTATACTGAAAAGTTAAAAGTATTGATTTCAACATTTCCATCACCACCCATTTTACCTTCAAGGCATGGAAGATAACCATGTTGGCAATTGGCTTTAATCCCTGTATTGTTACAAATTCCAACATCAATAAATTGTTTCCTGAGGTGGGCAGTGGGGACAAGGTGGAAGAGAGTGGAAAGTTTTATTATGTTCAGCAACAGCCAGTTTGACAATCTTAGCCCAGGAGGATTTCAATGCGTTAAATCTTTTCAATATTTTAGGCACAGTTTTTTTTTGTATAAAAGGTATGACTTACACTTTTTAGAGTGACTTTCAAGTCATTGACAGGAAATGAAATGTTTTTGAGGTATACTCACTGATATAATGTAAGAAACATGGTAGTTAATTTGGACAGAACAAGATCCCACAAAATACGATGTTGAATGGCCAGGTAACTCATCTTAATGTTGGTGAATGAGGGATAAATATTGACCAGGACAGTAGAAATAACTCTCCTGTCTTTCAAAATAATGCAAATCAAACTTTTAGATCTACCTAAAAGAGCAAAAATGTCACATCCAACAGTGACAGCCCCGTCAGTTCTGCAGTAGAGTGTCAGTCTAGATTCTTGTGCTCAACTCTGGAGTGGGACTTCAACCCACAACTTACTGAGATGCAGCTGACACAATTCCAAGGGAAGGTTATGCACCCCAAATTCCAAAATATAAATGAACAGAGCAAGAATTTTATTAATAAATAAAATTTACTACTAAATGTGGAACAATTAAAATCAGGGTTGCTCAAGAGGCCAGAAATCACAGATATTTCCAGGGACTGAAGGAGACTACTGAGGTAGGAAGGAACAAAGCAATTTGGAGACTTGAACATAAAGATGGTGGCACAGTGGGAATGTCATTATTCTATCAATCCAAAGGCCAAAGTAAATATTTCAAGGCCAGGATTTTAAATCCCACAAAAGAAGCTGGTAAAATTTCAGTTTGGTCAACAAGTCTCAATGACATAGACCACGAAACTATAATTTGTTGTTAAAAACCCACTTAGTCCATTAATGTCCTTCTGGCAATGCAATCTCCCACCCTTACCTGGTCTGGTCTACATATGCCTGGCCTACAAACAGCAATGTGGTTGACTCTTAAGTGCCTTCTGAAAGACTAACGAATCTCCCAGTTCGAGGGCAATTAGAGAGGAGCAACAAATGCTTCATGAAAGAATAAAATAACAAGAAGCAACGAGTGTTGGTGAGCACAATGGTGGTGGATAAGGTGATAAGGTGATAGAGTACAAATTTTACTAGTGGCAACAGTTTATGATGATCAGAGGTTTTCTGTACTTCAATCAACCAGAAACTAAACTGGACTAGCCATATAAGTACTGTAGCTACAAGAGCAGGTTACCTCCTGATTTCTCACAGCCTGTCCACCATCCAATAGGGACAGGTCAGGAGTATCATGAAATAGTCTCCACTTGCCAGGATGGGTGCAACTCCAACAACATATTAGCAGCTGGCCACCATCCAGAACAAAACAACCACTTGGTTCATACCACATCCACAAATACCCATTGCTTCCACCTCCAATGCTGAGTAGCAGCATTGTGGGATACACTGTAGAAATTAACCAAGGCTCCTAAGATTGAATCTTCCTAACTTACAACCAGCATTTACAATAACAAATGCATTGGATATATAGGAACACCACAACCTGCAAGTTACCCTCCAAACTATTCACCATCCTGACCTGGAATTATATTGCTTTTCCTCACAGTGCTGGGTCAAAATCCTGCAACTCCATCGCTAAATGTATTGTGGATCCAACTGAATCAAATGGGCTGGATCAATTCAAGAAGACAGCTCATCACCACCGTTAAATAGGCATAAGAAATAAATGTTGGCCAAACCAGCAACACAAACGTCCAATGAATCAACAAGAAAAGAATTATATATCCAATTTTCCCTCAAGGATGCAGTGGGTACGAGCCAGGCTGGCAGGAGAAGGATACATATTTCATCATTATAGAAGTAATTGAAAAACTTACTGAGATGTTAGCAAGCAATTAGTAAGCGGACAAAAGGTTGGGAAATGGAGTATAATGTCAGGAAATAGAAAGTTGTTCATTTTGGAAGGGAGAACAAAAGAACAGAATATTATTTAAATGGAGAGAATTTGCAAAAAGCTGCAACACAGAGGGACTTGGGGATAGAACATAAAACTGTACAGCACAGGAACAGAACTTTCAGCCCACCAAATTAAACTAATCTTTTCTGCCTGCCCTTGGTCCATATCCTTCCATTCCTTGCATGTTCATGTGCCTATCTAAAAGTCCCTTAAACACCTCTATCGTATCTGCCTCCACCACCATCCTGGCAGTGCATTCCAGACCCCTACCATCGTCTGTGTAAAAAACTTGCCCTTGACATCTCCTTTGAACTTTCCCCTTCTCACCTTCAATGCATGCTCCTTAGTTGTAGACATTTCAACTCTGGAAAGAAGATTCTACTGTCAACCCTATCTATGCACTTCATAATTTTATAGACTTCTATCAAATCACCCCATAGCGTCCATCATTCTAGAGAAAAGAACTTGGATTTTTCTACCTTCTCCTTATTGTTTATACCCTCAAATCCATGTAGCATCCTGGTAAACCTCTTCTGCACCCTCTCCTTCCACATCCTTCCTGTAATGTGGCAACCAGAATTGAATGCAGTACTCTAAATGTGGCCTAACCAAAGTCTTATAAACACTACATCCTGACACTTGTAGTTAATTCCCCAGCCAGTAAAGGCAAGCATACCAAATGCCTTCTTCACGACCCTGTCTAGTTGCATGGCCACTTTCAAGGAACTTGGACTTGAACCACAAAATCAATCTATACATCAATGCTGTGAGGTTCCTGCCATTAACTGTAATCTTTTCCTTAACATTCAATCTCCCAAAGTGCAGCACCTCACACTTACCCGGAATAAACGCCATCTGCCATTTCTCCGCCCATATCTGTAACTAATCTACGTTGTGCTATATCCTTTGACAACCTTCTACACTATCCAAAACCCCACCAATCTTTGTTTCGTCTGCAAACTATTAATATATACGTGTGTGTGATATATATCACAAACAGCTGGGGTCCCAGTACTGCTACCTGTGGAACACTACTTGTCATCGACGTCCAGCCAGTAAGAACACCTTTCCAACACTACCCTCTGACTTCCATGGGCATGCCGATTCTGAATCCAAGCAGCCAAGTCACCAAGGATCCCATGCATCTTAATCTTCTGGGTGAGTCTATCATGAGGGACCTTGTCAAAAGCCTTACTAAAATCCACGTAGACAATATCCACTGCTCTACCCTCATTGATCACCTTCATCACCTCCTTGAAAAATTCAATCAAGTTAGTAAGATATGACCTGCCCTGCACAAAACCATGCTATATGCCCCTAATTAGGCCATGCTTTCCAAATGTGCTAAAATCCTATTCCTAACAATTGTCTCCAATAGCTTCCCAACCATCAATGTACAACTCACCAGTTTGTAGTTTCCTTGATTATCCCTATTTCCCTTCTTGAACAGAGGAACAATGATAGCTACTCACCTGTCCTCCAGGACCTCTCCGGTGCCTAGCGAGGATATAAAGATCTTGGTCAAGGCCCCAGCAATCTCCTCTCTTGCCTCTCTCAATAACCTGGGGTAGATACTATCAGGCCCTGGAGACTTATCAAACTTAATGCTCTTCAAGACACCCAAAACCACTTCTTTCTTGATCTCAAAATGCCCTAGCATATTAGCATGTTCCACACAAATCTCAATATCCACCATATCCTTCTCCTGGGTGAATACTGATGCAAAGTACTCATTTAGGATTTCACCTACATACCCTGCCTTGGAACAAAAGATCCCCCCACCTTCCATCCTTGAGTAGTCCTACCTTCTCCCTAGTTATCCTCCTGTATTTTTTAATATGTATAGAATGCCTTGGGATTCTCATTTACCCTATTTGCCAAGGTGATTTCAGGGCCCCTTCTTGCTTTCCTAATTTCCTACTTGAGTCCTTTCCTGTTTTCTTTATATTCCTCACGGGCTCTGCCAGATTTTAACTTCCTAAACCTTACAAATACTCCTTTTTCCCTTTTGACGGAATTCATAACCTCCCTTGTTGTCCAAGGGTCCCTTACTTTGCCATCCTTGTCCTTCTACTGGAACATGCCGGTCCTGAACTTTCATCAGCGGATCTTTAAACAGTTCCCACATGTCAAATGTGGACTTGCCTGATAACAGCTCCTCCCAATTAACACTCCCTAGTTCCTGCCTAACACTGACGTAATTTGCCCTCCCCAAGTTTAGTACCTTACCACAAGGTCTGGACTTATCTTTATTCTTAGCTATTTTAAAACTTACAGACTTGTGATCACTGTTTCCAAAATACTTTCCCACTGAAAGGTTAGTCTCCTGGCCAGCTTCATTAGCCAGTACAAGGTCCGATATGGCCCCTCCTCCAGTTGGGCTATCTGTGTACTATTTCAAGAAAGCCTCTTGGATGCACTTAATATCTGCTCCATCCAAACTTCTTGCTGTAAGGGAGTTCCAGTCAATACTGGAGAAGTTGAAGTCACCCACTGTGACAACATTTTTTAATTGCACCTTTCCATAATCTGCCCACATTTGTTCCTCAATGTCGCGGTAGCTGTTGGGGGCCTATAGAACATTGCTATCAGAGTAATTGCACCCATCTTATTTTTGAGCTCTACCCATATTGCCTCAGTAGATGAGCTCTCCAGTATGTCTTCTCTGACTGCAGATGTAACATTCTCCCTGATTACTAACACAACTCCTCCACCTCTTTTACCTTCCCCTCTGTGTCATCCAAAACAATGAAACCGTGAAGCATTGAGCAGCCACTCCTTCCCCTCTCTCAACCAAGTCTCTGGAATGGCCACGACATCATAGTCTCTTGTACTGTTCCAGGCTCTAAGCTCATCTGTCTTACTTTTAATACTCCTTGCGTTGAAATAAACACACATTAGGACCATTGTGTTCATATGCCTGCCTCTGCCTGTCCCTTTTTTCTGACTTACTCATTGTAATATGTACCTTCACCTCAATCTCTCCACTTGCTGACCTGCTGCTCTGGTTCCTGGTCCCCTGCCACACTAGTTTAAACTCTCCTGAGTAGCATTAGCGACCAACCCTGCGAGGACATTGGCTTCTTCCGGGTTAGGTGCAACCTGTCCCTTTTGTACAGGTCACACCTTCCTCAGAAGAGGTCCCAATAATCCGAGAACCTGAAACCCTGCCCCCTGCATCAGCTCCTTAGCCAAGCATTCATATGATCTATCTTTCTATTCCTTGCCTTACCGGCATATGGCACTAGTAGTAACCCAAAGATTCCTACCCTCGGTCCTGCTTTTCAGCTTCTTTCCTAAATCCCTGTACACAATCTACAGGACCTCATCCCTCTTTCTACTATGTTGTTGGTACCAATGTGCACAATGATCTCTGGCTGCTCACCCTCCTGATTAAGAGACAGCCTTGACCCTGGCACTAGGGAGGCAACACACCATCCTGCAGTCTTGGACACAGCCACAAAAACACCTGTCTGTGCCCCTGACTAGCGAGTTTCCTACCACTATTGCTCGCTTGGACTTTGCCTGATCCTGCTCTACAGCAGAGCCAGTTATGGTGCCATAGACCTGGCACTACTGTTATACTCCCCCGAGGGGCTATCACCCCCAACAATATCCAAAATGGTTTATCTGTTAGAGAGGGGAATAGCCACAGGAGACACCTGCACTAACAGCCTGCCTCTCCTGCCATTCACCCATCTACCTGACTGAAACTATGGTGTGACCACCTCCCTGTAATTAGTGTCTATCACACTCTCTGCCCCCGTATGTTCTTCAGTGTGTCCAAGTGCCGCTTCAACTGAACAACACGGTCTGTGAGGAGCTACAGCGATCATACTTCCTGCAGCCATAGTCATCAGGGACACTAGACTGCTCTCTGATCTCCCACATCCGACAGGGGGAGATCCCTGATCTCCCACATCCGACAGGAGGAGCATACCACTGCCCTAACAGCCATCTCTGTCAATTTACACAAAGGAAGATGAAAGAATCTTACCTTGATTGCCTTACTGAAGACCAGTATTCACCTAAGCCCTCAATTATACCAACTAGCAGCGCTAAGTGGTTACTTAAATTACAATGCAGTCCTTACAAACAAACCAAATACCTAAACTTCCTAACAGCCTGTCTCAATCTCTCTCTCTCCTCTTTTTTGGAGAGAGGATCGTTGCGCATGAAACACAAAGCTAGCACACAGGTGCAGCAGGTAATCGGGAAGGCTAATGGAATGTTGGCCTTTATTTCATTGGGGTTGAAGTTTAAGAGTAGGGAAGTCTTGTTGCAACTGTACAAGGTGCTGGTGAGACCACATCTGGAATCACCAGTTTAATTCCCTTTATTTAGATTAGAATGAGGAGGAATCTCAGAGGACTGAGAGTCTTTAATACTCCTTGCCACAGGGAGATGTGGGGCTGGAGTCCTATGTATATTTAAGACTGAGACAGATAGATTCTTGATCAGCTGGGGAATCAAGGGTTACAGAGAAAGTGCAGGAATGTGGATGTGAGGAATGTCGGACCAGCCCTGATTCTACTGAGTAGCACAGTATGCTTGGGGGTGGCCTCCTGTTCCTACTTATAGTCTTATTGCTCTTACTTTAGTGAATGAGCTGGCATTTGAGACGAACCATGTGACAATAGAATACGAACACATCAGAGGAACTGAAAAATGCTCAGTTACTTTTCATAGATTGGGCAAGGCAAACCCAAATCATTCAAGGTTTCACTAAATGCATTTGCACCAATGGCCCCAGTTTGAATTAGTTTGTAAAGCAAGTTTTGATCTTATCTCAATTCCCCCATGATGTTCTGTATTAGCTAGGGGATATCATGTTGTTTTGAACAAAGCATCAATTCACCCCAACAATTCCCTTATGAAGAATTCTGCAGGTGTAAGATTGTCTTTATAGCTGCCTGACTCAGGGCCAAGTAACCCATAGAGGGAGAATGAAGTGGAAACTCCTTTAAAATTGGTGGAGAGCTGCTGAGATAATCGTTTAAACCAGGCAAGCTGGTGCAACTCAATAAGAGAGACATGCAAGAGCCCTTTAACAACTTGGATACATTAAGGTTTTGTGGAAAACACAGACAAATAATTATGGCTGACTTGACCTTTGTGAGGAGTAGCTCAATGAGTTTTATTTTCCACCAGCATGAGGAGAATTTAATTCAGTTTAGAGTCACATTACCAAGAGATCTGACCTCAATGCTCCCAGATTGTGGATGCCAAGGACTTGAATCTATAACCTAATGGCCCTGAGGTGATAGCACTTAACATGGCCCAATGAACAGTCAATGAATTTGAAGGTGCAACTCTCTTTTTCTCATAAAACAACAATGAATAACTAAAACATGTCATGGTTCGATTACTTTTTTATTACCCTTTAAGGAACCCAAATCTTAAACAACACACCTGATGGTAAAAACCTGCACAAATGCCAGCTGAAGAAAATTATGTCAACACAATGCTGCCAGAAGTTCACTAGGTCATACTTTATCTCCGATGATGCAGAACAAGAAGTCAGACAAAGTTGTTTCTTTATAAAGACTTCCAGCTGAATCATCTTCAGTCCTGCATACACACAGCTGGCAGCAATGTGTGGATGTTTTAAGACCAGGAAACTTAAACAGATAAATATCTGTAAAGGTAGTTTTGCATATGAAATATTTTTGAGATGCTAGTAATGTGTCTCAATTGCTGTGCTTATGCTGGCTAAGGCATTTCCTACTAAATATTTTACCTCATCATTAAACTGTTTTTAACTGTAGGCTTTTTAAAAAGTTTCCATGGGTAAAATCTTTGCTTTCCAGATTGTCTGGAATCAGACATGAGACGGATATAAGTCAGGACCTTACAGAAATCCTGACATCCTGACTCTGAATTAGAGTCGGGCATTTCAGACATTGCCATGACATTTAGCTGGATAATTATCCAAGGAATGTCAGATCAACTAAACCTAATCTAACAACTGAATTACTACACAATTCACCCTCCAAATTATGCTGCCGACACCCGACTACCCTCTCAACCTGATTTCTTACCCATCCACCTGATTAGTTCACTGATCACCTAGCTATCTATCAATGATATGGCTGACCTTCTGACTGTCTGACTATCTTCCTAACCTGACTCAAACCATCCTCAGACTCAGCGAATACCTAAACCAGCTACCCAACTACTCAAATGTCCACCTATGCATTCCACACAACTCACCCACATATCAACTAATCCATCTCATCTACTTCCCCACCTCAACCACATCACTGACTGAATGCAAAGCATGAGAATAAAAGCTATTTGTTCAAAGTTACAGAAGGTGGGAAGTGGTGTTCCACAATGATCAGTGCCATTCACACTTTACATTAAATGATCTAGAATCAAATACACTCTTTCTAAAATTGCAGATGGCAATTAATTAGGAAAATATTCAATACTGTAGAGGACTGAACAAATTCCTGGAGGACATCATTAAACGTGCAGAATGACAAGTCATTAGGAAATGATGTTTAACATATGTTCTTGTTTAAGAAAGGATCAAGGCAAAAGATGGAAAATTATAGGCCGATTATCCTCACCTCGGTTGTTGGTAAATTTCTAGAATCTATCGTTAAGGATGAGATTTCTAAATTCTTGGAAGTGCAGAGTCGGATTAGAACAAGTCAGCATGGATTTAGTAAGGGGACGTCATGTCTGACAAACCTGTGAGAATTCTTTGAGGAGGTAACAAGTAGGTTAGACCAGGGAAACCCAGTGGATGTTATCTATCTAGACTTCCAAAAGGCCTTTGATAAGGTGCCTCACGGGAGGCTGCTGAGTAAGGTGAGGGCCCATGGTGTTCGAGGTGAGTTACTGGCATGAGTTGAGGATTGGCTGTCTGACAGAAGGCAGAGAGTTGGGATAAAAGGCTCTTTTTCGGAATGGCAACCGGTGATAAGTGGTGTCCCGCAGGGCTCAGTGTTGGGGCCGCAGCTGTTCATTTTATATATTAATGATCTGGATGAAGGGACTGGGGGCATTCTGGTGAAGTTTGCCGATGATACGAAGTTGGGTGGACAGGCAGGTAGTACGGAGGAGGTGGGGAGGCTGCAGAATGATTTAGACAGTTTAGGAGAGTGGTCCAGGAAATGGCTGCTGAAATTCAACGCGAGCAAATGTGAGGTCTTGCACTTTGTAAAAAAGAATACAGGCATGGACTATTTTCTGAACGGTGAGAAAATTCATAAAGCCGAAGTACAAAGGGATCTGGGAGTGCTAGTACAGGATTCTCTAGAGATTAACTTGCAGGTTGAGTCCGTGATTAAGAAAGCGAATGGAATGTTGTCATTTATCTCAAGAGGGTTGGAATATAAAAGCAGCGATGTGCTTCTGAGACTTTATAAAGCTCTAGTTAGGCCCCATTTAGAATACTGTGTCCAATTTTGGGCCCCACACCTCAGGAGGGACATACTGGCACTGGAACATGTCCAGCGGAGATTCACATGGATGATCCCTGGAATGGTAGGCCTAACATACGATGAACGGCTGAGGATCCTGGGATTGTATTCATTAGAGTTTAGAAGGTTGAGGGGAGATGTAATAGAAACTTACAAGATAATGCATGGCTTAGAAAAGGTGGACGCTGGGAAGTTGTTTCCGTTAGGTGGGGATACGAGGACCCGTGGGCACAGCCTTAGATTTA
This sequence comes from Ginglymostoma cirratum, assembly GCA_024137785.1. NCBI lineage: Eukaryota > Metazoa > Chordata > Chondrichthyes > Orectolobiformes > Ginglymostomatidae > Ginglymostoma > Ginglymostoma cirratum. Next base: position 14,283,685 of record JAHRHZ010000039.1, read on the forward strand.
GAGGGGGTCAATTTAGAACGGAAATGAGGAGACATTTCTTCAGCCAGAGAGTGGTGGGCCTGTGGAATTCATTGCCACGGAGCGCAGTGGAGGCCGGGACGTTGAATGTCTTCAAGGCAGAGATTGATAAATTCTTGATCTTGCAAGGAATCAAGGGCTATGGGGAGAGTGCGGGTAAGTGGAGTTGAAATGCCCATCAGCCATGATTAAATGGTGGAGTGGACTCGATGGGCCGAATGGCCTTACTTCCACTCCTATGTCTTATGGTCTTATGGGGTATAGTACATTTTAGTAAGAAGAAAGGGTAGCTGAGTTATTACTTGGAAGATCTAAATCTAGGTTGGGTAAAGGCACAAAGAGGTCATGGATTACCAATACACGAATTAACTGGGAGGGGGCTGATGTCAATGGGGCAAGAATGGGGCTGAGCTAAATAAACTGGGACCAAAGATGGGCAGAAGAAGCTGTAGCTGAAGATAGGGCTACTGTCAAAGAAAAAATAGTTCAGACACAGTCAAGGTATATTCCCTCAGAAGAAAAAGTAGGACAAAAATGCTCAGAGCTTCCAGGATGAAAAGGATTCACAGATTAGTACAAGGAAGAAAATGTCCAAAATGGGACTAGAGGATTGCACATGTGATGCTGTTGTTTCAGGGGTAAGGATAACCCCGGAAGCTACAGACCTGTCAGCATGACATCAATTGTGGGGAAATGTATACAGGCCAAAATACAGAATAAGATAAATATAAAATTGGAGAAAAATAAGTTAATCCTGGACAACATGGCTTTGTCAAGAGCAGGTCATGTCTAACAAATGTAATTGTTTACTTTAATGAGGTAACACAGGCAGTGGACGAGGATAATGTTGTGAGAGGTAGAAATTTGGACTTTCATAAAGCAGGGTGGTGGGCAAGTTTGAAATGTTTGGGATTGCTCAGTCCTTGACAACATGGATTAGAAATTGGCTAAAAGATAGGAAACAGAGGGTAGATATAAGATGGGCATTTTTCAGATTGGAGACAAGTTGAAAGTGATGTTCCCCAGGAATAAGAGTTGGGACCTTGTTTTTTCTGATTTAAAGACAACAATTTAGAGATGAGTGTTACAGACAAAATCTCAAACTTTGCAGATGATTCTAATTTGGGGAGAATAGTGAATTGTGAGGATGACGCTGAGCGACTTCACGTTGACAAGTTGGCCAAATGGGCAGACTCCAGGCAGATGAATTTCAATACAGAGAAATATGTAATAATGCCTTTTGGTCGAAGAAACATGAAGAGACAATACAAGCTCAGTGCTATAACTTTGAGGGGAGTAAAGGAGCAGACAGACCTTAGGGTTTAAGTGCACTATTCTCTGAAGGCGGACTGGCCAGTTGAAACAGTTGTTAACAAGGCTTATAGGATCCTTGGGTTTATAAATAGGGGCAGGGAGAATAAAAACAAGGAAGTGTGGCTACACCTCTCCAAGTCATTGGTCAGACCACATTGGAGAATTGTGTTCAGTTCTGGGCACCTTATTTAAGGTAGGATATTAAAGCCCTGGAGAGATTGCAAAGGAGATTTACTAGAATGATACCGAGAATGAGAGATTTTAAATACAAGGAAAGATTAGAGAAATTGGGCTTATTATCCTCGGAGCAGAGAAGATTAAGAGGTGACCTTATTAATATGTTCAAAATTATGAACAACTTTGACAAGGCAAAGAAGGATATTCTGTTCCCATTAGTTGTTAAGCCTATAACTAGGAGCCAATTTCAAGGTTGTCAGCACGAGACCTAGGAATGAGATCTGAGAAACTTCTTTATTCAGAGATTAGGAATGTGCTGTCCAGAAGAGTGGCGGAGGTGGATCCATAGGACATTTCAAAAGAGAGCTGAATATATATTGAAAGTGATGAATTTAGAAGGCTACAGAGATAGGGCTGGAGAATGGGACTGGCTGGGTAACTCTTTCAGGAGGTGGTACAGACAAATAGCCTCCTTCTGTACCATAAAATTCTATGATTCAGTAGGCACATGAACTGTACAAAGGTGGTAATATGAAGAGAAGAACCAAAGTGACCAAAAAGATATACACGTGAGGAAGGGGTTATGGCTAAGGTGGTAACTAAATATTTGCCATCTGTATTTACTAAGGAAGAAAATTCCGCCCAAGAAAAATGTATCAGGTATGTTGTTGGTACTTAAAGTTAGTAAGGCACAAGGACTGGGTGAGACATATTATGAAGATGTGGAAAGTGAGACTAGAAAATTTTGTTCATAATAGGCTGTAAAGATTAAAGACCAACAATTGCAGACCAGTGAATTTAATTACAATGGTGGGGAAACATCTTGAAACAATTATTTGGAATAGAATTAATGGTTACTTGGAAAAATGTGAGTTAGTTAGGAAGATTTTGTAAACAAACATAGTGTTTAACAAACTCAGTGGATTTGTTGAAGAGGCAAAAGAGGGAGTGGATGAGGGTAATTCTGTTGATGCGGCGTACGCGGACTTCCAAAAGGTGTTTGATACAGTGGCAGTGGATATCCTTCAGCCTTGGAAGAGGTTTATGTTGGAGTTCCACATGATATAGGGATCTTTGCTTTTCCTGATTTATGTTAATACTCTGGATCTTGACACAGAGGAGATGATTTGAAAGTTGGCAGATGATACCAAATCTGGAACCAATAAGAAGGGAAGCCTGTAAGTAAAAAAGTACATTGACATGTTGATGAGTGGGTAGATAGATGGCAAATGAAGTCCATATCTGAGAAATGTGAGGCAACTCATTTTGGTAGAAAGATCACGGGTGGCACAGTGGCTCAGTGGTTAGCACTGCTGCCTCACAGCTTGAGGGGCTCGGGTTTGATTCCACCCTCGGGTGACAGCGCACGTGGAGTTTGCACATTCTCCCTGTGTTTGCGTGGGTTTCCGTCGGATGCTCTGGTTTCCTCCCACAGTCCAAAGAGAGTGCAGGTTAGGTGAATTGGCCATGCTAAATTACCCATAGTGTTCAGGGATGTGTAAGTTAGGTGTGTTAGCTATGGAAAATGCAGAGTTACAGGAAGAAGGTCAGGGTGAGTCTGGTTGGGATGCTCTTCAGAGAATTGGTGTGGACTTGTTGGGCTGAATAGCCTGTTTCCATAGGGACACCATAGGGATACTATGGATTGTAGAAATTACACTAAAGAGTGTGATGAAACAGAAACACCTGGGTGTATGCATGCAGGTAGAATGAGCAATTAATAAAGTATATAGTATCCCAGACATTACTAACAGGGTAGAGTGCAGGAGGAAAGTGGTCATGCTGAACTTGTATAAGACACTAATTAGTTCTTAGCTGGAGTATAGTGTATAGTTCTAGGCACTGTGCTTTAAGAAGGATTTGAATAGATTGCAAAAAGTGCAAAAGAGGTTAATGAGAACACTTCCAGGCTTCAGTTATGATTGTTGGGACTGTTATTTAGTTGAGATTGTTTTCCTTAATGAACAGAAGGCAAAAAGCAGATTTGACAGAGGTTTATCAAATTATGAAGGGGCTGAACATAGTAAGTGGGGAGAAACTGAATCATAAAAGGATCAAGAATGAAAGGGCATTGACGCAAGGCAAAGGAAGGAAATGTGATGTGAGAAAAAAAACAAGCAGTTAGAGATTTTTTTAATCATTCCCAGGATGAGAGCATTGCTGGCTAGGTCAGCAGTTATTGATTGCCCATCCTTAATTATCCAGAGGGCAGTTAAGAGATAACCACATTGCTATGGGTCTGGAGTCATGTGTAGTCCAGACAAGGATGGCAGTTTCCCTCCCTAAATGGCCTTGACAATCATTTCATGGTCTTCTTTAGATTTTAAATTTATATTTTTATTAAATTCAAAATCTGACATGGTGGGATTTGAACCCAAGTCTGGAGAACATTACCTGGATCTCTGGATTAACAGCTGAAAGATAATACGACTAGACTGTTGCCTCCCCTATCTGGAAAGGTCCAGAGCATTGGCAGAGGCAGCTGCAATTGAGCATTGAAGAGGAAACTAAATGATGGTTAACAAAAGAAAAGTACTCGTGGTTGTAAGGAAAAAGTAGAAGAGTGGCACTGAGTCATAATGCTCATTCAGAGATCCAGTGTGGACAGAATGGGCCGAACGGCCTCCATCTGCTCTGTAAAAATTCTATGATCCCACGAATCTATTATTGTTAAACGTTATGTCACAGATTATCAATGCCATATAAACTCTAAGCAAGCAGCAGGATTTTTCTAGCAAGAAAGAACTGGAAAGTAGGCAAGTTATTGTGAACTTGTATTGGACCTTGACTCAACCACACTTAGAAAACAGAGCACAGTTCAGGTGTCACATTATAGGCAGGGTATAGCAGCACCAGAAAGAGTACAGAGAAGGTTTACAAGGAAGATGCCAGAAACTTGTGGGTAAACATATCAGGAAAGGGTCGACAGTCTGGGGTCTCTTACCTGATGAGAAAGAAAGATGAGAGGTGACCAAAAAGAAAGCATTAAAACAATTAAATTTTTTATAGGGCGAATACGGGGAGTAAATTTTCTCTTCCATGAAAGAGAGTAACTAGACGCAATCACTATAAGATTGTTACTAAGAAATTCTATAGGGGATTCAGAAGAAATTTCTCCAGCTGAAGATTGGAAAGAACATGGAACTTACTTGTAGAGAATGTAGTTGAAGCGAATGATATGCTGCTCTTCAGGAATGGTGGACAAACCAAGGATAAATAATGGTCCAGATGGTTACCATGGAAGATTTACAGTAGAAGAGATGAAAGGGAGACAAGTAGAGCATCAACACCAGAGTGGGTATTGGGCCAAATGGCTTGATTTTAGCTTATATATTTAATGTGATACCCAGGATGTATAAAATGGAATTTGGAAATATTTCAAGCTTTAGTTCAGGGGATAAGGTATGTAGGAGTTTGAGAGATAATGGTGGACCATTTCAGCAGGTGACTTCAAATGGTAACCAAAACACTTTTGGACAAGATGATAAAAGAAAGATCTGATATTGGCTAATGCCAATGTTCTTTCCGCACTAATCCGGATTCCTAAGTATCCTATATAATAAAAGCCCATGTCTATCACGTGCCAAAAGTGTGCACCTGCCATAGTAATGAGGGTGAAAAGCAAACTTCCAAGGTCTGAAGGTGAAACAGACAGCAGGCTTTTTGCATTCTATGGCTTAGATATAAATTCCAATAAGCACCAACTGCAGGATTGCTCATTGCACAAACAGGAGGTAAATCCTCTTTTCAATCCATAGCTTTCAAATAATCTTCATTTACTTTCTTCAGCATAAATTTGCTATTCAAACTAACAGAAAATCAAAGTTACCAATTTAAGCAGGAGCTAGCTCATGCTATTTTGCAGCATTACTATTATTGAAAGGCTGTGCAACTGGAGCCAAGTACTACAGCTGTTTCTTTATAAGATTACAAATTGAAATGTGTACATACTTAGAGGTTGGACTGGAATTTCCAGGTTGATTTACTTCTCTGGAAGCAATGCTTGAAATAACTCCACAGAGGCCAATATCCCATCAACAAGTCACATGGAGAGTCTTTGACACTGATCTAGCTCCCTCAGAGCCAATCTCAGAGTGAACAGAATCTCATACACTCCTGATCATATCAGTCAGCCAGGGCTCCCCAATTGGACTAGATCAATAGCCCCAACCAGGGAATTCATGTTCCATGAGATCCACCTGACTGACCTCATTATAATTGCTACATCCCTCCCCCTCTGGGTCTAAGGACATAGGCCAGTTCTTTTTCTTGTTGTACCTCCTAGGGTGTTTTAGTAGTTGGTCAGATTCCTCTGAGCTGCATCAGATACGGGTGGTGTGTAGTGCACAGGAGCTCACCTTTTGCACCTAGAGTAGAAGAAACTCTCTTCTTCCAGCAGCAAAGGTGTTGATGCGGTGAGATCCTCTGTATTCATCTCAGATTCAGAAATGTCTTCAATGTTTGAGGGAATGGGAGAACTCACAGCTTCCAATAGCTTTTCCAACTGTTCTGAAGAGTAGGGCATGTTTTGCTCCTGCACCACTTGCAAATTTACAGCTTTTATGTGGCCCATGTGCTTGTTAGGGACCATCATATGTGACTGAACTATATATGTCACTGATCCTAACCTTGCATCAACCATACAAGGGATTGGGTTTTTTATCCAGCCGCAAAAAGCTGTTTACTGTTTATTTAAAGTCCCCACAAAAGCAAACTGACCTGCTGGGCTTCAAAATGGAATGATGCTGCTCATGGTGGATCAGTGGTTAGCACTGCTGCCTCACAGCACCAGGAACCCGGGTTCGATTCCACCCTCGGGCGACTGTCTGTGTGGAGTTTGCACGTTCTCCCCGTGACTGCGTGGGTTTCCTCCAGGTGCTCTGGTTTCCTCCCACGATCCAAAGATGTGAAGGTTAGGTGGATTGGCCATGCTAAATTGCCCATAGTGTTCAGGGAAATGTAGAGGAGGTGGGTTAAAAGGTGATGAGACTGGGTGGGATGCTGTGAGGTCAGTGCGGACTTGTTAGGCCAAAGGGCCTGTTTCACCACTGTAGGGATTCTATGAATTCCACAAACTAGACTGGTTTGATGATTCCTTCACTTTCCAGTCTTCTGATTTTGCCTCTGTAAGGCAAATGACACTGGGCAGGACTTGCAGAATCATGGAAGTGCTTCCTGGTCATCATGCAAGGTATGCTTGACTCCTTTGATGGTCCTTAAACTTTCCTGAAAGACTTTGGAGTATTTAATTGGGACTTCACTCAGGTAGCCATTTTCTAATCAAAAGATGTTGAGCCAGTCTAGGTGAATCTCTCTTAACCAATGTTGCACCATCAAGTTTAGGCCCACACCTTTTACTGCAATTACTTGTTACTGATCCAACTACTTCTCATAAGAGACCAGAACTGAAAACGTACCCATAATCTGTAGAGGTTCCTCCGTGTAGGTTCTTAGTCTAGCCAAGGTCTAGCGCAAACCTAAGGGTTGGTGTCCAGAGCAAATTTTGTTAAAGATTGATTCTGCGATCACTGAAAAGACCACACCAGTATTGACCTCCATCAGAACTGGAAGACCATTTAACCTGACTTTTATTCTGATTGGTTCTGATTCGGAAATTGCTAAGCAATTTAACCATTACAAACCAGACACAGGTGGACATTCCAGGGTGTGCACTCCCCTGGATACCGGCCTATGGGTTCTCTTACTCAATTTATGTCGAGTAGGACTCCTTTGCAGTCTCAAGTCTGCATACCAGCAACTACAATGGTTTGCTGGCCCAGATACTGAAGAAAATTTTAACAGTTTGGCTGAGGTTTAGCTTCGATTTAGGGTTTTGGTGCATGCTGTCCTGGAGTCCTTCTGTTCAGGATATGTCCTGAGTGTGACTATGCAATTATTTACTCTCAAGTGGTGTTCCCCAATATCAGTCAGACTGGTGAGGGTGTCCACTCCCATCGGAATACCCTGCAAATCATATGCTCCACTTGCCGCATTTTCCAATGATAAGGCCAGTTTTATTACATGTTTGAAGCCCATTTGAGCTTCAGCTAGTAGGTGCTTTTGTATAGCTACATCATTAATCCCACATACCAATCAGTCTCTCAGCATCTCATTAAGGGTTAAACCAAAGTCACACACCTCTACCAATCGTCGTAACCAAGTCAAAATCCTAATATGGATTCCCCTGGTTCTCAAATAGCCAAGTAAAAACAATAATGTCTCTGAATTAGAGGAGGCTTGGTGTTGTAATATTCCTTAATTAACTCCATCAACTCTTGAAAGATTTTAGTATCTGGTACCTCATGGAAAGTTAGGCCTCTAATAACCAAAAAAGGCTACAAGTCCACAAGCTGTCAGGAGAATTACTTGTTGCTTTTCATCTACCCCAATGTCATTTTCCCAGAAAAAATAGTGCATCCTTTCCACATACTGGGCCCAATCTTCAATGGTAGGGTTGAACAAGTCAAACATCTCAAATAACAGCATGATACCAGAAATGTTTGCCCCAACTCAAAGACGACTGTTGTGAGTGGGTTTCTTCAGGATCGTGCTTTACTCTCACACCACTGAAATAATTCCATAGAGGAAGGGTCACCGGACCCGAAACGTTAATACTTTTTTTCTTCACAGATGTTGCCAGACCAGCTGAGCTTCTCTAGCAACTATGTTTTTGTTCCTGTGTTTAACTCCATAGAGTCCAGTATCCCATCATCAAGTCACCCTTTATTTATACGTGGCAAGTCCTTGACACTGATCCAGCTTCCTCAGAGCCAGCTCTCAGAATGAACAGAACATCCAACACTCCTGTTTATACCTGTCAGCCAGGGCTCCCTGATTGGACCACATTAACAGCACCAATCAGGGAACTCATATTCTGACCTTGTTACAATCACTACAGCACTGTATTTCATGTCCATTTGTGGAGAAACTAAAGAGTTTTTCTGAATGTTATCATTACTTTGTACTTTGAAGATTGATCTTGAGTTTGCTTTTAATACTTTTTACATATTTCTGTGCTTTTACATCAAAGTTCACCTAAATTTTGAATTGATTTCCATGATAATACTGAAAATGTTGGATATAGGCCAACTGCCAAGGCTGGGTACCGAATACAATGAATTTTAATCCATAAAGGGAGTTGAAACAGTTCAGTTTAGGAAGTAATTTGTCAATTTTAAACACACAGTGCTCTAACTTCCTGGCATTGAGCGACATTCATGTTGTTTACTCAGTAGAGCTGACTGAAAGCCATCAGCAAATCAATACCATGCCTCCTTGTTCTGTTCACAAATTCTCACATAGTAAATATGCATGAGAGCCGATTAAAATTAAATTTTCTTTATGCTTGTACATTTACACTCACATTATTCACATTACCTCTCCACTTCAATATTAGTAAGTCTAGAATCAAGGCATTTATCAAGTAGGTTGATCACACCTAAATGATCTTACCCTCATTGCAGTGGTTTACAATCACTGAAAGTACAGCACAGGAGGCCAATGGCCCATCCTGTCTGTGCCAGCTTTTTGAAAGACTCATCCATTCAGCCCCATTACCTTATTTTTTTTCCCATAGCCCACATATATTTTTATTTTTAACTCATAGAAATCACAATTCTGGAGGACTCTTTCATTGTACATATTATTAACAGTAATAACACAGTAATGTTTTATTTATGAGCATCATCTTCAAGAAACATTATATTTTACTGTACTTATTCATTGAATAATGAAGCAATTCTTATTCAATTTGGATGTTATATACAGCCAAGAAATTTGAATGGAACACTGGGATTAATCAACAACGTTATGATTAAATGGATCAGATAGGCCTAGGCTGATTATGGCAAAACTCTTTCCTGTCATGTCAAATCTGTTGCACAATGTGTGATTTTGTTGCCTTATAAATAAACATGGACAAGTCTACTCTAATGTCTGTTCATACACAATCTGCAAACAGACAGTTATTTTATTTACTTCAAGAATTCAGGATTGTTTCTGAGATTCATAATAAGGTGACATAGGAGTCCAAAAAAATTACAGTGGTGGAGTACAACCTTTTGACAGATCATCATGCCAGTGACAACTCTGTCATAAAGCTATCCAATTATACTCATCCCACTCTTCCTTTTAATAGCTCTCTAAATGTTTCCTTTTGAATACTTACAGATTTGTTTTGATTGTTACAGTTGAATCTGCTTGCATCAAACTTTCAGGAGATCCATTCCAGATCATAACTTGTTGCGTAAAAAAGTTCTTCTGTATTACATCTCTGGTTTCTATTTCGATTATCTTCAGTCCTAGATCTTTTACTGACCTCCTTCCACTGTAATGTTTCTCCTTATTTAGTCTATCCAAGCTTTTCTTGGATTTTAAACACATCTACCAAATCTCCTCTTCACCTTCTCTGTAGTAAGTACAAGCACAGTTTCCCTTGTCTATCCATAAAATTGAAGACCCTCATCCTTGATACCATTCCATGAATCTCCCCTCACCCTCCTCTCCAAAATCTGGGCCTCATTTCTAAAGCATATTGGTATTACATTTTGTGGTTCACAGAAGTTCAAAATAATCACACTCTTCAATGCAGCTACAGAAGTTGACATCAAAGTATTATTCGGATCTCCCTAGGTTATTATGTCTAGCTGGTAATCAAACAGTCATAGATCATGCAGCACAGAAACAGACCTTTCAGTGCAACCAGTCCATGCCGACCAAAATCCCAAACTAAACAATTCCCACCTGCCTGCTCTTGAGCCATATCCCAGCTGAGATGGGTGGACTGCATTGTTGGCATTCCCAACACAAGACTTCCTAAGCAAATGCTCTATTCTGAGTTTCACAATGGCAAGTAATGGAAATGTTACCAGGACTCCCTGAAAACCTCCCTTATCTATTGATGTGTGGGAGTCATTTGCCTTAGGATGCACAAACTGGAAAAGAATCATCTGTGGAGACACCAACCACTTTGAGCAACACCGTGCGGAACATATTAAGGCCAAACACCAGCAGCAGAAAGAGCGTGCAGAATCCAGAACATCTCACCCATCAGCCTCCTCGAACAGTACCACCCCCAGCTGTGGCAGAGACTGCAGCTCCAGAATTGGACTATTCAGCCACTGCAGAACCCATTCCCTGACCCCAGAGCGGAAGCAAGTCATCCTCAACCCTGAACAACTGTTCACGAGAAAGAAGATTCTAGGCTTTACATGAACAATCAGTTCCCACAGCCTGCCGTTGTCTGGATGGTGCTTTCAGTGGCTACCATCTCTTCTTTCTGCTTAATATTGCTATCCTTCGACATACTGGCATTTCCACAATACATTTGCCTGAGTTTAGCTTGATCCCAGCTTTCCTGGTTCTCTCTATGGTTTTTCTGAAACCTCATGGATGTGGATATTATTACACACCAGAAGCCTATTAAATATATCATTATTTATCATCCATATATGGCACATCTACTTGCTCCAGAATATATACCATTCACTTTAAGGTCAAAAGGTAGATACAGGAATTTGTATCATCAAAAGAATATGCTGAGTGTTGTTGACAGCAAAGATTCCTCACCAAGCTTGCTCTCCTGGTAAATTTTAATTATCAATCTTGTTAAAAGCTGTTGGTCTTGCTCATGCCTGCATGATTTCTTCCCATGTTTGGCGTAGGACAATAATTCCTCTTTATGGTTTGATCAACATCAGAACAACAAGAGAATTTATCCAGATTGGAGTTTCTACGACTCTAGTCAACACTTTCCTTTCTTCCATTTCTAGGAGTTATTTTTGAAGCTCTCTAGGTAGTTCAGTTAGCTGGACAGCTGGTTTATGATGCAAAGTGATGCGAATGGTGCACCAACTGCAGTCACCAACAAAGGGACTCTCTTTCTCGACCCTTCCTTTTGCCTGAGATGTGATGATCTTCAGGTTAAATGGCCACCTGGCATCTTTCTTTAATGAGAGAGCACGCTTATGGTCGATAGGTACATTGCAAGGGAGATGAATCTTTCGATTTCTTCTCTGGATCTTTGGTGATGAGATAACAAAATCCTCAAAGCATCTAACTCTCAAATTGAAATACTCTAGATACATTTGGACAAGATCATTCTTGTTTCTAATTGGAGAGCACTTTTCAATGGGTGTATTACCTTCAGTCCCCAGTGACACTTCTGTCATTTTCACCGTTTACTGAGATCGGTTCCAGATCTTCTCAACTGTTCAACCCCAGGACCTTTGTTACGGTGAAGTAGAACATACGGCTAATATCTTTTCCTTTGGACAGCTCTCTGATTTGGGCTATTCTTAGCTGCCACCTCAATTTCCCTGTACACCATCAGCATGATGTTTCTTTGTTTCAGTAGTTCTTTTCTTCTGGTAATTATTTCCTTGCAAATTTCAGGAAAGATATTCTGCCGTTGTCTGATTGGCATGTTATCCTGTGCTCCGGTATCCAGCTTCAGCTCCAAATTTATGACTGTGGACTTATTTCTCACCTATTCCTGATCTGAATGACTATGTAAATTTATTTCTATCTGCCTCAAGAAGGCAATCAACATAATCATTTCTGAAAAAGGGTCCCAACCCGAAGCGTCAATTTTCCTGCTCCTCTGATGCTGCCTGGCCCACTGTGTTCCTCCAGCTCCATGCTGTGTTGTCTCTTACTCCAGCATCTGCTGTTCTTGTTATCTCAACATAATCAAGGGCCATAATCATAATCCACCCTGGTTATAATCTCTTCCAACCTCTTCCAACCGATAGAAGATACAAACGCTGAAATACACGTACAACAAATTCAAAAACAACTTCTCCCCCTGCTGTTATCAGATATATGAATAGACCTCTCAAATTTTAAATTTAATGATGTTCTCGCTCTTTATGCGCCTTCTCTGCAGCTGTTAATATTGCATTCTTCGCTTTGTTCTAGTGCCTTAATGCACTTTATATGATATGATCTGACTGTAGCACATGCAAAACAAAATGTTTTACTCTGCCTTGGTAGATGTGACAACAATAAAGGAATATCATCACTCATCTCTGTGAAGACACCAATATTGATAAAAGAAAACATAACTTTACATTGAAATCAGCATTTACATCAGCAGAAAATTTAACAGCTTTCAGTTTTAGTTCTACAGCAACAATCTTTACAACAACAAATACTTAACTTTAATCAGCTAAGAATACAACAAGGTAACAAAATGAATGCGGTATAATCAGATCAAAATCCTAGCAATGATTTTCTTGACTAAGAAAATAATCAATCATTTCAAGAACTTGCGAGCAATTAGCCAATGCAACAAATCTCACTTGCACCAATTATTCCACCAGAAAAGATCAAGTTGTCACATCCATTTGATAGATCAGTATATTTGCAATTTTGGAAAGCACAATTCCTAAGATTTCAAACAGCTTCAGGATTGGACACCAAATCAAATGAACCAGCTAGCACACTTCTCTACAGCATTGGGAAAAACGTTAGATCAGGTGTGACGCAGACATCTGATCAATGAGAATCAAATTACATTCAACAGCCTCAGTCCAAAGAACAAACCAAGAGTCAAACCAAATCGTCTCCAAGCCAAACCTATAAATATTGAAGCTTGATGGGATATACAGAATAGATGCAGGTAAAATGTTTTCCCGGGTTGAGAAGTGCAGAACCAGGAAACACAGTTTCAAATTAACGGCGATAACAAGGTATAGAGCTGGATGAACACAGCAGGCCAAGCAGCATCAGAGAAGCAGGAAGGCTGACTTTTTGGGCCTAGACCCTTCTTCAGAAATGATTTCTGAAGAAGGGTCTAGGCCCGAAACATCAGCCTTCCTGCTCCTCTGATGCTGCTTGGCCTGCTGTGTTCATCCAGCTCTACACCTTGTTGTCTCAGATTCTCCAGCATCTGCAGTTCCCACTACCCCTTCAAATTAATGGGAATACCATTTAGGTCTGAGATGAGGAGATTTTTTTTCTCACTCAGAGGATAGTAATCTTTTGGAATTCTCAGAGGTATATGGTAGTTGAGTTTTTGAATATGTTTAAGACAGATAGTGATAGATTTCTCCTTACCAATGGTGTGTAAGGTTATGGGATAAGGTAGTAAAATGCATTGAAGTGTTGAATCAGCCATGACCATATTGAATGGCAGAGCAGGCTCAATGGGCTGAATGGCCTTGTCCTGTTCATATATGTTCCTATAGGCAACCTTTTGAAATTTTATAAAATAATGATGGATACAGGTGGATTTGAAGGTAATTGTCTTTTCCTTAAGATGGAGGAGTCAAGATTAGGGGGCACATTTTTAAGGTGAAAGGAGAGAGATTTAAAAAAGACATGGGGCCAATTTTTTTCCACAGAGGATGGTTTGTATGTAGAATGAACTTCCTGAGTAAGTGGTGGATGTGGGTAGTATTACAACATTTAAAAGACATTTGGATAAGTACATGAATTGGAAACATTTGGAAGGATATGGGCCAGGAGCAGGCAGATGGGACTAGTTGAGTTTGGGATTATGTTCGGCTTCGGCTGGTTAGGCCGAAGGGCCTGCGTCCTTGCTGTATGACTCTGTGACTCTATGACTCTAAGTATATTCACACCTTGAAAGACAATGTTGATGAACAAGTCAATTCGAGAAGGGAATAGATTTCTTTATCTGAGAAGCAACAACTGTGAATATATAACCCTACTTCTCCATTCATCAATGAAAGACCCTTCAGGTTTTCAGAAAGATTAAATCTCACACAACCTTTGTCCTATTATCACATCACATTTGTTACTTTCAGCATAGCCAACCCATTCTCTCCTACTTTCTGCACTCATAATCATTTATTCAACTTCGTTTCAGTCCTGGCCTACCATCAATAATTTCCTCATCTGTCTACCTCATTCATATCTCTCTCTCTTTCCGAGCTCCATCTCCACCTATCCACTCAGTTCTCCTCCCAACCTCTCACAGATGTCTTCAGTATAAATACCATTTTTTCGTCCTTGCTATCAGTTCTGACAAAAAGTCACCGGACTCAAAACATTAACCCTGCTTTCTCCCCACAAATGTAGCCTGACCTGCTGAGTTTCACCAGCAATTTCTGTTTTTTGTTTCAAATCTCAAGCATTTACAGCTCTTTGTTTTATTTTGATGAAATCTCTGATCTAACTGAAGCCAGCTGGAAAAGAAAAAGGAAAGCTTCCCAATTTAATTTTTTCATATGTTGTCAAAGACTTTCCTGACCCACCTATCAATACAAATGAATCAAGTCAAAAATTTGGGGTGGAGAAAAATGTGCAGTATAAATTCTAAAAAGAAATATTCTGTTCATGTTGGAAGAGAATAGCTTGGGTTGAATTTTATTAGGGCTTCAGGACCCTGGATGTCATTCAGAGGCTCCACAGATAAATAATACAGCGTGGGCTGAGTTAGTCAGAAGTGTGCAAGGGATTGATAGATAAAAGCACGTGCAGAGAATAGTCTGTAAATAATATTACAATAGGGTTAGAGCCTAGTGCATGTCAGATAACCACATGTAATAGGAGCTACTATTTATTTCCAATAAACAGAGTTCTAAGGAAACACAAGTCTGAAGACAGTTCATGACCCCGCCTTCTCCCCAACCAATCTATCTTCAACCCAAATTCATAGTTGAGGGCATAAGACCAAATAACAAAAGAATAATTATCAACACAGTTCTCAAATGGGTTAGAGATAAAAGGTACTGCAGATGCTGGAGAATCCGAGATAACAAGCATGGGGCTGGATGAACACAGCAGGTCAAGCAGCATCATAGGAGCAGGAAAACTTGACGTTTCGGGCCCAAACCCTTCATCAGAAATGGGGGAGGGGAAGAGGGTTCTGAAATAAATAGGGAGAGAGGGGGAGGCGGATAGAGGATGGATAGAGGAGAGGATAGGTGGAGAGGAGGCAGACAAGTCGAAGAGGCGGGGATGGAGCCAGTAAAGGTGAGTGTAGGTAGGGGGGTAGGGAGGAGATAGGTCAGTCCAGGGAGGACGGACAGGTCAAGGGGGCGGGATGATGTTAGTAGATAGGAGATGGGGGTGTGGCTTGAGGTGAGAGGAAAAACAGGTTAGGGAGGTGGAGATGAGCTGGGCTGGTTTTGGGATGCGGTTGGGGGAGGGGAGATTTTGAAGCTTCTCAAATGGGTTATTTGGTTTCTCCAGTAAATGCAGTAACAAGTATGTGACCTGATCTCTTTCCAATTTTTAACACAGGCTTGCCCTTCCTTGAGCCAGGGCAGGAGGATATGATGAGTTAGCCCTTAGTTTTAGCATGATCCCAATGATATTACTCATGCCATCATAATATAATAATGCTATAAAGCATCTGGATGGGCAAATGAATGGGAAGGGTTCAAAGAGATATGGGCCAAATGCTGGCAAATGGGATTAGATTAATTTAGGCTATCTGGTCAGCATGGACGAGTTGGACTGAAGGGTCTGTTTCTGTGCAGTACATCTCTATGACTCTATGAGCCTATAAAGCAATTGTTTCATAGAGCTTTAAAATTAGCAGATTTTATTTCCTTAATTACATTGAAATTTAATTTTATCCAATAATTGTGTTATTTGCTTCATTTTAAACATCAGTAATTAGTGTGTTAAAATCTGGTTAGTTAATCCTTTTATGGACCTTGTGTTCCAATTTGTATGAAGTTCTCATATTTGCAGCAAATAATTAAAGCATTTCCTGAGTTTCAGTGTTTGCTGTATGTGTGTAATGGAACGGAAGGAGAAATAAAGATTCAGGGAGAGATTGGAAAGTTCTAAAATCAGATTCCTATAGCTCTGCTTTGCTACTTAAATGCTCAAGTCTGCCTTATTCTGTGGCACACCTTGCCTTTCCTTTGCAGGTCTTGAAACATCTGTAATATCACTTAAGCAAATGGCTCAATTTTTTCCCTCCTGTCAAATGCTCAAAATGTTTCTACTTCTTGCACGTTGTAAGCCTCCTTGTGAATCCCATGACAATTTTAATCAACTAAGAACCAGTAAACTAGAGTTACTTTCAATCACCTGAACAGTAAACACGACTTCAAACTAGATTCCATTCAATTGCTGTGTATGACTTTTGGGCAGGTCTCAAATACAACAGGAACCTGTTGTAAATTCAGCAACGAGTAAACAAGTTAAGCATAGTGAAGAATTATTTGCTGATGTAGTGACATCCTTTGATAGTGTGAGTGTATTAGGTTTGATAGAAGGCAAGGATTGCCTGGAGCCACATCTTTTAATTGCGAGGCAGGTTATCTGTCATCAAGTAGAGAATGGCAACCAAGCAAAACAAGAGCTAGCTCCCCACGCTTGAAATAGAAAAAGAAGAAAGAGATTAATTAACAAGACAGGAAGAATGCCAGAAAGTGAGTTCAGTTTTTTGGAGTGTTTATTGTAGAAATGGCAGATCCTAATTACACAACAGACCACCTCTACACCATTCACCATAGCAGGATCTCATTTAGTGCCATTCTTAAAGGAAACTTAACCTTATATTTGCACAGTGATCGCAGTGATCCGTGAGTCCAGAGCAATTTATCTTATGTCAAGCTTGGACTGACTAAAGCAATATGAGGTCCTATCACTATAAGAATGCAGCAGGCAGGGGGAAAAAGGCAAGAACTCATTGGTGTTGCAACCATTTATGGAGAATGAGTGGGCCTCTAAGGGTCCAACATGGTGGATGTTCTGCGTCTATATTCCATACTAGGACTGAGCCCCGTGCAATATTGGTAAAAGCTGATCATAATATCATAAGACTTAGGAGCAGAAGTAGGCCATTCAGCCTATTGAATCTGCTCTGCCATTTAATGAGATCATGGCTGCTCCTCAACTTCACCATCCTGTTTTACCTAAATAATCCTTGATTCCCTTGGTAAAAAAGGGACCAAAACTACTTATAGTACTCCAGATGTGATGCCATCAGCACCTTGTACAGTTGAAGTATGACTTCCTTGCTCTTATACACCAACTGCCTTGAAATAAGGGCCAACATCCCACTGGCCTCCCTGATTACCTGGTGGTTAGATTCTCTCTTGTTTGACATAGTCATTTGTGTGGCATGAATGTTAATTGCCACATATCAACCCAGACCTGAAGTTTGTCTATGTCTTGCTGCACATGGGCATTGACATCCCATATCAAGCCTTTCTTTCATCCATGAAGTCCTTAGAAGTCGCCTGTTAAACCTATTTCCACTGTCCCTTAAATTCCATGTTTGGCTCCCTTGTTGTCTCGCCACCACAGTACTAAAATGATTCCTAGCGAAAGATATAGCTTCCCTTGAATGTATGATAGCTGGGGAATGTGATATTTTCCTAGATGAATACTGGTGATATCCTATGTGCTTTGCTACCACTAGTTGTTATCTGATACCAATCCTCATCTGGATTTGCTTTGTCTTGAGCTTATCTAATGATGAGTAGTAGATGATAGATTCCTGTAGACATTCTATAGAAGAGGGACTGTCTTAAAATAACTGGAAGGCTCATTCATGTTGGCAATAAGTGCAACTACTTTTGGTCAGGTATAATTACTAGACACTTAGGAAGCTTGTACAATTATATCCACTCCCTCTGAAAGCTGGAGTAAATCTTGTCTCCACCCTCAGTCTGTTTGTGCCATCAGTACAATGGGTAAATCCAAAGTAACATAAACATTAACCTTTTCAGAATCATGACATTACACAACAGGGAGGAGACCAATTGGGGAACAAATAGAGTAATGGACACTCTGAAGCATGAATGGGCATGGTGTCTGCATGACTTTATTGTCTCTACCAGATCTGGAAGTGACATCGAAGATGCACAGATCAATGCTGCCATTGATTGTTCTGGTCCTTTTGCTTCTCAGAATAAACCAGAGGAATTGAGTGCTCCAATAGAAACAGCAGCAGGAGCTGGCAGCAGCTGTGGACTGGCCTGCAGAGACACAATGCAGTAAGAGGACCAACAAAGACTGAGAGTATTGGCCTCAAACAGAGTCTACAGGGCTTTATACAGCTATCTGCGTGTGACAAATCACCTGTGTCCTCATAAAGCCCAGGGACATTGTCTCCTATATCTGCCAGCTGCAGGACAGGTACCTGTGAACTCACACACAAGCAAGGAATCCCATCCAGGTTGTCCTGAAGGTAACAGCAACCTTTGATTTCTATGTTAATGGATTATTTCAGGAAGCTATGTCCACCATAAGCTGACTTGGTAAAGAGGGGGATGTCTTGGGTAGGACAAGATGGAGGAGTGAGAAGTCTTCTCTGAGGAGGAAGGTGATTCTGAGGACACTGAGAAGGTCCAGGATTGTCCTCAATAGATACTAAGACAGCAGAGCTAGGGGCCAAATAGCCCGATAAGTACATGAAAACCTCATAGCCACGTACTTCCATGCGGACTGAGCCTACACAAGCAACATCAAGGAATAGGGAGAGTTACCCACTGTAGTGTGTTTTACCCACCTCATATGCTGAGAATCCCTAGCCTGGCTGTGGAGACCCCAACCAGGGAGAAGACCTTTGGTCCCTGCATCCCTGTAGTTGATAATCGCCTTCCTGCATGATTTCCATGAATTACCTCTGTGGGGCCTGTACATGATAGGCCCAGGACTGATATCCTGCAATTGAACAGATAGCAGAGTGTTGGAGTGCCTAGACATGTTTTTGACAGTTTTGAATGCATTGCCCAAATGCTAGGTCCATGGTTCTCTGGGTTATGAGAGGGAGTACAGGCATAGACATTGCTGATGCAGTGAGACATTGAAAGGTGTCCTGAGGGAAGGACAGTATTTCCTTGTTTCATGAGAAGATGCCACACAGCTTTCACTTCAGACAACATATAGGAGAAATGAGAATACAGCAAAGACTGAGACCATGAAGGTGTAGATATATTTACATGTGTAGGGTGTAATGAAACCCCCAACTCCACCGAGTTTGTACAAATAATTTTGTCCTCAAAATTATTTCGTCTTCCTTAGTGTAATACTATGTTTATATGTGTGGGCTTAACAACTGCAGCTGGAATGGAGGGAGACTGCTGACTAGTGCTCTCTTCCATCCAGTAATTGCTGTAAATCAGGAGATGGAAAGGAGAAGGAAGTTGGTGGAGTTACAATCACCAGGAAAGTGGTACTGAGCAAACTGATGGAGCTGTGGCCAACAAGTTCTCATTCTTGATGGACATCATCATAGTGATTTTTTAATTCATTCATGGGACATTGATGTCTTTGGCTGGGCCAGCATTTTTTGTCCATCCATTGTTACCCTTGAGGAGGTGGTAGTGAGCTCCCTTCTTGAACCACTATAGTCCACCTGCTTTAGGTTGACCCACAATGACATTTGGGGGAAAAAAATTCCAGGCAATATATTTCCAAGTCAGGATGGTGAGTGACTTGGAAGGGAACTTGCAGGTGATGATGTTCCCGTGTGTTGGCTGCCCTTGTCCTTCTGGATGGAAGTGGTCTTGCGTTTGGAAGGCACTGTCTGAGGATCTTTGGTGAATTTCTGCAGTTCATCTTGTAGATAGTACACACTGTGGCTACTGAGCATGATGGTGCCCCAAAAGAAGCTCATATTCCTGTGAGAAAGAGTTTTTTTCCTAAGAGATCTATTGAAGATTAATGACTTGACGAAATCAGTCAAATACATCCTCCAAAAGAGCAGTAAGAATGTTATGCTGCTTCAAACTAAGATGACTGGAAAAGACCAGTTACTATTTAATTAGTTAGGAGTTGAACCCTTCCTAGCACAGCTATATCTTAGCTTGAATCCTGCAAATCCTGCAATCCATCAGGTAGTCATAGGTGGAACATTAAGCAAACCATAGATAAAAAGGAGGCAAATAAACAGACTAAGGCAAAATGTTGAAAAATCACTAAAAGCCATTTTAGTTTCAAGTCGATTTTAAAATATTTACTAACAATGTCCATCGTCAATTAATGACTATTTTTTCTTTCAATTGAACATTTTTTTAAACAAGTATATTTTCAAGGAAGTAAAATTTGAAAAAATACAATATTCGTAAGTCTTAAAGGAAAACAACTTTATCACATCAATTTAATAACCTTGATGGCAGAAGATACTCAGTGACATAACACAGCGCATCAGTGCTTTGACACTTTATCCAACTCTGCTTCCTTGGGACCATATCTGAATGCTGTTTGATATCATTAGGGAAAGCTGATTTGGAGCAAGTAGAATGGAAAATGATAGAGAAAATGCACTACTCAGGGAGATAGTGGTGACACTCTCTATCATTAGCTATACATTTGTTAAAGGCAAAAAAGTAATGAATGATATAACATATTAAGTGATAGATGATCTATATCAAACTGATGTATAATAATAATCTTCTGATGTCCATAAAATTCTATAGTCTTAATAATTTCAACTAAAATTATTAGAATAATTAAGTACAAAGGTTAATCAAATGTCTCATGATGGGAATCTATCAGTACAAAATTCATTATTTTTCTTTAAACAAGATGATATTAACAACCACAAATTTACATACTTTATGTAGCACTATGAATGTAAAATGACATCCAATGGTGTTTTGCAGGGACTTTTTAAAGCAAAACCTAATGGCAAAGATCTTTGTTAAAGAAGGAGGTTTTGAAGAGTATGTTGGAGGAGGAAAGTAAGAAAATATTATGTAGAACGGCTGCAGAAGTACAAGAAACCACACCACTAGAAAGATAAGGAGCATTCCCCTACCCTCTATCCGTCCCCCACCCAACACAGAGACAGGAAGTTGACAAACTTTATCATCAACTTTGGCTGAAGACATAGCCACCACCAGTTAAAATTGGAGTGCTCAATATGCCAGAATTTGATGAATAATCCCTCAGGAGTTTTTTTTTACCTAGAGGAAACTAAATGGATAGGGAGGGCTGGAGCCTCAATTCAAATACAAAGATGAGAATTGTAAAATCAAGACATTGCTTAAGTGGGAGCCAACACAGGTTAGCGAGCATGGGGTTGAATGGACTTGATGTGAGTAACGACATGGGCAACTGTATTTGCATGGCCTCAAGTTTACAAAGCGGAGAATGTATGAGGCCGGTGAGTCTAGAAACATTGGATGAGGGCTTCAGCAACTGATGACTTTTGAAAGCAGAAGTATGCAGTTTTCAGTGAAGTCAACACAAAAAGGGGTTAATTTTTTTTATTCACTCAGGGGATATGGTCATCACTGGGTGGTCAGCATTTATTACCAATCCTTCGTTGCACTTGAGAAGGTGCTGGTGAGCTAGCTTTTTGAACTGCTGCACTCTGTGTGCTGTGGGTTGACCCACAATGGCATTAGGGAGGAAGTTCCAAGATTTTGACCCAGCAACGATGAAGGAATGGTGATGTATTCCAAAGTCAAAATGGTGAGTGGCATGAATGGGAACCATATATCTGTTCCCATATATCTGTTGCCCTTGTCCTTCTAGATGGAAGTGATCTTGGTTTTGGAAGGTACCTTCAATGAAGGTAACGCCATTGAATGACAAGGGGAGGTGGCTAGATTGTCTCTTATTGGAGGTAGTCATTGCCTTACATTTGTCTGGTGTGAATGTTACTTGACTTTGGTAATATGTAAAATAGGTGATAACAGTCCAGGGGCCTATCAAATATCTCTCGTGATTATCATATGCAGTGACTTCAATGACAGGCACAGGTATCAGGGATTGTAACTATGCCACAAGGAAAGCATGGATTGCAGTGATTCAGAAAGGTGCTTCACCATTACCATTACCCCAAGGGCATTTTGGGACAGACAATAAATGCTGAGCTAGCCAGTGGTACCCTCATCCTGTGAAACAATAAAAAGAAATTGAATTGCTTGGTAATGCAGAGTTTAAAAATCATTACAATGAGATGTAGCTGAAGCTTTCTGTCTTAAAAATGAGGATTGAAATGAAAGAGAAAATAACTTTAGAAAGAAAGCAGCAATTTATCCAGCATTAAAGTAGTGTGCTGATTGCTTGAATTGTAGTGAGAATGGAGATGTAGCAAGAACTGTTAACTATACTTTTTAATATACTGTTAGCCATCTTAACATGTAAACTGGTTAAATGCAACCTAAGCAAGTCAACTTTGATTGGTCAGGCTATTGCCAAGGCAATGCAGCAGGAATTGTCTGTCCACAAAGCACATTCCTCAGTGAAAAAAATAGCAACGTGTGAATGTATCCTGTTTTCCTGAAAGAACAGAGCCGTGTTTGAATAAATGTGGCCTCCAGAATGTAAATGAAAAGAAATGTCTTCACAATAACATAAGTAAGCTTGAAGTATTTTCCAGGAGAAGGAGAAGTACTTGATACAAAATGCAGGGCCTGGGGCTTGGGGGTCTGGGACCTAGGGTCTGTGTCATAAACAACATTGTCAGCATTAAGACTGAGTATTGAGAATTGATCCAACATGAGCTGCGCATTGCTCTGCTCATCCAGCTTCTGTCCTGCTTCTCATCTTTGTCCTCCTCTTAAATTGTTGCTGTTACTGCTGGCCAGTCACCAGCCAATCAAAATGGTGACATGATCACATTCAAGTAAAGTGAAAAGTAAAGTGATGCCCATTTGTATTACACTGAGTAAGTGTCCAATTTATTTCTCAATTAGATATCCTGTTTTTAGTGATATGATGAACGATAATTACAAAATCAAATTGGATTCATTGGTGAAGGCAGTTAACACTCAGCTACGTTTAGTTTTACCTCAGTGGGTCGGGGGTACGGGTGGGGAGGGTGCCAGAAAAGGACTACTCCTTAATCTCTGAACCCTGCCATCCCCACAAAGTGGGGCTGGGTCCTGAGCTGTTGACATGTTCATCCTGAGATATTGTCTCTGCTTCCTATTCAATGCCTAAGGCTCACAGCCATTAAGCCTTCTGGGGCTGGAGTTCTTTGAAACAAACAACCAGTGTTTCTTCACACACTGACCAAAGATACTTCAACAATTCATTAATCTTGATGATTCCGGCCCACATGCAGAAGAACTTTCGTGTTCATCAATGCATCAGTGATGCTATCTAGTCCTCTTTCAACATAATTTTTTGTGCTCTTTTCAACACTTGGTCATCCATGAAGAACTTTCACTGTCCTACTGATGATACGAAAGGCAAACTATTTATCCAGACAGGACATTGGTAAGCTTTAGTAATGTGAGATCTACATTTTTGTGAATGAACAGCAACAGGCTATATTAAATTCTAACTATATAAAGAGAATGATAACAGAGGATGTCTTACTTGGACACTCACCAATCCAGGCTCCTGTTCCATGTGATCTTGCATCTTTATGACCTGGCTGTTTTTACACATGCTCGCTATACGCAGAGGAGAAGTATAATTCCTTTCACTCTACAGTAAATGTCAATGCTAATTCCTGGGCTTACGCTTGGGAGTCAGGAATTCCTGATGATCTATACACAGCAATGCTCTGGATTAGTAGACCACTGCCCAATATTCATCCACAGACAGACAATTACCAGAATCTGGTCAACCTGGATAAGTAGTGAGAGTCAGATGACTGCAAGATCAAGATGGACTATAAGTTGGTCCTAATGGGGTTTGTCTTTTGGATTGGGGAAAGCAAATTGATTTCAGTGGGATTCTGGGGGAGAAAGACATTCTAGCAGAATTGTGGATTTACATCGATTTCTTGTCACAGTCAGCACAAGGGTGCCTTCAATGAATTCAATGAGTATCTGTCCCCAAGGAATGATATAAATCCGCAATGCCACTAGAATGGTTTTC
Source organism: Ginglymostoma cirratum (assembly GCA_024137785.1). Lineage (NCBI taxonomy): Eukaryota > Metazoa > Chordata > Chondrichthyes > Orectolobiformes > Ginglymostomatidae > Ginglymostoma > Ginglymostoma cirratum. The sequence continues at coordinate 14,307,913 of JAHRHZ010000039.1, forward strand.
TCTGTCTCTGTATGTTCACAGTAGTTGATCCTAATAGGTCTTTGTTTTGGAATGAAGAAAATATTTATCTTCATGAAACTGAAATCCAGACAGGAATTGGAACCATTAACTTGTTTCTCAAGTTTCTATGTTAGAAGAAAATGAACATTGAAACAGTTCATTGAAATCCTGCTTCATTGCTAGTTTACACAAAGCTGCAGTGATGGGACAATATTGAATTCTAAAGTCTGGACTGTACATATGGGATATTGTTACCCACAGTGTACAAATGGAAGTTCACAAAAGGGGGAAATTTGCCCCAAGGATTTGTAGTACAAGGCTATGTGGATATTTGAAATCCTTGCTTTTTTCACCTGTGTTTGAATCAATGAAATGCACATTCAAGAGATAGCTTGAAAATTGTGGAGGTGGATTTAATACTAATCTAATTGTCCAATACAGAAACAATGTCAGCTGCAGTCACTTTTTTTCTATGCAGAATAGGTACTCAAAATAAATAAACAACATTAGAAAGGTTTCCTTGCAATCTGGGTTGCAAGTGTTGAACCAGATCCCCCTAGGATAAATTTTACTGTTCCGACGACAGTTTATCAGCCCGAAGTGGTAACACTGTCTCATGACACAGATATTGTGAGCCTGCTAAGTATTTTAACTTTATTTGACATTACCAATGTCTCCAGTGTTTTGCTTATGAGTTTAATGTCATCGTGTACTGTGCAATCCATAGGACATATATAATCAATGCAGTCACTGAAATCAGTATAGTATACCAATAATGGGTGGTTTCATTTGACTGGAATATTGGTGTGACTACTTGCTGAATCTTAAAAGGGTGGGAGAAAGTGAAGTGAAAGTTTAAAGGGGAGCATACTGGGGAGGAATGGCGATGGTGTGAGGAGAGAGAGGGTGATTTGGTGGGGGCTCATGTTGGAGTGAGGAATAAGGAGCCTGGAAATGACAGAAGTACTAAGTCGCTTGATTGCTGGTCCTGGCTTTGATTTTCGGTGCTGGCTCAACACTTTTTTTTATTTTAAGAGAGGCACTTTGAAAAAAAATGCCAGAAACCTTAAAGTTCAGGGAAACTGGCCGTTTCAATCCATCCCTCACTACCCTTCTGCCTCCCTAAGCGACACTAGATGCCAAGTACGTGCAGGCATCCTCTGAACCCAGCATTGCCAGGTCACGGATGACAGGAAGTACAACTCATGATGTATTTTCCATAACATTCCTTCAATATAATGCATCCATCCATTATTTGGATGGATATGGAATGTCACTTAAAACAGAAAATGCCAGAGGTGCTACTGATGGGGCACTTTACTACAAGCGGGGAGGAAATTTGGCTAACACCCATAATAGTAATGGAAAATACTTAACATATTCACCTCAGAGGACCCTGGTTATTATTTTAGGACAAATATTAGCTTATTCATTTTAAATAGTTAATAATTCTACTGAAATAGTTGACAGAGATTGCCCCGTATAGGTTTGTCCATTGATATCACCAATATGTATTTTAGTTGTTTCAAAGGAACACCCATATTGTTTGACGATATCCCGAATATTTAGGTTTCTGCAATCCACGTTCACTCTTGCAAAAGGAATTGTACATATTAACATGCTTTATACTGAGACACACCTTAAAACTTCAAATTACAAAATTAATTCTGCATTTTCTCTTCAATCTGTTTTCAAACCCATAAACAAACAGAAGAGATCTATTTTCAGATACAGGGATTGCTTTCATTTGTCTTAATTTACCAAACCATTTTCAAAAATACTGTCATTTTTGTAAAACTTATTTTTTTTCCTTAACAAATATAAAATGTGTGTTTCAGGAACACACCCAAGATAGAAGGCAGTTGGCTGGATTTTCAACTGCTCTCCGACTCAGTTCTTTAGTCCCTTCAAATGCATCAACTATTTCTTCTTCCTTCTGTAGCCATGATTAAACCTGACCCAGGGCTGTGTCAGTGTGAAAGATGGACAAACGTTTTGCCTTACTGCGTCCCCATTGTTGGGAGAAAAAACACGAAGTCCATGCATAGGCTTTGGGCAGTTATTTTGAACTGTTAAAGAAGGCAGGTATAGTACATAGTAAACATTAAGCAAACCTACTGCAAATTCTGCTCTAGGCCTATTCCATCACCATGTACCATGGTGAATTCTTCAGACAACTGTCTGGATTTTTCAACTTGTTACATTGTCTCTTGCAAACTCCTTGAGTTAGATTGCCAATTTGTCACAAAATTACAGGCTTTTGCCTTTCCTTTTGACTTATTCTCAGTGCAGGTGCAGTCAAATATATTTCATTTCAGACGCTTAACAGCTGCCAGTCAGAAGGTGCTCTCATTTATTAGGTGTTGGTGTCATCATCAAATACACCTGGGTCAACTACATTCCAGTAACCTGCAGAGGAAGAAAAGCTTTTATCCTGGCATAGACAGCAAAAAGAGAACAATTGAAACACGTGTTTGTGTCTCGATCGACTCTATGGGAAAAATTGCCTGAGTGATCATTTTTTAACTGCTCACTCATAGTAGGAAGACCCAGACTCTGAAAGCACATATTTGAAATTCCAATAAACAACAGGAGGCATTCCTTTTCTCTCCGAAAGTTTTGGAGCACAAATCTTTAGTCCTATTGCCGGAATGTTGGCAGGGCCCATATCCTTTGCAGTATCCAGTACCTCCAACCGTTTCTTGTTGTAATGTGAAGTGAATTGAGTTGGCCAAGGGCAGGCAGCTGTTATGGTTGGAACCACTGGAGGATGCGGAGGTCGATCATCCAGTTGACACTTCTGGCTGAAGATTGATGCAAATGCTTCAGCCGTATCATTTTCTATATGTTTTAGACTCCTACATCATTGTAAATAGGGATGGGTGTGGTGACTCCTCCTCCAGTGATTTGTTTAATTATCCACCATCATTCACAACTGAATGTGGCAGGACTGCAGAGTTTCAATCCGATCTGTTGGTTGTGGGATTGCTTAGCTCTGTCCATCACTTGCTGTTTAGTATGCAACTACTCCTGTTTGGTACATTCAACAGGTTAGCACCTCATTTTCAGGTATGCCTGGTGCTGCTCCTGACATACTCTCTGCACTCTCCATTGAAGCAGGGTTGATCCCTAGCTTGATGGTAATGGTTGAGTAGGGAATATGCCAGGCCTGATTTTGTAGGTTGGGCTGGAGTATAATTTCGCTGCTGTTGATGGCCCACAGTGCTTCATGGATACTCAGTCTTGAGTTGCAAGTTTGGTTTGAAGTCTGTCCCATTTAGCCCATTTCACGCAACAGGATGAAGGTTATTCTCAATGTGAAAGCATGACTTCATCTCCACAATGACTCTGCAGTGGTCACCCTTACCAATACTGTCATGGACAGATGAATCTGCAGCTGTCAGATTGGTAAGAATGTGGTCAAATATGTTTTTCCCTCTTATTGGTTCCTTCATCAATTGCCGCAGACCTGGTCTAGCAGCTATGTCCTTTAGGACCTCGCCAGCTCGATCAGTAGTGCTGCTGCCGAGCCACTCCTGGTGGTGGACATTGAAAGCTCCCACCCAGAGTCTTTTTTGTGCTCTTGCCACTCTCCGTGCTTCCTCCAAGTGTTGTTCAACATGGAAGAGTACCGAGTTATCAGCTGAGAGTGGATGGCATGTAGTAATCAGCAGGAGGTTTCATTGTCCATGTTTAACCTTATTGCCAGAAAAGAGTACACAAACATTTATTCAAATATTCTTCCTTTGTATGACAGACAAAAGACAAGGAGTCAACTCAGACTTTAATTAAATAAACCCTTCGTTATTTAAATCTTTAGGTTACAATACTCAATATAAAACATAGAATTGTTGCAACCTTTACTTCTGACTTCAAAGAATTTAACTTCAACTTTAACTCACTTCATTTAACTTTACTTTAGCTTTAACTTCATCCACATTCAACTCCAACTCTAACTTTAACTCGATAATTTTGGCTTGAATCAAATAGTTCCCCAATTCAAGTGAAGTGGCTACTTTGCTCTGGGTGTAGATATTGCCTTGTGTCATGAAGTTATAGTGTCATAGAATCATACAGCCCAGAAACAGATCCTTCAGTCCAACTCGTCTATGTCGACCAAGTTTCCCAAACCAAACAAGTCCCCCTTGCCCATTTCCCTATCCATTCACCTGTCTACATGTCTTTTAAATGTTGTGACTGTACCTGACTCTATCACTTCCTCTGGCAGTTCATTCCACATACAAACTGCCCTCTGTGCAAAAAAGTGGCTCCTTGGGTCCCTTCAAAATCTTTCTCCTCTCACCTTGAAGATATGCCCTCCAGTTCCCAACCTAGGGAAAAACCTTTGCCTACACCTCATCTATGCCCCTCATGATTTTATAAACCTCTATAAGGTCACCCCTCAACATTTTTCACTCCATGAGAAAAGTTCAAGCCTATTCAGTCTATTTTTATAACTTCAGTCCCAGCAACAACCTGGTAAATCTTTTCGGCACCTTCTCCTATTTAATAATATCCTACCTATAGCACTTTCCAAGTGGTCTCACCAACGTCCTCTACAACCTCAACATGACAAACCAAATCCAATACTCAATGGTCTGATCAGTCAAGGTAAGAGAGCATGTGGCTCTCAAATAAAAATGAAAGAACTGCAGATGCTGGAAATCAGAAACAAAAACTGAAATTCCTGGAAAAGCTCATGCAGGTTCTGTGGAGAGAATGCAGGTTTAACATTTCAGTGAACCTTGTTAAAACACCTACTTTCAGAACACTCTTCAGAACATTTGCTTCCAAAATGGTGGCCTTGAAGGCTTACTCCTGTAAAATCCTTCATCCTTTATCCCAAAATGTGATCATGCTTATGGAAACTTATCTGGCATTCAGCCAATGTATTGACCAAACCTGATCACAATTTTCAATCCCAGCCAATGGAATTTACTGGTAAATAACTCCCAAATCTTAAACCGCCACATTCCATATTCCATATAAGGTAATAGTGGTACCTGGATGTCTAGCAGACCACCAATGGTACCTCTGTTATTTGGTCAACACAGGAAACTGCAGGTCACAGCTTACAGGACAAATCACAATATGTCCTGGTTGCAGCTTTAACTGAAGTCAGAGTTTAAACTAGCTTGACCAAAGTTCCCAGCATGCTTGATTGTAACTCTTAACCAGTCTTGTAGCCGTTTCTGCTGCTGGCCACTGACCACAACCATGAGACTTCGTAGGATCCAGAATCAATGTTGAGAACTCCTAAGCCAACTCCCTCCTGATTGTATACCATGCGCTGCCACCTCTGCTGAGTATAAACTCTTAGTGCGAGGGATGGTGTTTGGGACATTCCTGAAAGCCATATCATTTCCCAAAGGACTTATTAGGTTTTGCTAATTCCACACTGACCTTCATATAGCATGTTTCAGGTATGATTCTGTCAGCATAACTATGCCAGGCTATTGTTTGACTATTCGGTCAGACAACTCTCTCAACTTTGGCACGAGCCACTTAATGTTAGTAAAGAGGACTTTGCAGGGTTGACAGGGCTGTTTCTGCCATTGTCTTTTCTAGTGGCTAGGTTAATGCCAGTGGTCTGTTCGGTTTTATTCCTTTGTTGAGATTTTGTCGTGATTGGCACAACTGAGTAGCTTGCTAGGCTATTTCAGAAAGAAGTTGAGAGGCAACCATATTAGAACATTAATGAGTTAGACAGGATTTTCCAACAAACAGCAATGGTTTTATTGTCATCAGTGGATATTTCAATTGAATTCAAATTCCATCATCTGCAATGGCAGGACTTGAACTCGGGTCCCCGGAACATTAGCTGAGTTTCTGGATTAATAGTCTAGCAATGATACCACGAGGTCATTGCCTCCCTGTAACTCATTGCTGTTGAATGATGTCCGTGTAATTTTCCACTGGTAAAAATCTGTTTACAATTTTAATGACTGCCTTTACTGAATTAGGCATACCTTTCTATGACTCTGCCCTAGCTGTCAGAAACGGCAGCGAGTGTTCCACCAATGGGCAAATCTGTAAATTCAATACTGACTTCGATCTGTGGTGTGGGCATCTTCTCGGGATCGTGAAATTTTTGACTGTTGCATTGCTTTACACGGCAAACTCTGAAAGCCATATCAGTTCCCAAAGGACTTATTAGGTTTTGCTAATTCCATGCTGACCTACATATGGTATACTGACCAGACATATGCTCAATGCTTGCAGACCAAAATGTAGTGGTGACATAAGATCAGATGTGGTTGTAACAGTGAGTTATTTCTAACATTGGAGAAGACTTTGTATCGTGTGAGCAATTTAGATTGAGGATCTTTTTTTGATCATATCTTTGTATTGATTTGTCAAACCATTTTTTGGTTCATCCCAAAGTCTCATCTTCATTTGTTGCTACTTTGATGTCAGTTAGTTTTAGTAACGCTTCTACTGTATTCAAGCTTACAAGTTTAAGATGTTGCTCAGCACCCTTTTCTTCATGACTGGTCCGACTGATTATCAGCAATGATTGTTGTAAATATGGTATACTGGGTTGAGTTTTGCCTGGCTGATATTTAACATGGAAGTCATAGTCTTGTAGTTTGAGTGTCTCATGCCCTATTGAAATGTATGGTTTGTGATATGGACTAGTGGTCTATGATCACACAGTCACAGAATTGTTATAGTGAAAAAGGAGAACATATGGCCCATCATGCCCACACTAGCTCTTCTACTGAGCAAGATTATCCAGTGCCATATGACTGCTTTTTCCCCATATCCTTTTACATTTCCTTTATCCAAATAATCATTGAATGCCTCAATTGAATCTGTCCCCACTGCACTTCCAGGCAATACATTCCAAACTCTATCTACTCGCTATGGGAAAAAGTTTATTTTTTATCACATCACCCTTGTTTCTTTTGTAAATCACTTTAAATCCATGCCATCTTGTTCTTGCTCCATTTACTAGCAGGAATGTTCCTTGCCTTTCCACTCTTTCCAGCCCGCTGATTTTTAAAACCTCTATCAGAACTCCTCAGCCTTCTTCCCTTCAAAAAAAGAACAGTCCTAAATGCTTCAATCTATCCTCATAACCTAACTTACTCATTCCTGGAACCATTCTTGTTAATTATTTCTGCACTGTCTTCAATGCAGTCACATTTTTGATATAATGCCCAGGACTGTACACTATATTCCAGGTGAGGTCTTACAAATGCCTTAGTTCAAAATCACTTCCTTTCTATTGCACTCAATGCTCCTGTTAATAAAGCTGAGAACACTGTATGCTTTATCAACTAATTTGTCCTCCTGTCCTGTCACCTTCAATGATCTGTGCACATATACCTCAAAGTCCCCCTGCTCCTGCAGAATTGTACCCCTTTTTTAATATTGTCTGTCAATGCTTCTCCTACCAACTGCAACATCGGGGAGGGGATGGCCTAGTGGTATTACCATTGGACTGTTAATCCAGAGACCCAGATAACATTCCGGGGACCTGGGTTTGAATCCTGCCACAGAAGATGGTGGAATTTGAATCCAATAAATATCTGGAATTAAGAATCTAATGATAACCATGAATCCATTGTCGATTGTTGGAAAAATGCATCTGGTTCGCTGATGTCCTTTAGGAAAGGAAACTGCCATCCTTACCTGGTCTGGCCTACTTATGACTCCAGACCCGTAGCAATGTGGTTGACTCTTAACCGCCTTCTGGGTAATTCAGGATGGGCAATACATGCTGCCTAGCCAGCAATGCCCTCATCCCATGAATGGATAAAGGGAAAAAAACCTCACACTTGAACCCTGACTGTCTCCTTGACTTTGCTTCAGTATTTACCAGTGAGAGGGACCTTGACATTTTTGACGACAGCGTGAAACAGGCTGATATGCTCGAACAGGTTGATGTTAAGAAGGTTATGTGCTGGAAATTTTGAAAAACATGAGGATAGATAAGTCCCCTGGGCCAGATGGGATATACCCAAGGTTACTGTGGGAAACAAGGGAAGAATTTGCCGTACCTTTGGCGATGATCTTTGTGTCCTCACTGTCCACTGGAGTAGTAGCAGATGATTGGAGGGTGGCAAATGTTATTCCCTTGTTCAAGAAAGAGAATAGGGATAATCCTGGAAATTACAGACCAGTCAGTCTTGCTTTTATTGGATTATTGGAGAAGATTCTAAGCGGTAGTAGTTATGATTATTTGGAAAAGCACAGTTTGATTAGAAATAGTCAGCATAGCTTTGTGAGGGGCAGATCACACCTCACAAGCCTTATTGAATTATTTGAGGATGTGACAAAATACATTGATGAAGGTAGAGCAGTGGATATGGTGTATATGGATTTTAGCAAGGCATTTGATAAGGTTCCACATGGTGGACTCATTCAGAAAGTAAGGAGGCATGGGATTCAAGGAAATTTGACTGTCTGGATACAGAATTGACTGTCCAATAAAAGACAGAGGGTGGTAATAGATGGAAAGTACTCAGCCTGGAGCTTGGCGACCAGTGGTGTTCTGCAGGGACCTGTCCTGGGACCTCTGCTCTTTGTGATTTTTCTCAATGACTTGGAAGAGAAAGTGGATGGGTAGGTTAGTAAGTTTGCTGATGACACGAAGGTTAGTGGAGTTGTAGATAGTGTGGAGGGCTGTTGTAGGTTGCAACGGGACATTGACAAGATGCAGAGCTGTGCAAAGAAGTTGCAGAGGGAATTCAACCCGGAAAAGTGTGAAGTGATACATTTTGGAAGGTCGAATTTGAATGCAAAATGCAGGGTTAATGGCAGGATTCTTGGAAGTGTGGAGGAACAGAGGGATCTTGGGGTCCACATCCATAGATCCCTCAAAGTTGCTACCCAAGTTGATAAGGTTGTTAAGAAGGTGTACGATGTGTTGGCTTTCATTGGCAGGAGAATTGAGTTTACGAGCCGCGAGATTATACTGCAGCTCTATAAAACACTGGTTAGACCACGCTTGGAATATTGTGTTCAGTTCTGGTCGCCATGTTATAGAAAAGATATGGAAACTTTAGAGAGGGTGCAGAGGAGATTTACTAGGATACTGCCTGGACTGGAGGGCAGGTCTTATGAGGAATGGTTGAGGGAGCTAGGGTTTTTCTCATTGGAGCGAAGAAGGATGAGAGGTGACTTGGTAGAGGTGTACAAGATGATGCAAGGCATAAATAGAGTGGATACCCAGAGACTTTTTCCCAGGATGGAAATGAGTATTATGAAGGATCAGGACGCTTCTTCAGAAATCCTTCTGAAATACAGAAATTTCTGAAAAAGGGTCCTGACCAGAAAAGTCAGCTTTCCTACTCTGATGCTGCCTGGCCTGCTGTGTTCTTCCTGTGTTATCTCTGACTCCAGTATCTGCAGTTCTTGCTATCTCTACTCTACTTGAAACTTATGCATAACCAGAGCATCCCAGAAGGACAATGGAAATACCTTAGGGATGTCCTTAAAGGTGTAGTGCATAGGCACTAATTCATAGGAGACCCTGGCTTGAAGAATCATTCATGAAGGTAACAAATGCATTGAGAAAATTTGTCAGGAGCATGCAGGGTTAATGTCATGGTATCAGAGGCAGTCCACACAGGCCAGCAACCCAGCCCTTCAAGCAGAGTGGCAGAGTGTGCAAATCTCATATTGGGCTTATCAACCATCTTAGAACCCATCAAACCAGAGTGGCAGACCTGCTGCATTTTTCCAGCATTTTCAGTGGGGTTTTTTTCAGTGTTAGATGGCTCCTTAGGATTAAGGAAGACTAGCTTCAAGAGGAAAGAAGGATGGAGAAGAAGAAAAATAATGTAGCGAGGTCAGGAATGAAGGGACTACAGTTTGATCGATCCTAGAAGATTCCAGAATTCCTGCGCTGATCCATTGTAGGATCCATAGCATTTGAAATAGATTCAATTTTCCATGCATCTGGTAATATTTATTCACCAACGAACACATGACCAAAGAATTAGATTCTGTTTTCACTGAACAAGTACTTGTATTTGTTTAAGATCGAATTACATACTATAAGACGATGTAGGCATGTCTTTCAGTGTGACCACAACCAAGAATGTCATCAATGATGTTCAGTGTTCTTTGAAGTGCAGACTAAATCATGTGCTGAAATGCGTCAGCTGCCGAATTGACTCAAACATTGAGTCTCTTATCTGAAAATGTCCAACACAAATGGGGAGTTGTGTAAAATGCATTGAATCTTCTTCAAGCCAATTTGACGGTCACCTATCTTGAGGTCAAGTTTACCGAAGGTGCCAGCAGCATTCACTTTCCATATGATATTAGAATCATTGAATTCCTTCAGTGCAGAAACAGGCCATTTGGCCCATCGAATCTGCACCCTTCAAACAGCACCCCACACAGACCCAAACTCCACCCCTATCTCGTAATCCTGCATTTACCATTGCTAATCAACCTAATCTGTAAATCTCTGGAATATTTATTTTAGTGTGGCTAATCCACCTAATTTACAGGTCTTTGGACCATGGGAGAAAACTGGAGCACCTGGCAGAAACCCATTCAAACTTGGGGATAATGTACAAACTCCACACAGAATGATATTGTTGACTGTACATATGAATATCTACAATGTTTGTCATTGCCAAGTACCTTTCTCATTGTATTCTATGGTCGATGTGTTCAACAACACTAAAGGTATGCTATGTTGCTAGATGACTCAATTGAATGCAATATTGTTCAATTGTCTCTTTGGCTTCTTCTTTAGTACATTTTTTTTACATATTTTGGGGCATTAAGTGCATTGCTAGTGCAGTTTGTTTTTGCTGTCATAACTGTTTTGCACAAGTGTAATTGTCTCACAAATATTTTCAAATTGTTTATGCCCATGAGTCAGGTCTTTTTTGCTTTTGTCATCTGTGATTGCAAAACATGCCATAGTGCTTTCAAGATGTCACAGCCATTTTTGCAGGTGCTGGAATACTGATTATTCTGAACCTGCAAGAAAATGTAGCAAGGTAAGCTACAACAGGCGGTTGATCAACAGTGATATGTGTTCAAGGATACAGGATCAGTCTTCTTTCAAAGAAAAGAAAACCTCAAAATGATCCAAGGTTACTTTTTTGGATGGTTATTTTGGCAAGATCATTGTGTGCAGATAATGTGCAGACCTTCCTGTTGCTAATCGTTAGCCGGAATCCTGTGTGTCTAACAGCAGGTTATGAACTCAATGTGTTCTCTAAATCTTCAATTTAAAATCCATCAGCTAGAAGTAGGCAAGCACTTTCTAAGAGGTTCATTCTTCGAAGCAATATTTCCTTCGTTTTGTTCCATCTGTGATGTTCTTGGCAAGAAACTATAGGATGAAGTAAGAAACAACACTGTTGCAAATGCTATTACAATATGGATTCTTTTATTCTCCTGCTGGACTCCTGCTGGTACATGTGTGAAGTAATCTTAAATGGACAAATGTACAACACAATTTCAAAACACTACACTGACCAACCACTCTGTAGTTCCAGCAGTTCAAACTGAACAAAGACCTCTGGTGCAATAATGTGCAGACATGGATTATGAGTCTCAGAGCCATTCTGGAGTTAAATTTGTTGGTTTTGTGACACACGAGAGGGGAGGCACATAATTGGTGGGGGAGAGAGAGTGAAGTGGGAGAACCTGAGAGCCTTATGGCAGTGTCCAATGTGGAAAGGGACCAGTAAGGGTGGCTCACCTTCTACCTTTGCCACCTGAGTTCCAAGTAGGATGACTTAATACACCTTTCACCCATCTCTGATCTCCTCCCACAGGCCTTAAAATTGTAGTCAGTAATTAGCCACTTAAGGATCTCAGTTGTGGTGAAGGAGGGAAGCTCACCCTGGCTGCCTCTCTCTCTCTCTCTCTCTCACACACACACACGCAAACACACATGCGCACACACCTCCATATATAGGAAATTCCTGGCTTGCCCAGGTTCGTGGACTATCAAATTCTGTTAAAGACCAAAAGAACTGCTGATGCTGTTCATTAGAAACAAAAGAAGAAGCTGCTGGGAAAGGTCAGCAGGCCTGGCAGCATCTGTGAAGAGAAATCAGAGTTAACGTTTCGGGTTTGAGGAAGGGTCACCAGACCAGAAAAGTTAACTCTGATTTCTCTTCTCAGATGTTGCTAGACCTGCTGAGCTTTTCCAGCAATTTCTGTTTTATATCAAGTTCTGTTGTTCAGTTTTGTTGAATGATGGCCAATTTCATTTAGTGGGCCTGTGTGGTTCAAAGTTGGAAAATGGGCATCAAATCAATCAGTAAAGTTGTGCGATCTCATGATATCACTCATTTCATTCCTTTTGGACACACACACTGGGCATCTGTCTGACAGCCTTCTCAAGACGGTGCACTAAGCAAGCCTTACTGGAATCAATTGGTGGCTGCACAGACCAGGAGGGAGATTGCTTCTAAGATACTGCCTTCAGCAACAAATGGATTCAAAACTTGCACCTGATGTTTACTGGTACAGAGGCATTAACAGGCTTGAAATGTATGGTCAGTGCCAGATGTAGGAATTTCATACAAATGTGTTAGTTTATATACTACGATGTTCACAACATTCCCAAGACCAAAACCTGTCAAAATAACTCATTAAAATAGTTCACAGGCAAACTATAAAAGCAAGAATGAATAACTCCGAAATAATCCAAGACATCCAACATTGCAGCATCACTTATAGCAACAGCAAATGGGTTCGAGCTTGAATTTTTCAGCAACGATAACACATCTGTTAATGTTTTAAATGCCTTTCTTTAGAAATCAATAGAAAAGCAGCATTCTTTGTAGGAAATTGTAATAAATACATTTCCACAAAATGAGTCTCCAGTGAGCAAACACCAGATCTGTGAAATCAGAGCTTCAGACTTGAACCATCTGTCTATGTTTAAAATAAAACACACTAAGCTGGACCAGAATGTGATACACACAGCTAAATTTCACCGTAAGGCAGTGCATCAATACGTCAACACTACTGGTGGGTTAGCCCACTAAGGTTGACCATACAAAATCTTCACTTTGTTTACAGAATGTAGACTAAAGAAAGGAGATATTGAGAAAAATAGGTTTTATGGCAGACAGCTTGTGGCACTAATGGCAGTACTTGTGCAAAGAGGAATTGAAAGGGAGATTTTATTTAAAAAAGCACAACTGAAAGCTATTGAGGCATGTAAAACAATCCTTCTTCTTGAAAACATTTGGACTGATGCTTAAATGGGTGAAGGTGCCAGTGAATTAAAACAGGATCACAACGGTGGAGTCGAATAACAAATTTAGTGCAAATTCTATCTAAGTGGGACTGCAACTCCTCAGACTGAACTCTGTAGTACAGGTTGTCAAACTCCTTCTGATTCTATCTGATAAACTTGCTAATTTAGAAACCTATCACAATGAAGTGCCCCTTGTGTCAGAATGCCCAACACTTGCATCACCTCTTCGTGTTTTCATCTCCACTTCAAACTCGTCAATTAAATGCAGTTCAGCACACCTGCACCTGTTTAGCATTAAGCTCACAAAGTCAAAAATCCACACTTATCATCAATATCTACCTCCCCATCCTCTAAGGTCTGCCACTGATAAGAAACATTGGGTTTACAGATCTTCTGTGGTTAGTTTTATTTAATAAAGACTTTGCCATAACATGATGGGGAGCCCTGCTGGCTGCCAAAAATCTCTTCTCCCTGGTCTTAGTGTCTGAATAGATGCCAGATCACACTATATTGTAGAATATGTCCTGTTTGAAGCAGTTTGATTGGCCCACTGTCAACTTTCATTCAGTGTTGTGATGGAGCGATGTTTCCTCTGTGTAACGCAACCTGAAACTCAAGGCATTTGACTTTCCCTATGTAACATCTGAGTTTGTGAAAATGTTCATTTCAGATTTCCCCAAACTTCAAGTTAAAAGGCAGTCATTATGCACCCATGCCAACCATGGGATATTTAAGTAAATTGGCCTAATTTAACACACTTGAAAGTGATTCAAATTATAAGTAACTGTGATCATTCAGCTGTAAAGGTTCTATCTGAAGTTTGAAATAAGCTGGTTGGCTATGATCCATGACAAGCCTGGGACTTCAATTTTGAACAGTCTCATTTGTAGCAATCAGCAGCTGAGGGCCCAGAATATTTCTTTTCTCAGTCTTTCCATGACCAATGGGCCATCAAGTGTGATCACTTAAAAATGAATTAGTAAAATTAGAACAGCATAGTGAAGGTGCAAACAGCAGTTCTACCATTTTCCTGGAAACATGTGAACATAGGAATTAGGATCATGATTAGGCCATTCAGTCCTTCAAACCTGTTTCACCATTCAATGAGATCCTGCCTAATCTAATATCGTCTAAATTCTACTGCGGTATCTATCCCCATAACCATTGATTCCTTTGTCTGTAAACATCTAATCTAATCAAAACAATGACTTTGCCTCCATTCCTTTCTGGTGAAGAAAAATTCACAAACAAACATTGGAGAGAAAAAGAGTTCTCCGTGTTGCAATTTGAAAAGGGGGACCTCTTATACTTAAACAATGTCCCCTAGTTCTAGTCTCTCTTTCTCAATATCTACCCTGTCAATTCCATTTAGGATTTTTAACATTTCAGTTGGCTGGCCTTTCAATCTTCTAGACTCCAATGGGTTCAGGCTCAATCTGTTCAAAGATTTCATCATTAGATAAGCCCTTCATCCTGAGAATAAGTCAAGTGTAACATTTTCTGAACTGTTAACACAACCATGTCCTTTTTCAAATAAGAAGACCGGAACTGCACACAGTAGCCGAGCTGAGGTTTCAATAAGGGCCTGTGCAACTGTAGTAAAAACTGTAACTGTTATTATTCCTTATATACCTTGTAATGAAGACGGACATTCTTTTGCCCTTTCTAATTACTTGATCTAAAAAAAAGGTAAAGTCAATATAGCCTTACTAGACATTAGGGCTGCTTTCTCATTAGAAAGAGATGACTGGTGGTAGTTTTAACTTGAGGGTCACCTCACCTCAAGTGAGGGGAGAAGTCAGGAAGGAGAATCCTACATGGTAACCTCAGCTGGTACAGGAATTGAAACCCACACTGTTGACATCACTCTGCAGTGAAAACCAGCCATTCAGACAATTGAGTTCTTGCTCTATGTAGAAGCTGTTTATGACTCATGTACCAGAACAATCTGATCCCTCAGAGTTCTGAAATCTCTTTCCATTTAAATTGTACATTGCTTTTCTATTCTTCCTACCAAACTGCACAAGTATCTATTTTCTCAAATAATATTCCATCTGCCAAATCTTTGCCAAATCACTTATCCTTTCTATATATTTTTTCAGACTTTCTACCATTATGTAACAACTTACTTTCCTAGCTATCTTCATGTCATCTTCAACTTTAATTACTATATATTCAGTTCCTCCATCCAAATCACTCATGTAATTTGGACAACTCTAGTCCTTGTGACATGCTACCAGTTACAGCTCAACCACACAAAAAAGATGCACTTTTCTCTATTCACTGCTTCCTGTTAATTAACCATGCAAAAATATAACACCTATTACACCATGGTCTCTTTTCTTAATAAGTAACTTTTGATGTAACACCCTCTTAAAGGCTTTTTGCAAAACCAAGTACACCACGTCTACAGAATTCTCTTATTTGCTACTTCCTCAAAAATTTCTAATGAATCAGTCAAACATAATTTCCTTTTCACAAACTCTGGTGAACTCTGCCTGATCCCATTATGATTGTAGAAGGATTCTTCTATCCTCTGCCTAATAATGGATTCTTATCATTTTCTTTATGGTAGATGTTAGGTTAACTGACCCATAGTTTCCTGCTTTCTGTCTTAGAATCATAGAATCCCTATAATGTGGAAGCAGGCCCTTCGGCCCAACAAGTCCACACCGAACCTCAGAGCATCCCACCCAGTCCCATCCCCCATGACCCACCTAATATAAACCCTCTACCTCCCTGAAAACTAAGGCATGGCCAATCCGCCTAACATGCACATCTTTTGAGTATGGGAGGAAACCAGAGCACCCGGAGGAAACCCACGCTCTTTCTTTCTTGAATAAATTTGTTACATTGGCAAATTTCCAACCTTCTGACCCTTCCAGAATTTAATCAATGCCTCTACTACCTCTGCAGCCACTTCTTTTAAAACTATAGGATGCAGGCTATCTGTTCTTGGAGATCTGTCAGCATTTAGGTCTAGCAGTTTTCCCCACACCTTACTCCCATGATGATTTTTTTAAAGATCCTCCCTTCCTTTCATCTACTAATCTTCAAACATCTTTTTAAATATTTGACAGTGAAGGCAGGCATCTGTTCAAAGCTTCTCCATTTGCTTGCTTTCCGTTGCCCATTCTCTGGAGGACCACCATGGGCTTCTTTTCTATTTAGATACTTATAGGAACTTGTGCTTTCTCTCACACTCTAAATTCTCCCTATAGTTTAGTTATTCTTTGCTAGTTCTGAAAATCTGACCAATCTCATCACCTACCACTCTTAGCTGGTGTTTCAATGTTTTTTTCAATTTAATACAATCCTTAGAGTATTTATTTAGCTATGCATAATACATCCTTTTCAACTTTTCTTTTCTTTTTCACTGAATAAATTTTTGCTGAGAGTTATTAAATATCTCCTTAAAAGTCTACCACTATCTCTACTATCCTATCTTTTAACCTGGTTTCTCAGTTCACTTTAGCCAGTACTGCCTTCAAACCCTTATTGTTTTCTTTATTTAGGTTTTAAACACTAGTCTTAGACCCATACTTTTTCCCTTCAAGAATTTCTGTCACGTTATGATTCCAGTTGCCTCCAATCTCTTTGACAATTAAGTTAATGTTTAACCCAGTCTCATTCAATATTACGAGGTGAAGAATTGCCTGTCTCCTGGTTGAATCGAGAATATTTTGCTCTAAGAAGTTGTTTTTTCAAATACACTATGAACCATTAACTCTGTGAACTCATTTTCTGGGCTGTGTTTGCCAATCTAATTTATCTGATGTGCATGTAGATTAAAATCACCCATAATTATTGTGGCACCTTAATTATATGCCTCACTTATTTCTCCCATATGATCTGCCCTATACTGTTATATTATTAACAGGCCTTATTTCTTGCCATTACCCAAAATTGATTTCACATCCTGCTTTTACACCAGCTTAGTTTCCATTCATAAAAGCATTAACATTTTTATTCTACTCCCAAGGTTTTTTAACCTCCCTATACCCATATGCCCAGGCCTCTCCCAAAGTTGTTCCCACCTTTATTACATGTACGATATGAGTTGTAGTGAAACAACTTGCCTGGTGTGGTGGAGTAGTTTCAGCTGGACAAGATTTCTGGGTGACAGACTTATACAGCACAGAGAAGGGCCTGTCAAGACATTGTTTCCGTGCAGGTCAGCAAGTGTGCATCGACCCCAGTCCCATTTTTCAGCACTTTGCCCATAGCCACATATATTATAGCCATAAGGATTCATCTAAATACTTTTTCAATATTCTGATGGTTCCTGCCTCTACCATCATTTCAGCCAATGAGTTCTAGCTTTTCATCACCCTCTTCCTTATATTCTCTTACATTAAATCTATGGTCTCCGGTTATTGACCCCTTTGTTAAGTGGAAGAATTTCTTCCGATACATACTTTCTGTGTCCTTTATAATTTTGTAGACCTCAATCAGCTCCCTGCTCAGCCTTCCCTGCTCTAAGGAAAACAATCTCAGTTTCCCTGATCTTTCTTGTTCGTTAGAAATATTCCAGCACAGGCAACATCTTGGTAAATGTCCTCTGCATGCTCTCCTTCCTATTGTGTGATGAGCCAAACCACACATAGTACTCCAGCTGTGGCCTAACTAATGTCTTATAAAGTTCCAGCATAACCTCCCTGCTCTTGTATTCAATGTGCCACCTAATAAAGGCATGTATTTCATTTGTCTTCCTTGCCAACTCATCCCTAGTTCTGCTGCCTTCAAGGATATATACTCATACATGTCAAAGTCCTTCTGAACCTCTATACTTCCAAAAGACCTACTATTTATCATGCACTCCCCTGCCTTATTAATTCTCCCACATTGATCGCCTCACACTTTTCAGGATTATGTTTCATTTGTCAATGTTCTGCTGGACTGAACAGCCCCTCAATGTTTTCCTGTAGTCTAAGGCTTTCCTTGTAACTTACCATATCACCAACTTTCCTGTCATCTGCAAACTTACATCTGTGTATCATAAATTTGTGTCTAGATCATTAATCCCTAAAACAAATAGCTAGGACTCTGGCACTGAACCCTACAATATGCCACTGGACACAGGCTGACACAAAAATCAACTTCAACAATCACTCTCTGCTTCCTGCCATGAAGATAGTTTTGTTTGCATTTTGTCAAATTGTCCTGGATCCTGTGGGTTCTTACCTTCCTGACCAGTCTCATCTAACAATCTCCTCATTAAAGGACAGTCTGAAGTCCTTGTAGATGACATCCACTGCACCTAATGGTTTTAGTCACCTTTACCTTGTCAACTTCTCAAAAACCTCAAACAAAACTGTCAGGCATGATTTCCCCATGACAAATTTATGTTGACTATCGTTAAGAAATCCTTGCCTCTTCAAGTGGAGATTTAATTCTGTCCTTTGTAACTTTTTCCAAAAAGTTTCCTACCACTGATGCCAGACTCACAGGCCTATAGTTCCCTGGATCATCACCAACACCCTCCTTCTGTAACAGTATAACATAATTTATATAAATGATTTGGGTGTGAACACAGGAGGTATGGTTAGTAAGTTTGTAGATGACACCAAAATTGGAGGTGTAGTGGACAGTGAAGAAAGTTACATCAGAGTGCAATGGAATCTTGATCAAATGGGCCAATGGGCCAAGGAGTGGCAGATGGAGTTTCATTTAGATAAATGTGAGTTGCTACATTTTCAAATACAAGTCGGGGCAGGACTTATACACTTCATGGTAAGGTCCTGGACAAAGGTACCTTAGAGTACAGATTCACAGGATAGGAAGTGTTTGGTATACTTGCCTTTCTTGGTCAGTGCATTGAGATAAGAAATTGGGAGGTTATGTTGCAGCTGAACAAGACATTGGTTAAGGCACTTTTGGAATACTGCATGCAATTCTGGTCTCCCTGCTATAGGAAGGACGTTGTGAAACTTGAAAGGGTTCAGAAAAGATTTACAAGGATGTTGCCAGGGTTGGAGGGTTTGAGCTATAGGGAGAGGCTGATGGGTGACCTCAGAGACGTTTATAAAATCATGAAGGGCATGGATAGAGTGAAGAGACAAGGTCAACTTTTTCACGCAGAGGGTGGTGCATGTATGGAATGAGCTCACAGAGGAAGTGGTGGAGACCGGTACAATTACAACATTTAAAAGGCATCTGGATGTGTATATGACTAAGTAGGTTTTAGAGACATATGGCCCAATTGCTGGCAAATGGGTCATAAGTTGCCCTGCAGTCCTCTAGCATCTTCCATGTGATCAGAGAGGATTTGAATATCCCGTTCCACAACAGTTTGTGATACATCTCATCTGGACATTTTAAGATCAATACAACCATTACTACCTTCCCTCTCTCACCCTACTCCTCCCTGACTTCTATACCTATTCCATCCTCATGTACACTGAATGCAGATGTTAAGTACTCTTTCGAAATCTTGCCTACATATTTAGGCTCCAAACCCAGTTTTTCACTTTCATCCCTAATGGGCACTGTGGTTATTCCCTTACCCTTGATAAATTTATAAACTGCTTTTGGATTCTATTTGATTTTACCTGTCAACATTTTTCATGCCTCATCTTTGATTCTCTGATTGCTTTTGTTGCAAGGTTGAGCGTAGTACTTGTGGAATGGGAGGCAGGATGTTAGAATTTGATGTTTGTAAAATGCTAGGGGTAAGCATTACATGGTCCCTTTAAAAGATGATGAGTTTTTTCTATGCTTGGTGATTTAATGTGGATGTCTGTGAACCGGAGCTTGAAAGTTTGCAAGTATACAGAGAGCACCCAAATTGAAACATTTATATAAAAATGCCTTGTAGTTTGCAGGCCAAGCAGCAGATTTTACCAAGACAAGTTTTTAATTTAGCTCGATGTGAACCAGGCACTTAGGTACCAAAAATCAATTAAATTTAAATCTGATAGTTTTGACAACGTAGGACCAATCCTATTGTCAGAAATATTGATATGTCATCGAGGGTAATAAAGAAGGGAGCAGTTGGACAAAACCCTAGAGCTAGCTGCTATCGACCAGAGTTAACAGCCCTCAGCTCTCAAGACAGAATTGCTGGCTCTCACAGACTCCTCTAGGTCTTGGAGAAAGCACCATCTAAATAATAGGGTACAAATAAGATACCAAGGGCAGAACAAGTGAACATTCCTGACAGAAGTACCAACGGAAAAGGCACAGCACATTCCTGAAGACATGTAACCTGGCAGTAATTTCAAGAGACTAAATTCTATTTTTATTTGAAGGTGGGACTTATACTTATTGGAACAGCATATTATTAGAATCTTGTTTTATTCGAGAATAGTTAATAGCTAGAAGATAATTATTCGGTTTGTTAGTAGTTTAGTTAATTTGGTCACTGTTAGAATGAGATAAATAAATTTTTACTTGTTGATTTTAAAGTGAGTGTCACGGATTTATTTTATTTAACCACTGGAAGTTGTTGAAAGACAGGTTACGCCACTTTTCAGACACCTTTTACAGGGCAAGCTGATCCGCTTTCAGTGTTTCAGTTTTAGTTCTCAGAGGGAGGGGTCAACCTCCACCTTAAAACACTTTTTTTTTTACTCAGCCTATGTACATGTAGAGATTCTGGTGTTTAAGCTCTCAGTGTGTGCCATAGCTTTTCTTTCCTTCTCATGTCGTCCTGTACATTGCTTGACAGTCAGGATTCGCTAGGCTTGTCAGTCCCATGCTTGAACTTTATAGTAACACGTTGGTCCTGCACTTTCACTATTTCCTTTTGAAGAACGCACACTGCTCTGATGTAAATTTTCATACAACTATCTGCTGCCTGCCTGATTTAGCCTGCTCCTGTCTTAACACATCCACATCCGGCCCCTCCTCCCCAACCAAAGCCTTTAGTTCTGGTCCAGCTTTAGTATGTTCCCAGGATTAACTTAATTCTTATTGAGTTATGGTCACTATCACCAAAATATAGTCCCACTGACAATTCTAACACTTGCCTGGTTTTGTTCCCTAAAACTAAGACTAGCACGATTGTCTTTCTTGTAGAATTTCTTATTCTTAGACACCTAGTTGGTCTGCGCCACCGCAAGCTGCCTTCAAAGACACTGCAGGGGGTGGGAGTTGAGGCTGTCACATATCTCCCTCTAAAATGTGCTTTTGCAAAGGAAGTCTGAAGAAAGGTGCAATGAGGTCTGTCAAGATTCGTCCCGAGCAGCTCGTTAATGCAGGACTCTTGTGCTATACAGTCTGTTCAATGAGACAAATATCAACTATGCCTGGAGGACCATCAAATTGGTGAAAGACATTCTGTGGTCTGCCCGAAACTTGCTGGTCTTCCAGAACAAGGAGTTGACCTTGACCAAGTGTTGCAGACTGGCACATTCCAAGGTGAGAGAGACACTAAAGGCTGAGGCAGTCTGCCAAGGCGTAGTGGGAAAAGACCACCATCTAAGGTCTTTCCCTCCAAGTAAAAAGGGGGTCAGTTCAGCCTAAATGCATGCATATGCATTTGGGCAGCATGGTGGCTCAGTGGTTAGCACTGCTGCCTCACAGCACCAGGGACCCCGGTTTGATTCCAGCCTCGGGTGTCTGTCTGTGTGGAGTTTGCACATTCTCCCCGTGTCTGCGTGGGTTTACTCTGGGTGCTCCGGTTTCCTCCCACAGTCCAAAGATGTGCAGGTTAGGTGGATTGGCCATGCTAAATTGCCCGTAGTGTTTAGGTGGGTTGTTGGGGGGGATGCTCTGAGGTTCGGTGTGGACTTGTTGGGCCGAAGGGCCTGTTTCCACACAGTAGGGGTTCTAATTCTAATATATAGTCTGGTTCAAGTAAGAAATGCCTTTGGTTTGTTGGGATAGAGTCAAACTCCAATGTTTGTTTGCTTCCTTGATATGCTAACTGTGTTTGTGACTATGTATATATATGAAGATTCTTTATATGAATAAAGCATATTTTGAAATAAAAAATGTCTACTTTGTTTTATTCATTTGTGGGGATGTGGGCATCGCTGGCTGGCTAGCATTTCTTGCCCATGCCTAGTTGCCCTTGAAAAGGTGGTGGTGAGCTGCCTTCTTGAACCGCTGCAGTCCTCCAGCTATGAGTTGACCCACAATGCTATTAGGGAGGGAATGCTGACTTACAAGGCTCTAAGACTTATACATTTTGTATATCCCAATTAATGCTGGGAAAGTTGATATCCCTGACAATTATTCCTCTGTTATTTCCATATTTCTCTGAAATTTGTCTACATTTATGCCCTTCTATCTCTCCCTGTCTCCAACTATTTGACAGTCTATAATACACTCCCAACACTGTGATTGCCCCCTTATTGATTTTGAGCTCTACTCATGACCACTAATGACAAACCTTCTAAGATCTCATCCCTCCTTATTGCAGTAATTGATTCCTTAATCAATATTTCAACACTATTTCTTCTTTTACACTTCTCCATTGTGCCAACTTTTCCTGAATCCAGTCCCTAGGCTACTTCTTAATATCAAATGGACAGAATCAAATTAGTTGGACACTAGCAACACAGATGGGGAAAACTGGACAAGGCCATACAGGATCATGCAGTTAGCATATCTGGCTGCAGATGCTTGAAAGCAATCCACCCTTGTGCTTTGACTTGTGCGATAGGGTACTGAAAGATTGCTGTCGGGAATCATTGCCGAGGCTCCTATTTTTATACAATTGCCTTTATGACCATTTTCTGACTGAACATAGGAGTCCAGTAGACGTGTGCTCTGATCCAATGGCTTGGAATTCCCTAATTTTGTCTATGGCAATCTTCTTTTTTCATTTATGTCCCAACTCACCTGTGTAGTAGTTTCATTTAACTGGTCCCTCTAGGCCTGGTGCCTTTGCAGACATGCTAATCCATACTCATCTTTCAGTTTGAGTCTGCCTCCCAATTTTATGGTAGTGGAGTATTGGGGGATTCAATGTGTCATAAGTTTACAAACTGTACCAGTAAAGAACTCTGCGTCTGTTGATGATCTCCAGCTCTTGCATACGTCTGTTTTCAGACTGTATATCTGACTTTAATCTGTGAGATTTTGCATGGTGCCTTGGTGAATTAGTTCCTGGGCAAGGAATGCAGGGGGAGTGTGATTCCGGCAGTTCTGTAGCACGCCTTCCTGTCTTGTCCATCTGTTCTAAAATTTTATCCAAGTATTGTATGTGTTTGCAGTGATGGTAGCTTTTGCAGTTAGTATTTTGGAGCAAGTTCAAGAAGACAATACATGATATGCATTTATTCAGCTGAATACTATGAATAAAGATGGAGGTTTTTGCAAGCTGTTATGGTTTACTTTCTGAGTTGTATAATTCCCAAATTTTTGATGAGGGTGCAGCTGCACAGTAAAGCAACCCCACTTTACTGCTTACATGACATGGCTTAACCTCCAAATGGGTAAAGTGCCTCACAGCTGACATTTTGATTTACTCATTCAGGCACCCTTACGATTTGAGCGAGACTGCCAGTTTGCCTCTGAGCTACAGGTGCTTGGAGCTGTACTTGAGCCAGTCCACAATAACATGAGATCGTCCAAACTCAGTTCACTTGATCTTTATGAGATCAAGTTGACCTTCAATTCTTTCATTTGGGCTGGTTTCAAGCACAGGCTCCAGTGTTCTAACTCTCCACATCAATCATAGGATGGCATGGTTTTTAAAAACATTTTCTTTCAAGGCATAAAGGGCCTGCAATACTTATAACACGGAGGCCACTATGCAAACCGTCTGATTCTTTTTTCAATTATCATCCATGTAAATAAGATATTACAGCTGTTTTCAGTCTGAATTACAGACACAAACTGTACTGGTAAGGTCCTTTCATGCTTCACTAACACAAAGGAAGGAAAATTGTAGTTCAGTAACTGAAGATTAGTATGACATGGGAACTTGGGCTAATAATAGACTACTAAAATGTTTATGCTAGAAGGCTGCTGAGCTGTTGGCCTATGGAAATTACTACCAAATGGGGACAAAGCACTAATCGTGGCACTAAATGATTTACAGATCGGAAAGTTCAAAAATAAATAGACTTTTGAAAGTAAAAGGGACGTAAAGGATTGTTACTCTGGAAAATTATAGATTTTCAGTTCTGCTCCAGAAGTCTAAATTTTAGTGAAAGATCATTTTTTTAAAGTCTCAAGATTCCACAATTTAAAAAAGCTTACATTTTTCCCTTTGCATGCTTCAAGCAGGATTCATCTTTTGTACTCAAATAATTTACAGTGGCTCAATGGTCAGCACTGCTGCCTCACAGCATCAGGGACCTGGTTTCAAGTCCACCAATGGGTGACTCTGTGTAGAGTTTGCACGTTCTCCCCATGTCTGCGCAGGTTTCCTCCAGGTGCTCCGGTTGCCTCCCACAATGCAAAGATGTGCAAGTTGGGTGGATTAGCCATGGGAAATGTAGGGTTTCAGGGAAAGGGTAGGGGGATGGGTCTGGGTGGGATGCTCTTTGAAGGATCGGTGTGGATTTGTTGGGCCAAATGGCCTGTTTCCACACTGTATGGTTTCTATGGAGCACCCTAATCTAATTCTATGGAATTTAAACTCTTTGCAGTACATTTATTACCTAATAGGTGTAGCATTCTGCAGCAGTATCTTTCATCCAACATTAACATTTTTCCTCTTTATGAACTTGCGTTCACATAGAATTATATGGCACAGAAGGGGTTCATTTGGCCCATCACGCCAGTGCCTACTCTTTGAAAAAGCTACTAATTAGCCCTTGAAAGAGTTACCAATTAGTGCTATTCTTTCCACAAAGACTTGCATTTCTTTTCTGTCAAAGCTGGACATGCAATTTTCTTTTGTAAATTGTGATTAAATCTTTTTCCACAATCCTACCAGACTGAGTGTTCAATGCTCATTAAACAGTAAGAATAATATTAAATGAAGGTGCTTTCTTATCTAAGCTTAATCATGAAGATTGAAAGTGTAAATCAATATTACTCAATGAATGAATAAATAGTTACATGGAAGGTCTTTGCTGTTTTAAAAATGATTGACCTATTTATTTTTGAATGTGCTTTTGAAACACCAAAGACATTTATTATTTAATTTTTAACGGTCATATGCTATGGTTAAACAATGCCTTTTCATTTTGATACATTTTAGATATATTACAAATCATTTTAGTCTTAAAGGTTACTAATCGCAAAGAACAAGTTGTTGTTGTTATTAAAGGATGCTTACACACAAGTTGTACCAACCTGAAAATAAGTAAATAACCAGAAATAACAGAAAATCAATTGAACCAGTACATCTAAAATTAATTAGTCAAGGATCTGAAGTAATTAATTCACAACTGGAACAGATATATTTATTGGCACACATGGACAGGTGTACACGTAAGATAAAACAGAACAGGGATGTGTATAAGAGGTGCCAGGTTGATAGTGCAAGTGCAAACCAGGCCAAATATAGACAGTTCAGAGAGGAAATGGGAAAGGTAATAAGTGATACAAAGTGAGTATGAGAAGAGACTGGCAGCCAACGTAAAGGGGAATCTAAGGATCTCCTATGATCATATGCATAGCAGAAGGGTGGTATTAATGTGTGGTGTCAATTAGCAATCAAAACGGTGGATCCACACTTGGAGGCAGAGAGCATGGCTGATGTACTTAATGAGTGTTTTGTGTCTCTCTTTAACAAGAAGATGCTGACAGAATCAAAGCAAAAGAAAAGGTAAATGAGACCACTTAGAAAGATTAAAATTAATGAACAAGAGAAAATAGAAAGGGTGGTTTTAGTTGAAGTTACTATTTGACCAGGGCCATAGTGGAAGCATTGAATGATGCTGAGTGAAGCAAAGGGGGAAATTGTAAGTCACTATGCATAATCTTTCAATGGATGACATCATACAATGGGATTTTCTGGGGACCAATTATTAGGACCACTGTTTTTTTGTGATAGCTCAATGACTTAAGATTTGATAAAGGGAACAATTTCAAAATTTGAATATGATGAAAAGCTTGGAAACTTAGACCTCCAAACTATGAGGAAGTTAGTAAAAGACTTCAAGAGGTCAAAGGCAAAGAGATAGAATGGGCAGACACTGGTAGATGAAATTTAGTGCATTGAAATGTGAGGTGATAGATTCTGGCAGAAAAGACAGGCAATATAAATTTAAGGGTACAATTGTTAAAGGCAATGCCAGAAGAAAGAGTCCTGTAGATATATGTGCATACATCACTAAAGATACCAGGTTTAAAAAGTGATTTACAAGGCACGTGGGACCTGAACTTTAAACACAGAACCAAAATAGGAAGCAAGTTATTCTGGAGCTCTATAATACATTGGCGAGTATCAACTTGAAAACTGTGCCCAGGCAATGCAACTTAGCAAAATTTCATTGCCTTAGAGAAAGTGTGAAATGATTTACAGGAATTGTGCCAGTTATGAGGCAATCTATTTGCGTGAATGGAAAGAGGAAGCTGTGAACTGTTTCCTTAGAGGATAGAAGAATGGGTGGAGATTTGTTAGAGGTGCTCAAAATCAGGAGGGGTGTGGACATCATAGATAGGGAGAAATTGTTTCCATTCATGAAAGGGTTGAAAGGATACACATGTAAGGTTAATGGAAAAAAAATCAAAGGCAAAAAAAGGAGATAGCAAGAACTGCAGAAGCTGGAGTCAGTGACAATACACTGTGGAGTTGGAGGAACACAGCAGGTCAGGCAGCGTCAGAGAAGTAGGAAAGTCAACCTTTCGGTTTGGGATCCTTCTTCAGACCCGAAACACCGACTTTCCTGTTCCGCTGATGCTGCCTGACCTGTTGTGTTCCTCCAGCTCCACAATGTGTTGTCAAAGGCAAAAATGTTTTTTTTATATAGCACACGATCAGGATCTAAAGGAAATACCAAAAACCGTGGAAGAGGCAAATTCAATCATCACTTTTAGAAGGGAATTGGATAATTACCTGGAGAGAAACAATTCTCAGTGCCATGGGGAAAGGGTGACAGAGTGGGCCGAGGTAAATTTTTCATATGGAGAGCCAGTGCAGATTGAATGGGCCAAATGGCTTCCTTCTGTGCTATAACCATTATAGGATCGTAGAATTTTACAGTACAGAAGGAGACCATTCAAGTCATCGTGTCTGTACTTGCTCTCAAAAGATCTATCCAGCTAGTCCCTTTCTCCAGCACTATGATTATATGATTCTTTGATACCACATTTCTATTTTATTTACAATCTAAGACTGTAAAATGAATACATACAATGTATTATGGGCATTTAATTAAAAACAGTCAAACACTAAAGTTGAAGATGAGACAATCTGCTCTGAATTTTTTTTATTCCTACTTGGATACAAATTTTAGAAAAAAACTGTGGCAGTCCATTGATCAATCAAACAATACAGTGAAACATGCAGCATTGAATCAGGCACCAGCCACACTTATTCATGAATCAATAAAAGTGTCAATATTTCCAGTTCAACTTAGCTGAAGAGAAAGACAGCAATAGATGAAGATGAAAAATAAAATGAAAAAAGTCTATATCTTGGCAAAAGGAGTCAGAATTTTGATAACTTTACTGATTGAGCAGTTGCTGCCCTACAGATAAGTGCCTTCTTTTTATCGAAGTGCTCATTACTTCAAGAATTTATATTACTGATCTTACTGTTCTTCAAGAAATCTGGATTAGAGACCCAAGTAGTAAAGTAAAGATGTGCTGTGATTTTCTTTTGCTCCAAAGAAGTGAATTACCACAAATTGGGAAAAACCATCAAATCAACATTCAGTTTGTTTAACCACTAGAATCTGACAGTTTACAGAATTGATTTTTTTTCTCTGTTTGGCTTACAAATTCAGTTGAGGATAGTGAAAATAAAATGCAGCCACACTTACCCCTCTGCCAAGATATTCTTACATATTTGGGGGAACTGCAAAGAATAGGATTTGCATTTAGAAAGCGAATTCCACAACTATAGGACATTCTGAAGCACTTTACAGCCAAATAAGTACCTTTGAATTACAGTCCGTGTTAGAACATAGGAAACTCGGTGCCCAATTTTCACACAGCAAGATCCAACAAAAGTGATTATGACAGTTTAATATGTTTATGTGATGTTGATTGAGAGATGCTTATTAGGGAGGACAGTGAGGATAATTCCCCTGCTCTTCTGGACAAGACAAGGGTTCTCATTTTATCTAAAAGACAACACCTCCAACATTGACAGATTCCCTCCGTACTGCAGTGGAGTCTCACATTGATTTTTGTTTTCTAGTTCTGGAAAGGGAATTCAACGCACTACTTTGTGACTCACAGGTGAGTAACTAACTGAGTCAAGGCTTTCTGCTCTACTTGTAATCATTCCGGACCGGCACCTGTCACCTACTTAAAGCCGATAAAATTATGACTTAATTTTCAGGCGAGATGCAATCAAATTAAGTACCTTCTCCGCATCTTTGAAAAATGCAAATATACACACGCACATTCAAACATCAGGCAAGTATTAATTCATGCCATTTTAGGAAAGCTTTACAGAATTCGTTCATCTACCTGCAGATCCTTCTGACACCATTGTAAAACATCATGGTCTTGATTTTTGAAACATTCGAAAACCTCTCATTGCAAAAATAGCAGAGGAAGCCAAAATGTGGATGTTCTACCACCAATCATGGCACTTACCATTTTCCAGGGATAGAAATGGACTCCAGTTATGTTGTTCTCATGCATATTTCATGAAGGCAACTGCCCATATAAACCAGGAGCTGCCTCATGTCTGATGACACTGACATATGTGTGTGCACATTATACTTGGTAGGAGCAAATCTTTGCCAAGCTCTTTGGAGAGTAGGGTCTCCTGTTGGAGAGATGAGCCATCCTTTTCAGTCTTATTTTTAAGAAGTGTTATGTGTCCATTTATAAAAGTAAGGTGTCTTTGGATTTTTCTGAGTAGACATACATGTGCATATAAAATCATTACCTGTCAAGCTCATTGAAACCATCAAAAGTGTGAAATACAACTGTCTAAGGGAATGGTCAAGCTGTCAAAGTAGTTAAAACTTCTAATTTTAAAATCTTTCGAAAAATGTCTGGACTGTTAAAAAAGTCATTGCTTGCTACTTAACTTTATCCCTTAATAGAGGCCTGAGGGGTACCATTACCATGTTAGTACAGCCTGACTGATTTCACCACCTCCAATTATCCCAGCAGGTCATCTGTCATTCCCCAATTTGACTGACGGCTCTAAATGTTTAAAGAACCTTTGAAGTAGCACAATCAACTCGAATGCTTGTTTTTAATAAGGCATCCATCATTCACAAAAATGGATTGTTTGCTCCTAAAAGGAATTTTGTTATTTATCAGAATGTAAAATTATTGAAAAAGTTTTAATGAGTAGTAGTGATTATTTTGGGGTGCACTCCTAATGGGAGCAAACATACAGACACATGTTAGGTTCTTCATGTTCTCTGACAAGACCCAGCTGTTAAGCTAATTGGCCTTCAGTTTCCTGCTTTCTGTCTCTTTTTCTACAATAGGGTAGTCTCATTCACTAATTTCCAATCTGATGGGACCTTTATGGACTCTTGTAAAATTAAATCAAATCCACCTCTTATCTAAGTAATCTTTTCCTGATGGTCTACAATAGATATTTAGGACTTTCTTTGATTTGAACTTAGAAAATATGTTTAGATCTGTTTATGGTGGATATGGGTGAGTTGGCATGGTAGCTAAAAGGGAAAATGGTGATGAGTCGGGGCAGGTCAGAGCAATACAGACATATGGCCTGCCTCTGTTGCTGTGAATTTGTGAACCGGTGATAGCATAAGATGGCACTAAATTGGAATAAGAACCATTCATTACCATGGGGTCGATAGAAGGGCATATTTTTCTCTTTTTTCATATTATGTGGCCATCACTGGCTGAGCCAGAGTTTATTGTTTATTTTAAATTCCCTTGAGATGGTGGTACTGAACAACTTTCTTAAACTGTTGAAGTCCTTATGTTCTTAGATGCATATAAGTACATGCAATATATGGAGGAACTAGGTTTACAAAAGGGGAGTGTATGGAGATTGTGAGTGTGGGCAAATGAACTTTTTTACAGAATTATAGAATCCCTACAGTGTGGAAGCAGGCCATTCAGCTCATTCATTCCACACCAGCCCTTCAAAGAGCATCCTGTCCAGGTCCACCTAACCCTTACTCTATCCTATTCTTGTAACCCTGCATTTCCCATGGCAAATCCACCTAACCTGCACATCTTTGGACTTTGGGAGGAAACCTGGAGAAAACTCACACGGACATGGGGAGAATGTACAAACTCCACACAAATAGTTACCCAAGGTTGGAATTGAACCTGGGTCCCTGGCACTGTGAGGCAGTAGTGCTAACCACTGAGCTGCTCTACCACATGTTTTATGTTTGTTAGGATTTTTATAAGTCTTCAATACAGTGTCAGAGCACCAGCAAAGTCCCTTTACACTGTCCATGTCTGCACTCAGCAGCTTCACTATTCGCCGCAATGACACCCAGCCCCACTCTCAGGGAACCCTAATTACCCTGAATAAAATTCCCAACATCTGGGACCCTTTCCCCTAGGACTGGCATTCAGAGCAGTGAATTGTCCTAACTGTGCACTCCTAATGGGAGCAAACATACAGACACATGTTAGGTTCTTCATGTTCTCTGACAAGACCCAGCTGTTAAGCTAATTGGCCTTCAGTTTCCTGCTTTCTGTCTCTTTTTCTACAATAGAGTAGTCTCATTCACTAATTTCCAATCTGATGGGACCTTTATGGACTCTTGTAAAATTAAATCAAATCCACCTCTTATCTAAGTAATCTTCTCCTGATGACACTAATTGCTTTAGTTTCCTCCTTCCTTTTCATCTCCTGATTTACAATGATTTCTGGGATGCTATATGTATCCGCTACAGTGAAGAGACATGAAGATATCAGTTCATTTAATCTACCATTTCCTTATTTTTCATTATTAATTCTTTAAACAGTTTCTTTCTTAAAGTAATGCTTACTTTACTTACTCTGTTCCTTTGTAACTACACGTAGAAACTCTTACTATCTATGTTTCTGCATTTTTTTAGTAAGCTTTCACTCATACTCTATTTTTTTCCTTCCTTATTGATATTTTAATCATTTTACTGTTTTTTGACATTCTGTCCAATGTTCTAGCCTGTCAAACATTGATCTTCATGATGCTCACACACCACCTGGAACACTGAGGGAATGGAATCAATTTTGGTTCTGATACAGCTGATTTGCGGTGTCCATAAAGCAATGTGTATGCAATTAATGACAGCCTACATCATGGGGAAGCCTACAAATTCTGTAAACCCTTATATTCACTCCACCTCCTTATTTCAAGCAAGAGGAAATGAAATTAAGATACGTCTCTTTGAGTAGAGATCTTCAATGAAATCCCTCTATAACAGTGATGGCAAGTACAAGATCTTTGTAATATCCCCAGAAGAAGCCAGGAAGGAGCCAGATGCCTAAAAGTATACAGCCACAGTCACGTTCACAGCCATTAACAGTGCTCTGTGCTTACAGTTCTGACTGTGTAGTTGGCAGATTTCAGTCCGGACATCCTTAGAGAAGCGCGGGTGTCTCATATTTTGTTCGTCAACCCCTGCATAGATGTGAAAATACTATTCTTCTTCTTCTTCAATATAGCAGCCTCTCAGAATCTTGCTGTATATCAAACAAAATGATTATATGTGCCCCCATATCATGGAGCAACCAGGTTGAGCAGAAACCTTAAAATCAGCAGAAATTTCTTCAGCTCCAAAACAGTACACCTTTTAAAAATATTAAATATGTAGTAGAAATGCTAATTATGAAATGTGCAAAATGACAGCAGTAGCCAGTTGAAATCTAACTGAGCTACATTAAGACCATAAGATACAGGAGCTGAACAGAAAAACACAAGGACAAGGAGCAGGAGTAGGCATCTGGCCCTTCGAGCCTGCTCCACCATTCAGTAAGATCATGGCTGACCGTTACATGGCTTCAGTACCATTTACCAGCTCTCTCAACATAATCCTTAATTCTTTACTGTACAAAAAATTATCTATCTTAGCTTTAAAAACATTCCATTAGGAAGGGTCAAATACTTCGTTGGATAGGGAATTCCATAGATTCACAATCTTTGGGTGAAGAAGTTGCTCCTCAATTAAGCCCTAAATCTACTCCCCCTAATTTTGAGGCTATGCCCTCTTGTTGTAGTTTCAACCGCCAGTGGAAACATCCTCCCTGCTTCTATCTTATCTGTTCCCTTCATAATTTTATATGCTTCTATAAGATCCCCCATCATTCTTCTAAATTCCAATGAATATAATCCCAGTCTACTCAGTCTATCTTCATAAGTCAACCCTCTCAATTCCGGAATCAACCTGGTGAATCTCCTCTGCAACCCCTCTAGTGCCAGTATGTCCTTTCTCAAGGAGACCAAAACCGTACACAACACTCCAGATGTGGCCTTACCAGCACCCTATACAGCTGCAACTCCCTGCTTTTAAGCTCAATCCCTCTAGCAATGATGAACAAAATTCCATTTGCCTTCTTAATTACCTGTTGTACCTGCAAACCAATCTTCTGCAATTCATGCACAAGGACAGCCAGGTGTCTCTGCAATTTTTTACCATTCAAATAATAGTCCTTTTTAATATTATTCCTACCAAAATGGATGACATCACATTTATCAATATTGTACTCCATCTGCCAGACCTTTGTCCACTCACTTAAATAATCTATATCCCTCTGCAAACTTACAGAATCTTCTGCACACTTTGGTCTACCACTCATCTTAGTGTCATTCCCCAAGCTTTGACATACTACACGTGGTCCCCAAATCCAAATCATCAATGTAAATTGTAAATAACTGTGATCCCGACTCTGATCCCTGAGGCATAACACCGGTCACTGATCTCCAATCTGAAAAACACTCATTTATTCCCACTCTATGCATCCTGTTAGTTAGCCAATCGTTTATCCATGCTAATATATCCATGACACCACGCACCTTCATCTTATGCAGCAGCCTTTTGTGTGGCACCTTGTCAAATGCGTTTTGGGAATACAGATACAGCACAGCTACTGGCTCCCTGCTGTCCATTGTACTTGTCATGTCTTCATAGAATTCCAGTAAGTTAGTTAAGCATGACCTGCCTTTTATGAACCATGCTATATCTGCCCAATAGGACAATTTCTATCTAGATGTCTTGCTATTTTTTCCTTGATGATAGATTCAAGCATTTTTCCTACTACAGAAGTTAAGTTAATTCCCCATCATTTGTTTACCTCCTTTTTTAAACAGTTTGTCACATTTACTGTTTTCCAATTTGCTGGAACTGCCCCAGAGTCCAGCGGATTTTGGAAAATTACCCACAAGTGCATTTGCCATTTCTCCCACCATCTCTTTTAGTACCCTAGGATGCATTCCATCAAGGCCAGGAGACTTGTTTACCTTTAGCTCCGTTAGCTTGCCCAACACTACCTCGTTCATGATGATGATAATGATGGTAACGATCATGTCTAGAAGTAGGCCAATTGGCCCATCGAGTCTGTTCCACTAATCAAAGAAATCATGGCTAATCTGATAATCCTCAACTTCACTTTTTTACTTATCCCCATGACCCTTGATTTCCTTATTGGTTCAAAATCTGTCTTTCACAGCCTTGAATACACTCAACCTTCCAGCCTTAATAAAGTTCTGTAAGGAAGAATCCCACAGATTCACTACCTACTGAGAGAAGAAAATCCTTCTCATCTCTGTCTTAAATAGGTGACCCTTTAATTTTAAGATTACACCTTCTAGTCCTAGATTCTTCCACAAGAGGAAATAACCTCTCTGAGTTTATCCTTTATGAGCCACCAAAAAATCTTAGATATTTCAATAATGCCACCTTTCATTATTCTAAACACTAGTGAATACAGACCCAATCTACTCAATCTCTCCTCTTAACAAAATCACTCCACGTCCAGGATCAAAACAGGGGCCTTCTCTGAACTGCCTCTAATGCCAGTATATCTTTTCTTAGGAAAGGGAAACAAAACTGTTCACAGTATTCTAGATACGTTCTAACTAGATTTAGCAAGACTTCCTTATTTTTATACATGTTTCCCTTTAAAGAAAGGACAACATTCCAATTGTCTTTCTAATTTCCCATGAAAGTTGTATACCAGTTTTCTGTGATTTATGCACAAAGACCTACAAATCCCTTTGTGCTGCAACTTACTACATTCTTTCTCCATTCAAATAATAATCTTCCTGCCAAAGCATATACCCTCACATTTTCCCACATTATATTTCATCTGCCAAGTTTCTTTTCCCAACTCACGTAACCTTTCCATATCCGACTAGAGACTCTGTGCCATCATCACCACTGACTTCCCATTGATTTTTGTCGTAACCGTAACCTTGGTAATAATACATTCCACTTCACTTGTCCAAGTCACTAACATATAATGTAAATAGTTGTGGACGCAGCACTGAGCCCTGTAGCAATCTACTAGTTACAGGCTGCCATCTGGAAATTCCTTTCATATCGCAACTCTTTATCTTCTATTAGTTAGCCAATCGTCCAACACTGCTAATATATTATCCCCAATGACATGGGATCTTATCTTGTTAAGTAGCCTATTGAACAACATTTAGAAATTCAAATATACACATCAACTGGTAGCCCTTTATCTGTTCTTCTTGTTACCTCCTCAAAGAATTCTAAAATGCTGTCAACAAAATTTCTCTTTCATCAAGCTGCGCTGACTGTTTGTCTGGATTGTTAATTTTTTAAAGATTCTGTTATTATATTCTTTGTAACAGACTCTAGTATTTCCCAATGACAGATTTTAAGCTCTCTGTCCTATAACATGCATGTTTTTGTCTCTCTCCATTTTGAAAGGGTGTGTTATATTAGCAATTTTTCAATCCTTTGGGGCTTTTCTTCTTGGTTGATTATTAGCAGTGCATTCACCTTCTCTGCAGCTACTTTCATTGATATCCTAGCTTGCAACACATCAGGTCCAGCCCTTAACCCCATTAGTTTCCCTTAATGCTTTTTGTCTATTGATAGTTTTGGGTTTATTCCCTCGCTTCCTTTAACCCCTAATTTAGTATATTTGGAATGCTATTAGTGTCATCTATCTAGAAGATTGGTACAAAGAATTTATTCAACTCCTCTGCCATTTCCTAGTTCTCATTATATTTCCCCAGCATCATTCTGTAAGGGGCCTATGTTTACTTTGACTTCTCTTTTCCTTTTTATATATTAAAAGAAGCTCTTACTGTTCAATTTTAAATTACTCGCTACTTTATCATCAAAATTTGTTCCCTCCCTCCTTTTTTGGCCATATGTTTTTTTAAAAAACTTTCCCAATCCTCTGACTTACCGCTATTCTTTATCACATTAAATGTGTTTGTTTTTTCAATTTGATAGATAAACCAACCATTATTTATCAAATAAGCATCTTTCTTTCTCAGCAGGAGGTATCTTCTGTTTTGAGTCATGAAAACAATTTTCAAACATCTTTTCTGCCAAATTGCTTTCTCAGTGCACTCCAATCACCTCTGACCTCATTCTTTTGTAACTATTCTTATTTAATTTTAGTACAGTTATTTCTCACCTAAGTTCCTCCCTCTCAAAATGAATGCTTACTTCGACCCTTGACTTTGTTTGCCATAAGACAGCTTGTCTGTGTCTCAAGTAAAAATCCTGAGATTATTACCTTGGAGATTCTTGTTTATATTTTAACTCCTAACTGCTCAAATTCTTTCAGTAGAAACACCTTTTTAGTTATATCAATATCATTGGTATCAACATAAATGACAATTGAATCTTTCCTCTTCTATTCCAAGTTCCTTTACAGCCACATGAAGATGTCCTTAACCATGGCATCAAACAGGCAACAGAACCTTCAGGATTCATGTTCATAGCTGCAGAGAACAGTATCTAACCATTTAATTATACCACCCCCTACAATGATTATTTTCCTATTTTCTCCCTCCAGTTGACTGACAATGGTCAATTCACTCATCTTCCCTGCATATCCCACCTGACCTCATGACTTACAAGAACCTCATAACTGTTGGACAATTGCAATTAATGAGTCTCCTCAAACACTACTTCCTGGGTTTTCCTACCTCCCTCACCATCAGTCATTTCCTCCTATCGCTGATCACAGGCCAAACTTGTATTAACTAACCTAAGGGGTGCGGCCACATTTTTGAACAATGTATCCTGGTAACTTTCACCTCCTTGATGTGAAACAATGTCTGCAGTTTGATTCCAGCTCCTCAACACGGCTCCAATGTTTCTTAAGCTGCAAACATATACTACAAATGCGTTTACTCTGGGTTTTCTTGGTGCCCAGCAGTGCCCACATGCTGCAGCAGCAATATATCACCCATCTTGCATCACTATCGTATTTTATTTAATATATCCTTCTATTATCCCTACTCTTACACTTAAAGAATCCCTGCTCTTTGTATGTTTCATGGTACTTTTTACCCTAGTGTCAATCTTGTACTTAATGAGATATATTTCAGAAAAAGATAAGACTGGCGACCTGAACACAAAGACCTTACATTTACATTAAAGACTAGAAATACTCAAACAATCTATCCATAAATCAGCTGCTTTCCCCACCATCAGGTCTTGTTGTGGTTTGTGATCCCATTCTGCCACTGGTCTTACTGTAGGTCAACCTATTGGCCAACACTTTTTATCTTCTCCCACATAACTGTCATTGAAGATTTTAAGTCTAGTAATAAACCTTACTTTAGACTTTTCTTTACAACTCTGCACTGAATTCACACTTTGAGCCAAATTCGTGGATATACTTGTTTAGTCTGTCTCATTCAAGCCAAGCCTCCCCCATACTGACCATGCTCTTTACTCAAACTGTTAATGATTCCTTTAAATTGCACCAGATGTAGGTGCTTCCTGCTTCCTATTCAGTCATGAGTACTGCTCCAAACCAACAATTTCCATCCCATTTCCTGGGTCTCTGTCTGAGGTTGAATCAGGTTGGTCATAAAATTGGTATCCTTTTTGCCTTAGAACTGAGCTCCTGACCACATAACCTGTAATATCTATCACCAGGGCCACTTTTTTCTGCTTCTGTAATTGTGCTCCACCCACAGTTCCACCTTCAGCTCGTGTGCTGCCAAAACCCTAATCTCGGCCGTTTATCCATTAAGACTCGACTATTCCAATGTTCACCTGATTAACTTCCTACTCTCCATCTCAGCAAGCTGAAACTAATCCAAAACCCTTCAGACCACCTCCTAACTTGCTCTAATTTGTCATTATCCAGCACTATTATGTTTCCTCACATATAGTAGCACCCAGTCTGTTAATACAGCAGTTTAAAAATTCCCAACCTTGTTGTCAAAATCATCCATGGCTTCACACCACCAAAGCTCTGCCATACAACACTTTCAGACTTTTGTACTGGGCCAATTTTGGCCTATTCTACTTTCATGATTTTCATTAGTTTGCCATAAGTCACCCTGCCTTCAGCTTTTCAGTCCTGGCTCTGGAATTCCCAACCTCTTTATTTCTTTCTCCTCTATTAAGCCACACCTTAAAGTTGATTTCTGTGATGGGAGATGGTGGCAAAGTGCTTGTATCATCAGCAATAGTAATGTAGAGGGCCCAAGCTAGTGTGAGTTCAAACAGTTTCAAACTATAGAAGCTGGTTAATAAGTTGGATTTTAAGGTAGCCACCATAATGGTGACGATGAAACTACCATTGATTGTTGTAAAAATCCATTTGTTTCATTGATATTCTTTAGGGAAGGAAACCTTCTGTCCTATATGTGATTCCGGACCCACACCAGTTGGGTTGACTCTGATACAATTTTGTATCCAGTTGGCAAGCTCACACTAAATCTCATGTGATCTAACTTTTTACTAATCAGTCCACCACGTGGAACCTTGCCAAAGGTTTTACTAAAGTCCATGTAAACAACATCTTCCACTTTGCCCTCAATCTTTTTGGTTACTTCCTCAAAAGAGTTAAACAAATTTGCGAGACTCTATTTCCCTCAACAAAACCATACCGATTATCCCTAATCTTTCCTTGCCTCTCCAAATGCATGTAAATCCTATCTCTCAGGATCGCCTCCAGCAACATACTCACCACTGATATCAGACTCACAGATCTACAGTATTCATGCTTCTCCTTACAGCCTTTCTTAAAAAGAGGCACATTAGCCACCCTCCAGTCCTCTGGTATCTCACCCATGGTTATAGATGTTACAAATATTTCTCCTAGGGGCCCCACAATTTTTCCCCTAACTTCCCACAACATTCTGGGATACATTTGATCAGGTCCCAGAGATGTACCCACCTTTGTGTTTTCTAAGACCTCCAGAATTTCCTCTTCTGTAATGTGAAAAATTTTCAAACATTAATATTTATTTTCCCATGTTCTCGAGTCTCCATTTCTTTCCCAACAGAAAAAAACTGGAGCAAAATATTAATTTAGTATTTCTCCTATCATCTATGATTCAACACATAGATGACCTCATTGATCTTTACAAGGCCCTCTTGTCTCCCTATTTGTTCTTTTGCTCTTAATGTACTTGAAGAATCTCTTTAGCTTATCCATAACCCTATCCGTCAAGGCTATCTCATATCCCCCTGTTGTCCTTCTGATTTCCCTCTTAAGTTTGCCCTTATATTCTTCACAGTCTTCAATAGATTCATTTGATGCCAGTTGTTTATATCTAATATATGATTCTTTCTTATTCTTGACCTCAATATCTTTATTCATCCATTGTTCCCTACTCTTATCAGCCTTACCCTATACTCTAACAGGAACGTAATGCCTCTGAACACTTGTCATCACACTTTAGAACACCTCCCACTTGTCAGTTGTCCCTTCACCTGCGAACAGTCTACTCCAATCAACTTTTGAAATTTCTTGTCTCAAAACGTTAAAATTTGCTTTACTCCAACAAAGAACATTTATCTTTCATGGAAGTATTATCCTTTTCCATAATAGAATTATGATCACTAGTCCTAATGTGTTCCCTTACTAACACTTCAGTCAATTGCCCTGTCTCATTTCCCAAGAGAAGGTCAGATTTTGCTCTTTTTCCAGAAGGTACATTTACATATTATTGAAAGAAAAATTTCTTGAACACATCTAACAAATTCCTCACTATCCAAGCCTTTAACACTATGGCCGTCCCAGTCAGTGCTCGTAAAATTAAAATCTCCTTGTATTACAGCCCTGTTATTCTGAGAACTCTCTACATATTTGCTCCTAAATTTCCCTCTGACTACTGGGCGATCATCCCTTTCTTATTTCAAATTTCTATCCATATAGTTTCACTAGACAATCCCTCAGAAATATCCCCTCTAATTACCTTAATTCTTAATCAAAAACATCACTCACCCCCTCCCTTGCCTCCCTTTCTATCCTTCCGATAGCATCTAAAACCAAGAACACTGAGTTGCTAGTCCTGTGCTTCCGACAGTCCATTCCCATGTTCTGATACATGCCTTGAGTCCATCAGCCTTACTTATAAGACCCCTTGAATTGAAATAAATGCAGTATAATTCCTCAGAGCTATCTCATTCTCTGACTTACTCTAGTCTGCCTTTTCTAATTAACTTGCTCTTTTCTGATTCCGAACCATCTTCACCTGTCTTTCTACTTTTACTGTTACTTAAGAACCCTCCCCTCTCTATTAGTTTCAAGGCTCCCAAAATAGAACTAACAAATCTTCCCACCGGGATATTGGCCCCTTTCCAGCTCAGGCTAACCCCATCCCTTTTGAACAGGTCTTTTCTGCCCCAGAAGAAATCCCCATAATCCAAAAATCTGAATCTTTCCACATTGCACCATCTCTTCAACCATTGATTTATTTGTCCTTTCTGTTTAATTCTTAATCTCATTAGAACGTGACACCAGGAGATTAGTACCTTTGAGATTCTGCTTTTTAACCTTCTATCTAACCTTTTATATTTTCACTCTTAAACTTCAACCCTTTCCCTAACTATGTTGTTCCTACCAATGTGTACAACAACTTCCAGTTTCTCACTCTCCCTTTTGACAATATGCTTCAATCATTTTGAAACGTCCTTAAGTCCTGCAGCAGTTAGACAACTTTCTATCCTAGATTCACACTCATGGCTGCAGAATCTCCTGTCTGTGCCCCAACAGGAGAGTCCCTGTAACAATTATTCTTTTAAATCTTGACAAATCCCATTTAACATAAGATTCATTCTTAGTGCCCAAGATCTGACTGCCACTTCTGTTTTCCTCTGGCAGACTACCTCCTTCAACAGTACCCAAAACAGAATGTCTGCTCAGTTCCAGGGCAATTAGGAATGGGAAACAAATGCTGGTCTGTAAGTGATACCCAGATCCCATGAAATAATAAACAGAAAGAAAAAAAAGCCTTTTGGTCACCTGACCTAATGTTTCCTATATGGCTTGGTATCACACTTTGTTTGGAAAGGCAAAAGAATATTTAACTACATTCAAAATGTTATATGAATCTAAGTAGCTATTTGTATGCAACAACCAGTATAACCTAGTGATAGTGGATAAATTATTTACTCCAAGGTACATTACATCCAATTCTCTGCATAGCTATGTTTTGATTGAAAGGGGACTGCTTGTACAAGCTCTCCTTAACTGATAAAGAAAAATAATATATACTAAGAGATTCCAGAAATCATAACTTCATTTCCTATCCAAATAAAAAGAAAACAATTAATTGTCAAAGAGGTCTGATTTGTTAAGACATTACTAACTGATATGGAAATAAATACTGAAGTTTAAAAAGGTGCAACGTTCAAATCTCCTGTCTGGCACAGCACCACTCGTTAGTTATCCTTCATAGCAAGGCAGTTGTTTTAGCTGTTGTCATTTTCCTGTTGATGTAATGAGGATGTATTTATAATTTTGCAAATTGAATTAAACACCGCTTTTATTGCGCACAATGATTAAACACCAATTAAGGAGAGGACCTGATTAGAATAAACAAAGCTGCCATTTACCACCCTTTCTAATGCCTAAATAGGTTCACTATAACTCACATTTGAAGTAGCTTTTAATACCTCCCAGGCCATTAGACTAATGTTTGGTATAAATCTTACATATGGAATTCTGTTACAAATGAAGCTGGTAGAATTTATAGAACAATAACGATTTAGCAAGAGACTATGATGTATTAGCTACAAATTTTTAGCTCTGAAAGAAATGCATCGTATTTAATAATTGCACACGGTGAATAATTATCAAGTTGATTTAAAGAACCTGAATCAAAATATATGGCAAATAGAGGTTATTATGTTATATCAATGAATTATCTGGTACAAGCAAGCTGACTTCAGCATAAATACAACAAGGAGGAACCAAACAAAACAGTAACTCAGTAGCCAGCATTGTAGCAAATAGAGCTTAAAAACTGAACAATTTTTTAAACAAATCTTCAGTGACAAAAGTGAATACATTTTGATTG
Source organism: Ginglymostoma cirratum (assembly GCA_024137785.1). Taxonomy (NCBI): domain Eukaryota; kingdom Metazoa; phylum Chordata; class Chondrichthyes; order Orectolobiformes; family Ginglymostomatidae; genus Ginglymostoma; species Ginglymostoma cirratum. Next base: position 14,349,544 of record JAHRHZ010000039.1, read on the forward strand.
TTTTTAAGAAACAGAGGGAGAGAAACTGGTCTGTGGTGCACAAGTTCTTCCAATGGAAAATGTGTCATGCATGAAAAGCTGCCTCCCATATCAAAGTGGTGTGTAATGGGTAACATCGTTGCCTCTAAGTCAGAAGGTCCAGAATCAGATTCCACCCCAAAAGTTGATGATCAAGGAAGATGCATTTGTAACATGGCCAATTTAATCGTCAACCTGTTAATCCTTCCAATATACAACAATGGCAGTAGGTAAAGGTGGGGTAGTTTTGCTGGAACCTAGGACTTAGGAGTAGGAGTATTTTTTATTATCCAGCTGTGGGATGTGGACGTCACTGGCTGTCCAGCATTTATTGCCCATCCGTAGTTGCCCTTGAGAAGGTGGTGGTGAGCAGCTTTCTTGAATCGCGGCAATCCATGTGCAATAGGTTGACCAGCAGAGCCCTTAGGATGCAGTAAGCCATTTGGACCTTCAATCATAGTTTTAATAAAGTAACAGCTAATCTCAACGCCATTTTCTTGTCTGTCTAGCTATAGATTCCCTTGTCTATCAGATATCTATCTAGCCTTATCTTGAATAAATTCAATGACTCAGCCTCCGTTCCTTTCTCAGTAAAGAATTTCACATCTAACCAGCATCGGAGGAAAATATTTCTCATCACCTTCGCTTTAAAAGGAAGATCTTGTATTCTTACACTGCTTCCTCTATGTTCTATTCTCCACCACAAGAGGAGACAGCATTCTGGTATCTACTCTACCAGAGGAAGGGTTCTGGAGAAGAGTCACTTGAGCCAAAACGCTAACTCTGATTTTTCTCCACAGATGTTGCTAGACCTGCTGAGCTTTTCAAGCAATTTCTGTTTTAGCTCCTCAGAATGTTATATATTTCAATAAGATCACTGCTCATTCTTCTAAATCCAGTGGGTAAATTTCTTCCTGGGGGTAACTACCTCATCCCATGAATGAGTTTTGTGAGCCTTAACTGAACTGCCCCTAATGCAATTATATCCTTTCTAAATAAGGAGATTAAGACTGTACACATTGCTGGTCAGCCATGTGATGGATAAAAAGATTGGACCCTCCACCATCGGTATCCATAATTCCAGACTACAGTATTCATGTAAAATTAGACGTGGCCACAGAAGTTTGGACTTCGTGAGTGAACTGTAACACAACCAGAGCCTCCCATTCTCCAAACAACAATGACCTGGGACTTTGCTCAGTTATCCTTGGTTGTCTGTCATGTGCAGGCATTTAATCCCTTACATAGGACAAGTTGATCATCTTTCACCTGTTATATAGGTTTGAAATAAAAGCAATAAAGCTCAAAACCTTTGTGGAGCTATGTGCCCTGTGTCCTTCAAACTTCTGGCAATATTTAAGTGAACTTAAACTTGCTTTAGACACCTTGCATATTTTATTAAGGTGATAATGTAAGTAGATGATCACCAGCAGATTATTGCAACCTCAAAGAGCAACTTTTCATGATTGTTGAGCCTACATTTTTGGGCAAAGTAATCATTCCCTATGTTTAAATAACAATCAAAAACTGGTGTAAATGCATTTCTCATCAAGGATTCGTATGTTAGGGGACTTCACTTCTGATTTATTTGTTCAAAGCAGAAACACTCATGCTTTCTGAAGGACATGAAGCCACAGAATTGACTATTAACACATGGAAGATCATATTTGGCAAGTGCCTATTACAAACTTGTTTCAAAAAATTTGCTCAAGAAGAGACTATTTGATAACTCTCACATATCTACACTCAGACAATATCAATATGTTGAAGCAAGATGTTCGGAGGTATAAATTAGTTTAATTGTAACAGATGTGGAAAAAAAATTGGCAAGAAGAAACACCCTAAAGCTGCATTGTGTCAAGCATGAAGGCAAATGATATTTCCAATGCCAGATGCAATTTTTACTTCGTTTGGGGAATTCAAGCACCATATGCATGTTTTGCGGGAAAGTATTTGAAAATCTAAGATCTGTGACTACAAAGCATGTGGTGTCACCTGTATTAATTCTGGAAACAACATGTATACACGAACAGCCTGAACTTTGAAATAATAGAACAAGTTGCTACTTCCAGAGCACATGAGGTGTAATAGTTGAAAACTAGTGCTTAAATAAAAGCAGCATGGTGATAATGGATTAGTATTGGTTATTGCAGCAGTCATCTGTACTTCATAAAGCTATAGCAATGCTTAAGGTATTAAGAAGATGTTGATAAAATGTTTCCACTTGTGGGGAAGACCTGAATTAGTGGGCCACAAATATTATAGCCACTAATAAATCCAGTAAGACAGTCTGGAGAAATATACTTACTGAGAAATTGCTTAGAATGTGAAGATCATGACCACAAAGAGTAATTGATGTGAATAATATAGACTGATAGATACATAACAGGAGACTGGAGAAGCATGGACATCTGGTGGCAGATGTCTGAGCCTGAAACGCGACGTTAAAATCCCATTTCAGGACTTGATGGCCAAGGAACATATGTTTTTAATATGACCAAACAGGTTGAACTTGTATATCCTTCCAACATGCACCAGTCACAGGCAGTAAGTGTGAGAGAGATTCCTGGAAATCCTGTGATAGAAAAAATATTGAAGCTCCACCAATGTTTTATATAGCTCCAGTTTATAACATGGATATTGCCGCAGCTTAGAGAATGGAAGGGTTAATGTGGCTTAGGGCCAACAGCATGGGATTTTCTCCCCACTCTACCAGGACATGTCTCCTTGCTCTACCCATGATGGAGATCACAGCACTGTGGGATGAATCCATGGAAGAGGAGGTTCTTGAATTGGTAGGACAGCGTGCCAGTTGTCCCATTACCGATAATGAGGCAGTACTGTAATTGCAAGAGCATGCATATCCTTATGGTGGGTATAGAGAACTCACAAAAAAAAAATGGTAGCACATAAGGAAGAAAGAAAATGAATTTAGTGGAAAAAGCAAAAAGACTGGCTTAAGTCAAATGATCAATTTTCATGGCATACATGCTATACAATTCAATGATAGAAAAACACAATATGAATGTATAATTTGGTTTTACTATAACAGGTGTACTTGTAATTGTCATTAAAGGATTTTGTCTTGCCCTGAAGTTTGAATTATCCATTCATCCTAATGTCATAACAATTAGTAAGGGTAATTGCTGTTCCTAAAAGTTGTGATTATGTGTACAGCAGAACAACATTAAAACTTTCTCTTATATTTTTATATAAATATGTTAATTGTTAATCTGGCAATGAAACATTGAATTGCCCTTTGTTAGGTCATCTTTGTTCCAGCATTCAGGCTTCACTGGGTGCTTTGGAACTTATCCATAACATAAAGGTGACTGTAGTGTGGAGCGTAACAAAAGTAGCCAAAATCAATGGTGGTGGAAGATATTGTGCTTTCATGGATAACAATACATGACTATGAAAAGTGAAGGATGGTGGTCTTATGTGTGTGTGAGGAACATCAGATTTATAGTTTTGCCTTCAATACTGCACCCTTAATTCTTGAAGACTGACAGAGAACTCAAGAGAAATCTGGCTGACAGAGTGCTTGAAGCAGAGATTATTTTCATATTTGACAGTTTAGAACAGGTTATCAGTCCAAGCTGGATTGAGCCTAAGAGCTGAAAAGCTAGTGTCTAACCCATTAAGCCATCAAAATTCCCTTTAAACTAAAATTGTGGGTATGATTTCAATACCAATTTCTTAAAACCAAAAAGAGTTAAAAGTCAAGACCACAAAATAACATACCTTCGGAAGGTGTGTTCAGTGGTGGTCTTTGGTAAGAAATACTCAGTAGTTTACTGAACCATTTGTATCAATGTAAGAGTTGATTTAGAACTAATGTAAACAGCAAAAATATGAGCTTTACTCAGCTTTTGGAAAGGTGAGTCAGCTTGTACTCCTCAACTGCAAGCTGGGGAATTAACAGGTCAGAGAGAAATGCTACCCTTCAGAGCTTACTAATATTTTTATTGTCTCTTCCATCAGATGTATTTTGTGAAGTCTTACGCACCACATCTTCAATTTTATTCTCATTTCACTTTTAGGTCTGTTTTAAAATGAGTTCACTTAAAATATAACTCTTTGAATGGGCTTTGAAGTATTTTTCCTTCCCTCTCAATGATTGAATTATTAATAAATCCATCTTGTTCAGCACTTCAATTATGATATCCTTGCTTGATCCAATACCCTTTTGGTTTATGGGAATTCTTCTTTGGAAGATGGAGAGGTTGGACCTTTTGCTTATTAACCTTCTTAATCAGCTTAACACCTAATGCCAAAATTGAATTTATCAAAAATAGTAGTTGACGGCCCTGTGTTGAAATCTGATTCAATTTAGTTGTAAATTCTTCAATGCCTGCCCAGTAACTATATATCCTTTGACATAATGTAGATGGTTCAGTTGCTGACTCTTTGCTTGCATTTCCCCTTAGACTGTGGAAGCTTTGGAGAGGGTACAGAGAAGGTTTACGAGGATGTTGCCTGGTGTGGAAAGCGCTAGCTATGAAGAGAGGTTGAGTAGGTTAGGATTGTTTTCATTAGAAAAAAGGAGATTGAGGGGGCACCTGATTGAGGTCTTCAAAATCATGAAGGGTATAGACAGGGTTGATAGAGATAAGCTTTTTCCCAGGGTGAGGGATTCAATAACGAGGGGTCACACGTTCAAGGTGAGAGGAGAAAAGTTTAAGGGGGATACACGCGGAAAGTACTTTACACAGAGGGTGGTAAGTGCCTGGGACGCGTTGCCAGCAGAGGTGGTAGAGGCAGGCACGGTAGATTCATTTAAGGTGTGTCTGGACAGATGCATGAGTAGGTGGGGAGCAGAGGGATACAGATCCTTAGGAATTGGGCGATAGGTTTAGACAGTGGATTTGGATCGGCACAGGCTTGGAGGGCCGAAGGGCCTGTTCCTGGGCTGTAAGTTTTCTTTGTTCTTTGTTCTTTGTTCTTCAGTTTTGTTAACAATGAAAGACACAAACAGCCATAGCAGTGCCAACAATGTTGCAACATGTTTATAGTATGAAACTGTGATATGAAATGTATAATTTAACAATATTTTAATATTCTTTACTTTAGAGTCTGGATTTGAATTAGAAGCATGTCGGCTTTGGTCTGTTTGTCCGAAGGGCTATCGTGAATAACTTGGAAGTATTTCTGTAGGCATGGTGATTACATTTCAAAAGCAATGAGATAGAGTGCCTAGTGTGTAGTGAGGTTTTGTTTAAATTCAGAAAGTTATTTTAATGAGTAAACAAAGTAAATATTTGAGCATTAGGCTTTCAGGTTAAAACGTCCTGGAATGGAATTTTGTTTTTACCTTAGACAAACCACCTACAACTTGAAGAAAGCCTTTTAAGTGTAAGTTTTTGAGTAAATTTTGGCTGAAGCTGGATATGTAAAATGATTATTTCCAAGAGAGGGAGGTAATTTCGAACTTTTTAAGGAATTGGTAACCTCAGCATTAGAAAATTAGTTTGAAGGTCCAGACCAGAAGTATTAGTTTTAAGCCCAAAGGGTTTATTTGAAGCTGAGAAAGCCTACGCTAAAATTGCATGACCGTTCAAGGAAGAGGTGATTAGATTTTCAGGATCAGGAATTGAAGCATCTTTTACATAATAAACATCTGCTTTATTGTTAAAAATGAACCTGCAGTATTGCATGTTTGTATTTCACTGAAAGACCATCTTGTTAAAACAGAAAGGAACAAAATATAATCTATCAAGCCAGATTTCAGTCTGGAACCTGACTTGTGCAGCTATAACGTCAGCTGGAACCATAACAACTAGGGGCTTTGCCAGGATTTTGAATTCACATTTAAGAGGGATCTGTGTCTTTATTGATAAAGTAATGGATATATGGTGTTTCTGGGCATAAAATAGTTTTGTGTAATGAAATTTATTACATGAGAAGAGGGTTTTGAATCTTGCTAAGAGTTTTCTAGAAGTGGAAGATATAACAGTGCAATATTTGATATCTATGACAAAAGCTAAACTGAAAGAGTTATCAGATAAATTCAAGATAGAAGTAAAAGTAAGATCCGATAAGGATAAGATACTTCAAGTGCTTACCCAACGTTTAGAAATGGAAGAAAGGAAACCCAAAATTACAGTGTCACAGCTGGAATTAGCTAAGGCTCAGTTAGAAATTTTAACGACTGGGCTTAACTGAGAGAAAGAGAAATGAAGACACCTGTGTTTGAAGCAAAATGAAGGAAAATGGAAATTGAGGGAAGAGAAAAAGAGAGAAAGGGGGAAAGTGAGGAAAAAGAAAAGCAGACAATGATTTAAATGAAGGAGAAAAAAAAAGCAGATAGAAGTGAAAAGGAAGATGGAAATAGGATATCTTAAGAAAAAGTGATACAGTGATGGACAGAAGAGGTACCAGTGTTAGAGAACAGGTAAAAGGATGCCAAAATAGAGACATAGATGGTCACAGGTCCGAAAAAGGACTTTTGCCCCATCAACACACATAGCGTCACCAGACCCGAAACGTTAAATCTGATTTTTTCTTTACAGATGTTGCCAGGCCTGCTGAGTTTTTCTAGCAGCAGCTTTTGTTCCTGATCTGCAGCATCTACAGTTCTTTCAGTTTTCTTTCAGCCCATCAAGTCTGCACTGGTTAAAAACAACCACCTAACATATTCCAGCACTTGGCCCATAGCCTTGAACACCATGGTGTCGCACGTGCACATATAAGTACGTCTGAAATGTTAGGAGGGCTTCTGCCTCTGCGTTAGTTACAGGCAATGAGTTCCAAATTCCCACCACACTCTGGATGAAAACATTTTTTCCTCATAACCCTCTATACTGTCTGCCCCTTATCTTAAATCAATGCCTCTAGTATTGATCCCTTCATTAAAGGAAAAGTTTCTTCCTGTCTATGCGCCTCATAATTTTATACGTCAGTCACATGCCCCCTCAGCCTCCATTGCTTCAAGGTAAACAATCCCAGTCTATCTACTCTCTCTTCATAGAGATAAAGTAATAAAGGAACAAAAAAGTGATATTAATAAATTAATATGGTTATGTTGTAATAAAACTGGACATACGAAAGCAATTGCTGAGAATTAATAGTAGTAGGAATATCTAAAGAGTCTTAAGAGAAGGGTGCATTAGGAAAAGATGTAGGTATTAAAAATGGTAGTAGTACAAACAGAGATAACAAGGTGTAGAGCTGGATGAACACAGCAGGCCAAGCAGCATCATAGGAGCAGGATAGCTTGACGTTTTGGGCCTAGACAACAGATTGTTTCCTTAGAATGCATTAATGGCTCAAGACAAGCATGAAGTTTTTTTTATTATATTAACAAAGAAAATCAGACCACTGGAGGTTTTAAGTACTTTATCTCAAAGCGGGTGGTATTTCCTTACCCTTCAAACCAAGGAATTAAACCAATAGAGTCATGAAAGACACTGGAGAAGTCACCAATGCTGACTGATGATAAAATTTGCCTTTGGTGGGAGGGGAGATGAAGAAGAAAATATTAAATGGAGGTTACAAACCAGTCTCATTAGACAGCGTTGGATCAAAGGGTGACAAAAGTGACCTAATAAGTGGATAAGTTGCACTGGGACAAATGAAACAAATCTCGATAGAAGGAATAGACTATTCTGGAAAATGACCTGGCACGTTCAAGAATCTTGGTATCACCAAGAGTAGTGGAACAAGTGAAGGTTGAAGAAATTGAAATGTTACAAGAACAACATCCTGGATTCTTTCCTGGCTGTGTTATAAATGGTTTTCAAGCCAAAAGAATTAGACAGGAAGAAAAATGGTTTTGAAAAGTATTGTGTTCTATCAAAATGAATCAGCAGCCAAAATAGACAGTAATTGTTGAACTGCTGAGTGAAAGCTAGCATCCCACATATGCCATATTTGATGCCATTGTGTCCATCAATTATATTGTTATCTTAAACTTACCAATGAGTACACATGCTGAAAATTGACATGATCTTCCTGAAAAGTTTATTAAGAATTTTTTTTTAAATTTCACATAATTGGAATGTTGGACGCTCATCATGATAAATGTAGGTAATATATTTTACATCTAAGATAGTGCTTATCCAAATTTTAAAAAAGGAGTTTAATGAGTTTTGGTTGATATCATAATGAGAGCTTTCATATTTAATTACAAAAGCAATACCTAAGGGTCTTTGAAAAGCTCAGGATTAGTCCGAAAATAAAACAAGGTAACAAGGTGATGGGGTCGTCATTGCAAATAGACTTTTTACATGGAGTGCTAAAAAGTGTGGGCGATTCTCTGAGCTTGGCTGGCCTGACATAGTGATTACATTTCTCTGACTGACCAGATGAATGGAGGAGGAGGAAAACTAATGAAATTGTTATTCACAGATCACCTCCTGCCATTGTTTGTGAGCAGACTTCCTTGAGACCTAACAACACTTAATTTTACAAATAATCAAACTCCAACACCATCCCTCCAACTACTATCTCTTTGCAACAACGTTTCCACAGGCCTATCAGAAGTAATGAAAATTCTCTACTCTTCTGCAAGTCAAATCTGTACAAAAATGGTGTTGGTAAAATCCTGGTAAGTTGCTGCAAACATTTAAACCTCAGGGCAGCTTACTATGACTGACGCATAAAAACGCACATGCTTCATTTATAAGAGTTCACAATGACTGCAGCCCACTCAAAAACAATCCTTAAAGAGGCTGAAAATTCCTACAAGTTCAGGAACATAAAAACACAAATATAAATTGTATAGTTTTTTGTTCATTGGTGGGCTGGTTCACCGCTGATCAGGAAAAATTAGGAAAATAAGTGTCAAATGTGTCAATATCTCTCTGATTATTGTTCCTGTTGATTACCACTTTGTTAATTGTACAAGAAAGAAAATGATGGTACTTACTACCTTTCCCAACCTTGGAGCATCTCTAAAACACTTTAAGGAATGAAATACTTTTTGAAGTGTGATTACAGCTTATGAGGAAGCAGCAGTCAATTTACACACAGTAGACAGCAATGAAATACAAGATCTGATATTTGGCATAGTGATGTTGAGGGGTACATATTGGGTAGCACATTTACAGATCTCACTCAACCTTTAAAGCATATCATGGATTCTTTTATGTTTACTTAGATACAGATGTGGCAAAGTGTTCTGATTTGGGTTCTTTGGGTCTTCGAGATTGCTGTTAAACAATGTTTATTAATAAAGTGTATAAGGTCGTAAAGTCACAGATCAATCATCTCTGTGCTATTCCAGCTGTTGCATAACAGTTAATACATAAGGTAATGGTTGTGTAAGGGTTAATGTTTGAGACTGGATTAAGCTCTACCCGACCTGGTGATGCCATACAGGCTTGGGTGCAGATAAAACAGAAAAGGATCTCATTGAACGCAGACTGATATCTACAGGTCTCCTGTAGATCTGCAGGTTTTATTCATAATATATAATGAGCTAATGCGAAGTGTACTTAATTGCTATCATGCAATAAAGTACATCTTGTTAAGATGAGAGCCCCATTTTGTTAAAAGTCAATAATGGTTGATCCTCTATGACGGAACCAATTAGACTCTTTCATTCAATGAAAGAGGATTGGCGGCAGCATCGTATTACCCACAAATATCACATGGCAATCAGAAGGGGCGCAGTAACTAATATTACACAGTACAACAGTGAAAAATACCTTTGTACATAGGAGAAGAAACTTCCAGAGGACTTAATGAACTTGCAACTTTAATGATTTTACTAATTTAAGAACTAAACACACAGGCAGTGGGCAACTCAAAGAGGTTGAACAAACAAGTGGTCAACAGAGCTCGTAGAAGAAACAATAAAGCATGAACAGCACCCTGGCCAAAACCTTCATTTCAGAACTGACAAAAGGAGCACGGGAGGAGCAATGTGAGTTAGTAAGAACTTAAAAAAGACATATTTGGCAGTTACAGAGTCCTTACGAAAGTAGGGACAGTCCTGATTGGAGATTCAGTTTGGAAGAAACGATTTCAGAACTCGAAGAGTTCTGAAAGACTTCTGTCAGACCAGGGGAAAAACTTTAAATTATAAGTGCAATGGAGCAGGCTGGAAATACAGGAATTAAAAAAGTGGTGCTTATCATTCACAACGAAGGTAACTGCCTCAGTGACAAGGTATGGCTACACCAGCAAGGTCAAAGGCCGTAGTTTTAATTTATACCAAGGCTGCAACATCAAGATGGTTGCAAAGCAGGTTTAATGCAACAAAATGTCAATTGAAATGATAAAGAAGACAGAGTCCAAAACATAGAATATAGAACAAAGAACAGTACAGGTCCTTCGGCCCACAATGTTGTGCCGGCCTATTATCCTAATAAGATCAATCTACCCTGCGTACAAAACATTTTACTATCCTCCATGTGCCTATCCAAGAGTCACTTAAAAGTCTCTAAAGTATCTGACTCCACTACCACTGCCAACAGCACATTCCACACACCCACCACTCTCTTTGTGAAGAACCTACCTCTGACATCTCCCCTATACCTTCCTCCAATCACCTGAAAATTATGCTCCCTCATAATAGTCATTCCCACTGTAGGAAAAAGTCTCTGACTGTCCACTTTATCTATGCCTCTCATCATCTTGTATATCTCTATCCAGTTACCGCTCATCTTTCTTCAATCCAATGAAAAAAGCCCTAGCTTCCCTCAACCTTTCCTCATAAGACCTCCCCTGCAGTCCAGGCAGCATCCTGGTAAATCTCCTCTGCACCCTCTCTAAAGCTTCCACACCCTTCCTATAATGAGATGACCAGAACTGAACACAATATTCCAAGTGTGGTCTAACCAGAGTTTTATTGAGTTGCAGAATAACCTCATGGCTCTTAAACTCAGTTCCCCTGCCAATGAAAGCCAACACACCATATGCCTTCTTTAAAACCCTATCAACTTGGGCAGCAGCTTTGAGGGCTCTATGAATGTGAACCCCATGATCTCTCTGTTCCTCCACACTGCCAAGAATCCTGCCATTAACCCTGTATTCTGCATTCAAACTGACCTTCCAAAATGAATCACTTCACACTTTTCTGGTTTGAATTCCATCTGCCACTTCTTTGTCCAGCTCTGCATTCTGTCAATGTCCCGTTGCAACCTACAACAGCCCTCCACGCTGTCCACAACTCCACTGATCTTGTGTCATCGGCAAACTTACTAACCCACCCTTCCACTTCCTCATCTAAGTCATTTATAAAGATCACAAAGAGCAGAGATCCCAGAACAGATCCCTGCAGAACACCACTGGTCACCAAGCTCCAGACTGAGTACTTTCCATCTACTACCACCCTCTGTCTTCCATTGGACATCCAGTTTTGTATCCAGACAGCAAACTTTCCCTGAATCCCATGCCTCCTTACTTTCTGAATGAGCCTACCATGTGGAACTTTACTGAACGCCTTGCTAAAATCCATATACACCACATTCACTGCTCTACCTTCATCGATGTGTTTTGTCACATCCTCAAAGAATTCAGTAAGACTTGTGAGGCATGACCTGCCCCTCACAAAGCCATGCTGACTATTTCTAATCAAACTGTACTTTTCCAAATAATCATAAATACTATCTCTCAGAATTGTCTCCAACAATTTGCCCACCACAGAAGTAAGACTGACTGGTCTTTAATTTTCAGGATTATCAGTATTCTCTTTCTTGAACAAGGGAATGATATTTGCCACTCTCCAATCTTCTGGTACTACTCCAGTGGACAGTGAGGACACAAAGATCATCGCCAAAGGGGCAGCAACTTATTTAATCGCTTCTCGTAGAAACCTTGGGTATATCCCATCTGGCCAAGGGGACTTATTTATCCTCATGTTTATTTAAAATTCCTAGCACATCCTCCTTCCTAACATCAACCTGTTCGAGCATAGCTGTCTGTTTCATGCTCTTCTCACGAAAGTCAAGGTCCCTCTCACTGGTGAATACTGAAGCAAAGTATTCATTAAGGACCTCCCCTACCACCTCCGACTCTGCACACAAGTTCCCTCCACTACCCCTGATTGGCCCTACCCTCACTCTGGCCATCGTCTTGCTCCTCACATAAGCATAGAACACCTTGGGGTTTTCCTCGATCCTACCCACCAAGGTTTTCTCATATCCCCTTCTGGCTCTCCTAAGCCCATTCTTCAGTTCTTTCGTGGATACCTTGTCGACCCTTAGAGTCCTGTCCGAACCTTGCTTCCTCAACCTTAAGTAAGCTTCCTTCTTCCTCTTGACTACGTGTTCAACACGTCTTGTCATCCAAGGTTCCATCATCTTACCATCCTTTCCTTGCCTCAGTGGGACAAACCTATCCAGTACCTGTCGCAACTGCTCCCTAAACAACCTCCACATTTCTGTTGTGCATTTCCCTGAGAACATCTGATCCCAATTGGTTCTCCGTAGTTCTTGCCTAATAGCATTGTAATTCCCTCTGCCCCAATTAAATACTTTCCCATACTGTCTGCTCCTATCCCTCTCCATGACTACAGTAAAGGTCAGGGAGTTGTGATTACTATCACCAAAATGTTCTCCCACCGAGAGATCTGACACCTGACCTGGTTCATTGCCAAGCACCAAATCCAATATGGTCTCCCCTCTCATCTGCCTATTTACATACTGAGTCAGAAATCCTTCCTGGACACACCTGACAAAATCTGCTCCATCCAAATTATTTGCACTTAGGAGGTTCCAGTCTATATTGGGAAAGTTGAAGTCACCCATGACAACAACCCTATTACTTCTGCACCTTTCCAAAATCTGCCTCCCAATCTACTCCTCAGTGTCTCTGTTGCTATTGGGGTGTCTATAGAAAACTCCCAGCAAAATGACTGCTCCTTTCCTGTTTCTGACTTCCACCCATACTGGCTTAGTATAGAAACCCTCCTCCATGACCTCCCTTTCTGCCGCTGATTAGCAATGCCCCTCCCCCATCTCTTTTACCTCCCTCCCTATTTCTTTTGAATCATCTATACCCCGGAACATCCAACAACCATTCCTGCCCCTGTGTTATCCAAAGAAGGAGATAGATCGAAGCTTTGAAGATGGGTGATAAGATCAGTAGTTTAAATGCAATTTTGGCCGGAATATTTATTAAGATCACAGGCACAAAGCTTATTTAAAAAGTTGTGGAGAGGAATGTGCTTTACATATTGAGAAGTAAATAGCAGGAAATTTTCTACTTTATCTACTCTCTTGAGTGTTTAGTGCTCTGAATCATGACAAGCTGGCTATCCCTCTGTGCTAAAAGGTAATACAAGCTCTCGGGTCCAATAGACTGTAAGTTAGCACTGAAGAGCTGATTCAAAAGAAATGCAAGCCAGAGAGCTAGTAGCCTCAAGTCAGCACAAAGTGAGTGAGCTGTACGAAAGTTAACGGAGAACCATAAGCAGGATCTTGAGATGCATAAGATGCAAATATATACCTGTACTTAAAGTAACCTGGGAGCTGGCAGAAGCATGAAAGGCACATGTGTCCCAAATCCTGAAGGACCGAAATGGGCTAGTCACAAGCAGTTACAATGATGATATGAGGTTGCTAGTTTGAATGCCCAGTTATGTGGACAAAGTGTGCATCAATGGGGCAAGTAGGGAAATGGTTGCAATCACAGCATTGGAAAAATGTCGGAAGAAGCAAGCAGGGGTAACCACTCTGATTTTCACATCGGGATTTGGGGTACCACATAAGTTCTCGGGAAACAGGTATAAATTGGGGGCTGTGTGGAAATGGGCTGATTAGTTAAACGTCTGGTTTAAATATAAAAAATAAGGTAAACACCGTTAGCAAGATCTAGCACTCACCAATTATATCACAAGGGGAAAACAGAATCTGATATTTTCATTCCCACCATATTTTCCCAACATTTTCAAAATTCTGCTCTAAGAATCACTGTCAGTGCACTGGAATAAAATGTTTCACAGGCACAAGCAGTGCCCAGCTATGCTGAGAGAATGCCACATCTCGAACAGGCCATTTCCAGAGGATGTACAGAATGGAGGACTCAGTTCACAGCAGCAAAATGTTGAATGTCTATTGATACAAAGACATCACTGTAATGGTGCTAGCAGCATTAGAAAAGATACCTAGTGCATTCCTAGGGAATGGAAACAGAGCTGTCTACAACAATGGACACCTCACTAATTAGTGAGTGTCACTATCTTATCAGATTGGATGCCATTGCTAAAGAAACTGAAGCTACAATCAAGGAAAGAGGACTGGTGACAGGCTTATTCTCCCCACAAATATCACACCAGCCTCTTAACAGAATGCTAATACATGGTTACTAAGATCGCAATAATATCAAAGCTTACTTCAGGGGCTCATCTATGCATTCGCTAAACCCGATCTCTACAATGGTCTCAGTTTAATGTCTCATCTGAAGGACGGAAGTCGAAGCAGCAAGGCAGTTTATCAGAACTACACTGAAGTGATGGCCATGATTATATGCTCAACTCTCTCAATTAGAATTTTAAATCATGATCTTTTGACTAAGAAGTAGGTCTAGTGCCAATGAATTGAGCCTACTGATAGAATTCAGACTTCACTTGCTTATCAATCCCAGTTAGTTTTTCCGATATTATTTTAATGATGTACTTTACCTTCCTTTGGGAAGGTCACATCCTTTCTGTTTCTGCTTCATGATGCTTCAACTCAACGATTTTTACCAACTCAGCGCATTTCATTTTCAATCCAAATAAATTTGCTGGTTGAGTTTTGAAAAGGTTCAAATTGTAACCAGGCACCAGCATTTGGGAAACCTAGAGTGAGCAGTTGCTGCTCAAGGTATGATTTTGCATTCGTCTTTCAGCCTTGACTGATTTACAACTGCATACCAGTATTACCTTCCATTGTGTGTCTGTGGCTGTTCCATAACCTCAACCAGTTGGCATAAGGCGTATGCATTTGCCATGTTGATTTGTATTATAGTGCTAAATGTCATACTTTGCTTGAAGTTCCAGCCCAGCCTATTGTCTAGGAATTATTTATGTTCTTGTGTGAGGTCAGTGCAGCAAAATCTGTCATTGAAAACATACATAAAGAAGATATGAATGGAAACTCTACCTAAGTTGCCCCTTAAAAATAAGAATGGAGTGGATAAAGAAATTATGCCCAGAAATGTATTTATGTTGAGCTAAAATCATCCAAGCCATTCAGCACTTCAAGTCTGTCCATTATTCAATTAATTCATGGATGATATAATTGCATGATGGAACCAGAATTGTATTGTTATTCCAAATGACTGATGAGGAAAATCCTACTGCCCATACACGGATTCATCTTTGTCAAATGTTCAATATATTTTGATTTTATCCATATCTCTAAAAGACCAGATGCCATATGTATCCTGCACACATCTGCCGATTGCCTTTTTGTTTCATCGCCTAATGAAGATCTCATTATGTCCTAGCAGGATAGTTTTTACACTTCCTAATCACCCTCACTACTGTCAACAAAAATGTAACATTGCTAGTTTTCTCAAGGAATCTGCCAAGGGGTACCATGCACATTATGTGAGTAATACTGCTGATTTGAAGCATAAGTAACACAAACTAGAAACATACAATTAATTCTGTGAAGTGTCAGACACTTGGAACCAGATGATCCAGAGCAGATTTACATTCCTTTCAATATTATTTGCTTTCTGCCTGGGATTATTTATCAGTCGGTTGATCTTAACAACTCTTAGGACTGGCAAGCTATGCTTTTCAGGACCCCGATCAGCAAGGAACCCAGAAGTGGGCAGAAAAGCAATTCAGCTGCCAGCAACATGGAGACTGGCAATGAACTTAAATTATTAAGATCCCAATTAGGGGCAATTTTACTGATTCACTGCCAATTTCTTAGCCGTATGAGAACGGAGATAAGGAGAAACTTCTTCGGGCAGAGAGTAGTGAATCTATAGATTTCAATGCCACAGAAGGCTGTGAAGGCCAGGTTATTGAGTATATTTAAGATGGAGATAGCTAGGTTCTTGTTTGTCGAGGGGATCAAGGGTTACAGGGGTAAACGAGAGAATAGGGTTGAGAACTTATCAGCCATGATTGAATGGCAGAGCAGATCAATGGGCTGAATGGTCTAATTTCTGCTCCTACGTCTTATGATCTTATGGTCTAGAGGGACGCTCCCATGGTGCCTGTGAGAACTGCAAGCTTTATGGAAGTAGACTCCTTGGGACAGTCCAAAGGCACCTTTGGAACCAGTGGCTCCATCCGCCAAAGATGGAGCCACAAGCTGGAAAAAGACTGGTCCATGTCCCTATGAGACCATCCAAAAAAGCTCCCTTCTGATCGGATTCACCTTCTTAACTAATATGTTTAATAAAGGGTATGAACACAGTGTTGATGTTCAATGGGAAAATAGGTTGAAAGATAAGATACTAGATGGCAGGCATTTAAGTAGACACTTCACAGTTTTCAATAAGATGTATTAAACTGAGAAGGAATCACACAATGAATCACACACCACCTGTGCTTGACTAAGAAAGTTAGGGATCGTATCAAATTAAAAGAAAAGGATTACAATGCTACTAAGGTTATGATTTTCCCAGAAGATTAGGAATATTTTAGAAACTGTCAAACATTGATTCAACAAATGATGGCAGAGAGTATGAGAAAAATCTAGTAAGAAATAAAAATTGTATTTCTAAAAGTATATAGAAAGGAACTTCATAGCCAAGGTAAACATTGGGACGTTAGGGAATGAGACAGGAGAATAATGGGAAACAAGGAAATGGCATAGAACCAGTATCCTGCAGCAATTTTCACAGTCGAGGACACAGAAAGCATCCCTGAATCAATAGAAGTGAAGAGGAAGAAAGCCAAAAAAACTTAAAATAATAATAATCACAAAAAAAAACTGCTAGGAAAACCATTGTGTCTAAGGGTTGACAAGTCTTTGGACCTGATGAGGAACAGCACAGAATCCCAAAATAAGTAACTATAGGGATATTGGACACAATGTTCCAAAATTCCTCAGCTGAAAGTATCCCATGGAATTGGAAAACTGTAAATATTCTGTTCAAGAGAGGAAGGAGACTGCAAGCAGAAAATTATGTCCGTTATTCTTAAAGTCATAATTGGGGAAAGCTAAAACCCATTCTCAGGGAAATAATATGGAAAGAAAATGGATAATTCAATCATACAGAAGCAATATGGTTTGGTGAAAGGAAATTCATGTTTGATAATTTCAATGCAACCCCTTGAGGGTTTAACGAGCAGTGTGAATGAAGGGCAAGGTGATAGAGTAGTGTATTTGAATTTCCTACAGGAGTACTGTGTGTACTTTTGATCTCCTACTTAAGGAAGTATTTTCTTGGAAGCTTTCATTGGAAGTATTTTCAAGGAGATTCACTAGGCTGGCTCATGCAATGGAAGTGTTGTCTCTGAGAAAAAGTTGAACTGTGCGCCGATACACATTGGTGGTTAGAAGAATGAGGTTATCCTCACCCATCCAAGTCCCTCATGCCTTCCTTGCCAATCCATACCTCCACACCCAACACTGTGAACTCTGAGGAATGAAACCGGATGGACCATTTGACATTGACCAGAGGAACAACAGACATGTGGCTCTACCTACAGCACATGGATTGTGGAAGTTCAAGACGGCCCACCACCACCTTCTCAAGGGCAACTAGAGATGGGCAATTAAAGCCGACCAGTCAGTGCCACCTACACCCATGAACGAATTAACAAAAATTGCCCACCGAGCCACCTCCCCTTCATAACACCTCATGCCCTGTACCCAATCTCAAGACTCCTGATACCCTCATGCCAACTGATCCCCCTAAGCCCAGCACCATGACCCTTTATAGCTGTGCTGCTAACTTAATGCCAGCTCATGCCAAAAAATGTCTCACACCAGTATCCTTTTGCCTGAAACCTACCATTGCCAACCCAGTATCCATCACGGGCATATCTCAGAATCCATGCTGAGATAAAATTAAACTCTAAGTGCTCCATTGCAGGCTTTATTTAAAAATAGAAACTAATTCAGAAAAATCCTGCATTTACAGTTCTTCAAATAGATAATCCTTTCTAACAGGTACATAAATGCTTAAACAAAAGTATTGGAACATCAGTGCTGGAGGACTTCAGTAGACTGGACTGAAAGGTGGAGGAGGAGACTATTATGTTCTCACTTCTGTGGTAACCTTGGAAAACAAGTTTCACCTAGAAACGAATTGAACACTCTGCTGGATCTTACTCGGATCTGCCCTCCATCATTCAATCCATTGCATTTAGCATGATTGACAAGGCAAGAAGAGGAATCAGGTACACTGATCTCACAAATGGTGCCCCGTTTTCTCAGGGATTCCAGGTGGTACAATAGTACTGGAGACAGGGTACTAGCGGGCACCCACAGGGAGGAAGAACAATAGACATGTACCCCAATTACTTCATTTCAGGATACTGCAGATGTGCCCTTCCCCTCTACCTTCCATCTACTAGCAACCTTGTTGCCCTATGCAGGAGATTCTCAGACAGCCAGAACATTCTGGCTGTCAGAACACTCTGGCCCAGAGCCCCCAGAGAGCACCTACTAAATTGTCAAAGTCACTATGGCATCATAGTTAGCAGACTTCTTCCAACCCAGCTGTAGATGTCAGGCCAACAGCTAGATGGAGTGGAAGAGAAGGGGAAAAAAAACTTGGCACAACGTATTATGGCTGTTTAAACATTGTAGATAATCTACAATTTGAACATATGTATTCACTTGTACTGTCCTACCTTCTGTATGGCCTTATTATGTCATGAGGACCAGGGAAGGTTCTTAGAAGTTAAAGTTGTGGAACATCTTCCATAGTTGAAGGGACATGCTGCTTTTGAATTACCAGACCTTGGTATCTCTTTCATCATCAGTGAAGCAAATGACAAGAGATCACCTCATTAGTCAGAGAAACACGCAACTATTTGCTGAGATTGGAGTCAAAGTGCTCCTGATTACTCTTTGTGACACTGGTGATAATGATAGGTCAAGGGAAAGAACCAGGATTGGCATAATCAATTGGTGGGCCCTACCGAGACACTTTGAGGGAGCAATGTCAGAATCTATCAATATGTACATGCTGTAAAGGAAAATGTCTGTCCCATTAGTGAGGTTCTTAAGACCATGCTGAAAATCCATAAAATAAAGAATTGTGGATGCTGAAGATCTAAAACAAATTGAAACAGAATCAGAAACAAGCGTCCCTGGACTTGAGATATCAAATCAGTTTTCTCTCCATAGATGCAGCCAAATCTGCTGAGTTTCTCCGGCAATTTCTGTTTTTGTTTGTTTCTGGAAAATCTAATGATGTGAGTTTGGCAATAGCTACATCACCATTGGATAAGATAGTTCCTTTTTTTGAATGCTTCCTGCCAAAATGGGCAATTTCATATTTTCCCACACTACACTCCATTTACCAGATTTTGCCACACTCATTTTAGCTATCTATATCTTTTTGTGACCTTCGTCCAGCCACATCACCATTTACTTTCCTACCTATCTTTGTGTCATCTGCTAATTTGCTAGTATTTTCCATCCATTCATCCAAGTTATTTATGCAAAATTTAAACGATTGTAGTCCCAGCACCAATTCCTGTAGCGTGTGACCTATTACATTTTGCAAACCACAAAAAGGCCCACTTATGCCTACTCTCTGATTCCTGTTAGCCAGCCAATCTTCCATCAAAGTCAATATGTTGCTCCCAAGACTATAATCTTTTATTTTCAGCAATAAACTTTGTTGTACCACTTCATCAAATGCCTTTTGGAAACCTAAGTGCATTGTATCAAATCAGTTCCCCTTTATCCGTAGCAAATATTGCTTCCTGAAAAACCTCAATAGATTGGCTACCTATCATTTCCTTTTCATGAAACCACATTGGCTCTCTTGATTACCTTGGAATTTCCTAAGTTGTCTGCTTCAGCCGCTTTAATAATTGATTCTACAATTTTCCCTACAATAGTTGCAAGCTAATTAGCCTGTAGTTTACTGCTTTCTGTATCCCTCCCATTTTTAAATAAAGGAGTTACGATTGCAATCTTCTGATTTAATACTACCTTTACTAAATCAATAGAGTTTTGGAAAATTGAAACCAATTCATCAACTACAAGGAGTTCTGCTTTAACGCAAAAGTTGCGTTCCTGCATGACATCACGGTATAGAAAATTGTGCTATAGAAATAATGAGGCCTATGGGAAAAACAGGGTTGGGGCAGACCGTCAAAAAAAAATCACTCAAATTGCTCAAAAATCACTCAAAAGCCTACACAAAGGATAGCATAGTTTGAATAAATGTTTAATTCATATCTATTAATGAAATCAAAATAAGTTTAACACTTTATCTTGAAAAAAATGTCAAGATGACTTGACGGGGGAGGAGGTTTCGAGGTTGCTTTGTTGTTAATACATAGGCTGAGGGTCATCTTCATCATCATCTTCGTCATCATCATCATCATCATCACCTTCAGGTGCAGTTGTGGTTGCAAGGTTAGAGTGAAAAATAATTAATCCAGAAGTGGATGGCTGTGGTCCATTGCCTTCTGACTGTTTCTTGGGGGTTGGCTGAAAAAAGACATCTAGTTTTTGTTGCTTTGCCCTTTTTCTTCTTTCATGAAGAAGCTGTTCATAAGGAGCTAAATAAGATCTTTTTCCACAAATTACTACCCTGCCGTGTTCTGCATTGTAATTGTTGTCCTGTAATAGTCGCAACTTCTTCCAATTTCCCTCAGGACAGAAGAAAAAACAGAAGCAGAAAGCTTCATGACACTGCATTCCGAACTTCATCTTCTTCAAATCCGGCTTCCACTTCCCCCTCAGCGACAAGTTATTATAGATCAGCTGTAGAGAGGTCTTCACAACAGGACACAAGCAGCTCTTCAACATCTTCACTCACCACTTCTTCAAATCCAACTTGCTTTACAAGGTAACACAATGTTCTTTGATTTTTGAAATCTCCTCTGACAGATCAAAGGTTTTAAAATTTTGAAAAAAAATTGGAAGAAGCTTCCGCCAAACTGCATGCAAGCAGTTCTTACTGACGTCACCCCAAGCCTCCACAATAATGTCAATTGCATTCTTGATGTGAAAGCCCTTCCAAAACTGAAGAACACTGTCCTTATCCCCCTCAGTGGCTGCAATCAGCCTCATAAATGTGCACTTTAAATAATAAGCTTTAAAAGCTGCTATTGCACCCTGGTCCATGGGTTAAAGGAGAGAGGTTAGAATTGATGCAATCGCATTTTACCAACACAATTTTGCATTTTAGAAATAGCATTGCCCTATACTTCAGTCGCGTTATAGCCAATACACATTGCTGGAACATGCATTATCGCAGAACCGACTGTATCTCACTGGTCACTTCTTTTTAGTCCCTAGGATATAGTCCATCAGAACCTGAGGATTTGTCAGCCCACAACAAAAACAATTTACTCAGTACTGCTTCTCTACTATTTGTAATGTCCATGATTTCCTCCATCCTTTCTGTTTCCTGATTTATAGCTGCTTCCATTATGTGAAGACTGAAGCAATTTAGCTGGTCAATTCATCCTGCGTTTCCTTATTTTCAATTATTAATTTTCCAGACTCACTCTTTACAGGACCATGCTCATATTATTATCTATTTTTGTACTTGTTTTTGTGAAAGGCTTAATATTTATTTTTGTATTTCTGGCCGACTTTCTTTCATATTTAATTTTTCCTTTTATTTTAAATCATCCTTTGCTGTTTCTACATTCTGTCAAATCATCTAACATGTCAGCTGTGTTTTCAAAATGATATACTTTTTTCTTTAGAGTTTATTATGCATTTAATCTTTCAAGTTAACCATTTTGATGTGACTACTGTAGTTGTAGAGATTACAGTGGAAGTGAAGGCAATGAATGTTGACAATATTTTGCTAGAGGCAGCCAAAGCAAAGTGCTCACCCATACTAGAAGTCAAAGACCAAGATGGTATGTTTTTTGACATTTGATGCATCCACCTTCTGATGAGCCAGGACTTAATAGCTGAAGCTTAACATGACAGCAAGAATCTGACTTTTGGATTCTAACCTGATAAAGACATCACACCTGCTATTGTTCTTGCCATCAATGAGAGCAGAAAATCACACCCTTCAACTTTGCTTCGCACTATAACCTCACATAAAACACACCTTTTGTTTCAGTATCATCCCAGTATGCTGTGTGCTTGTGGGATATTGGACTAACTTGCAATGATCAGCAAGATTATTCTTCGAGTCTGTTCACCTCAAGTTGTGGACTGCAATAAAACATAGCCACAAAGAGTTGAAAAGATTGATCACAGGAAGAATAGTTTGTCAGCTTAAAGGCAGTTTTATTAGTATCAGCTGGCTTCCAGGGCCCTTTCTGAGACCGATAATCATTTCAATCAACCAGTGTTTTCTTGCCAGTGGTAGATGCAATGAATGCTGAAGTCATAATATTTCAGAGAAAGGAAATTCTAAAGAAATGCTGTGCTGTAATTTGTGCACGTGTAAGATTAAAAAAATGTTATTTTGAAAGAGCTAGCTTCCTTGATAATTAATTGAAGTATATGGCTTTGGTTTAACAGATCTAATCAGACTCAGAGGTTAGACGTTCAAACTGCACAGCTTCAAAACCCCACATTGTAATCATTACCTAGAATACCTGCCTCCTTTCCTCCTGCACCTCACCCAGTCCCCCACCAATCTAGACCATTCACAACCTCTACGCAGCACAAATACTTGTAAATCATTATATTCCAAACAGAAGTAACATATGTTGGCCAGAACTGGTATAATACTGTGGAACTGTATTATCCACTATTGGAAATGTGCTCAGCATTTGGCTTCTTAACCTTCAAGTTCAGCTGCGGCCTAAAGATCCATTTCTTCTCTTTCTTTTCAGTGTGTGAGAGAGACAGGATGGAGTACATCAGACTTCAATGAAACAAGTATAGGGAAGTTAGTTGAAGAGAAGCACAGAGATGAAGCTCAAAGTATCTCCTTTATTAAGTGCCTTGAGATGGCAGTTTGCACTGTTCTTTGATGGGTTCTGAGGTAGCTGATAAGTCCAAATACATGACCTGCGTGGCAAGTCGTGATTGCAGATGTGGTGTTTGGAGTTTTACTGATGATCTCCAATCCCTCAGCTTTAATTTTGAATGTTTCCAACAAAGTCTTGATCTGTTCGTTGCCTTCTGAAACAAACTTCTTTCATTTTGGTCATTCGCAAGCCAGGGACATCCATGAGTCAGATGAGAATATTTGACTTTGTCAGGTGAAAAAAAATGGCAATAGGCACCAGAGCTAAAAAGAAATTTTACTTAATTATTGTAAAAATGACAACCAGATACTGTGTGTTTCCTCAGAGTAATTCATGAACTAAGCTCCACGCAGTCTCCTTTAATTATCAAGTATTTCAGCTGAAAGTAACAGTACAGATTTATACTTTAACCAAATTAAATGTTTACTAACCAACTATTGCTGAAAGTTGCATAAGTAAAAAGTCATAAAGTTATTAGCTAAAAAGTAATAAAGTTATTTGCTAAACTACAGACGCAAAGGTTTAATATAAGTAAGTATAAACATTGGGTATAAAGATGGAAATGAGATAATATTGCTCAGAGATAGCAGGAACTGCAGCTGCTGGAGTCAGAGACAATATAGTATGGAACTAGAGGAACACAGCAGACCAGGCAGCATCAGAGGAGCAGGAAAGTTGACATTTCGAGTTGGGACCCTTCGTTAGAAATGGGGAGAGGGAACGGACCTGGGAAATAAATACAGAGAGAAGGGGTGGAGCTGGAGAAGGTAGGTGGGATGGTGATAGGTGAATGCAGGTAGGCAATGGTGGGGATTGGTCAGTGGGATGGGTGGGGCAGATAGGCAGGAGAGAAGATGGACAGGTTGTGTGAGTTCAAGGAGGCAGGGATGAGAGGGAGGGTTGGATGTGGGTTGAGGCCAGGGGTGGGAGATTTTAAAACTGGTGAAATCCATGTTTAGGCCATCAGGCTGTAGGCTTCTGAGATGAATATGACGTGCTGCTCCTCCAGTTTGTGTGTGGTGTCATTATGGCACTGGAAGAGGCCCAGGATGGCCATGTCACCCTGGGAGGGGGAGTTAAAATGTTTTGCGACTGGAAGGTGTTGTCGTTTGTCATGTATAGTGGGTAGATGCTGTACAAAATGGTCTCCGAGTCTATGCTTAGTCTCACAAATATAGACAAGGCCACATCAGGAGCAGTGAATACAGTAGACCAAGTTGGCAGATGTACTGGTGAACCCCTGTCTGAGAAGAAAGGTTTGCTTTGGACCTTGAATGGGGGTGAGGGGGGAGGTGTGGGGTCAGGTGTAGCACTTCCTGCGGCTGCAGGGAAAGGTGCTGGGGGTGGTGGGGTTAGTGGGGAGTGTAGAGCGGACAAGGGAGTTGCAGATTGAGCTGTCCTTCCCAATTTAAATAATATTCAGCTCTTCTATTCTTCATGACAAAATGCATAACCTCACAGTTTGCCACATTATAATCCATCTGCCAAGTTTTTGTCCATTCACTTGGTTCAGATCCCTCTGCAGATTCTTTGTTCATTCTTATTTCATCTGCTTGCCTTCCCACTTATTTGTGTGTCATCCTCAAACTTGGGATCATACGTTCACTTCCATCATCCAAGTCATTAATATATGGTTCATGGCTGATCATTGACCTCAACTCTATTTGCCTGGCCTATCCCCATTAAATTGCTTATTAACCAGAAAATCTCCTGACCTGTAAAATAAACAATATACTCAATGACCGAGCATCCAAAGCTCCCTGGGAAAGAGAATGACAAAGATTCACAGCCCTCTGAAGAAATTTCTCCTCATCGTAGCCCTTTATCCTGGGACAGGATCCCTAGTGCTAAATTTTTTTTAAATCTGATAACATATTTTATTCAAGAGATGAATACATTTTAGATTATAAATGTATATTTTGTAACATTGAAAGTGAATCCTGCCTGTGAAGCCTTTTTTCATGATGCCCACATGGAAATGAATGCTCATAAGAAGTGTTCCCCTCTTTCAATGGAGTCTGAAAGTAAAAACATATTGAAGATTTTTAATGATGGTGAACTCCAGAGAAGCTCCGAATGATACTTGGAACAATGTCAGGTTTTTTTCGAAAAGACTTGTTGATAGGCTAATTAATTAATTTATCGCAATATTAGGCATACTCTTTTGGCACTTTTCTCTGAATCTGTCTCTGCAAATTCTGGGGATTTCCTTTTGGCAGAAGATTGCAATAATTTCTTAGAAATTATATAAATATATAAAAATGATATAAATGAGGATGGCTTTTTAGATTATTTTTTTCAGAACTGCTATTGATCCTCTGCCATCATTATGACACGGGATAAGGAGAGTCCTGCAAAAGTTTATGCCTTAATCTTTGTGAACGAATACCCTCCAAGCTATAACCCCTCATGCCTTTGTTTACCTCTAGACATCACTATTCAAATGCAACCGTAACTTCGCCCACCTGCAGCTTTGTCCTTCCATTCATCAAGCATCCTCTCTATGCTAACTCACTGTGGCTCCCATTCAGACAAAGCCTCAATTTTAAAATTCTCACCTTTATTTTCAAATCCCTCCATGCCTTCTAAGCTCCTTATTTCTGTAACCTCCTCCACCTCCAAGCACTCCAATTTACCTTGGCTTCTCTAAATCTGGTCTGTTGAGCATCTTTGATTGTAACTATTTCATCTTTGATGGTTATGTTTTCAAGTACCTGGGCCATAAGCTCGCTAAGTCCCCCTTTCTATCCAACTCACCTTCCTTTAAGGAGCTTTTTAAGGCTTATCACTTCAACCAAGCTTCTGACCGTCTGCTCAAATATTTCTTTATATGGTTTAATGTCTGCTTTATAACATGCATTTGGAGAACCTGGAGATGTTACATAACATTAAAACAACGCATTGATTTTGCTGTTGAAACTAAATGTAGTGCTTTGAGAATTTCTCCATAAGTTAAGATATTAAATCATCCTGATCTTCAGTGCATCTTTATTTTTGAGATAGTTTTACCACTGATTTGTAGAATGTCAAATTATTCCAATGCATCATTCAATTCAATTCCAGTACATAGTTTGTTTTATTGACAACTGCTTCACATTGACCAGAGATTTTCATGATGTGATTGGCAATTATCAATTTTTTTCTTTTTCTATCCATTCAAAGGATGGGTGCTCAAGCTCGACTAGCATTTATTGGCAAACTCCAATTGCTGTTGAGTAGTGGTGAATTACCTTCTTGAACTGGGGCAGTCCATGTAAGTTGGTGCCCCCATAATTCTGCTAGGAAAGGAGTTCCAGGTCTTTGTCTGAGCAACATTGAAGGATCAATGATATAGCTCCAAGTTAGGATGCACATTCTCCCCACCTATCTATATCATTCTGCAAGCTGCTTATATCTTCTTCACAACATACTTTCCTACCTACCTTTTGTCATTTGTAGAGATCCCCACCAATCTTGTTACCCTCATGTCTTCAACATGGAAGAGTACCGATTCATCAGCCAAGGACAAATCATATGTGGTAATCGGCAGGAGATCTCTTTGTCTCTGTTTGACCTATTGCCTCAAGGCTTCATGGGGTCTAGAGTCAATGCTAATGGATTCCTAGGGAAACTCTCTGCTAACTGGATATCACTGTGTCAGCATCACTGCTGGATCTGTCCTGCTGAGAGACAGGACTTATTTACAGATAGTCATGGTGTTGTTGAGGACATAGTGTGAATATGACAATGTCAGTCTGTTGTTTATCTGGGCTGAAAGACAGCTCTCCAAAATTTAGCAGTACCCCTTAGACATTATTGAGGAGGATTTTGCAACATCAACAGTCTGAATTTGCCATTTATATCCCTCATGGTGTCTGGTAAACATCATGAGATCATGGCAAGACCTATGACTATTCATCAACTGACCACATACACATATGATTCACCTGACTGGACATGTATATAATCAATCAATAACACAATTGGTTAGTAATTGGTTTGTAAACGCAAAGGTGGACTAGAAACTTATGTATAAATATGTATGTCTTTCCTTTGATCAGTGAAGAAGCTTCTGAACTCTCAGAGGTTTTCTTCCTATTGGTGTAACTTCAGTAAACTCATTGATACTGGAAGTGGACTTGGGTGTCGAGTAATTCATTAAGTCATTCTGCCCCAACAATTTGGCACTGCTGGCAAGATATGGCAGGCATGGACCACAGCAAGTGAGGGACAAGATTAAGTGAGTACTCTGTATCACAGTGACCTATAATATTGGCTCGTTCCGTCTTCCCTTAACCAAACCTTTTAATAAGAAGAGGTCCACTCAATACCAAATGGCAGTGGATAGTGGGTTGGTTAAGTGTTGCAACTACGATGCAATGTCACAGGCCACCTTGGAGGTAGGAGACTTCTTGGACAGTTAAAGTTAACTAAGCACGACAACGACAAGTCATAAATCACGGATCGCTGAGAGTTGTCCTTCACAGATAGGACTTGGCCGAAACAGACATGCTGTTGTGATCAACAGTAAAATAAAATAAAGACACAACTGCCTACTTACTGTTCCTACAAAGAGAGCACACAACAAAGGATGGCCATGGAGGAAAAGGAACTAAATAGGAAACTGGTGGGATCCCTTGTAGCAGAAAAATGTAAGAAACTAATTGGCCAAATGATTCAAAGTAATTGGAACCTTGGGAAGAAGAGAAGAAAGGTAGAGAAGAGAAGGCCTTAGTATTGGTACTTTGAGCTCACATAGAGCTAACTAAGTGTGTAAATCAATCAATAGAGAAACAAAAGGTGTCCAAAGTAATGTCGGCTGGGCCAGTATTAGCAGCCTTTGAACCAAGCCTAAATAATTAAAAGAGAAATTCTTCAGGCAGTGGATATTTATCACAGCCGAGTGGTACAGAGGCACTTCCTATATCACGATGACTGCATACCATATCTGTTGGTTCTGGAATGTAAATCTTTCGATGTGAAACTGTTTGTACATTTCACTCTCTCTACAATTAAAGAACAAGCATAAAGTTAAAAGCTAAGATTGGAAGAAAGTTGTAGGAGAGAGATTAGCTTTTTATGTTCGATTGAGGTAATAAGTCTTTCCTGTTTGGATGTGAATTCGAGTGTCCAAAGTCACTGAGCTAAACGTTAAACCTTTGTGGTCTGGTTTATATGTGTCTTTATCCGTTGGGTGTTAAGTGTTGTCTTGTGTAATTTGTGCATTTTTATTCCCTGGAGCTCAAGGTCTGGTGATGTTACGAGTTTAGTTTAGATTTTGAGAGGGTATGGTGATAAGGTTTTGGAGTAGATCTGTAGCTTGGGTTATGGGTGTTGAGGTTGGTTGGCTCTCCGAGCTGTTTTTTTGTTCCGCAAATGTTTTGTTACCGTGCTGGGTAACATCCTCAGTGCAGCCTCTGATGAAGCTTCGGTGTGTTTTCCTGCCTGGTTTTTAAACTCTGGGGTCCATTGAGATGGGTTGCCTCACTTCCGGGTTTCCTCCATAGTGGAATGTATATGGGGTCGAGTTCAATGTGTTTATTAATAGCATGCTTCGTGGAGTGCCATGCTTCCAGGAATTCTCGTGCTTGTCTCTGCCTAGCCTGGCCCAGGACCTTGGTGTTGTCCCAGTCGAAGTCATGGTTCTCCTTGTGCATGTGGATTGAGACGAGTGAGTATTGGTTGTGTATTTTTGTAGCCAGTTGGTGTTCATGTACTCTTGTTAGTTTCCTTCCTGTATGTCCGATGTAATGTTTCTCGCAGTCTCTGCAGGGGATCTTGAAGATGACATCGGTCCTGTCCTTGGTGGGGAGTGGGTCTTTAGTTCGGGTGAGCACTTGTCATAGGGTTGATGTGGTTTTGTGTGCCGCTCTGATGCCCAGCGGTCGTAGAAGTCTTGTGGTGAGTTCTGACGTGTTCCTCATGTAGGGTAGTGTGATGAGTGTGTCGGGGCGTGTAGAATCTTTCTGATGCTGTTCCTGTAGGCATCTCCTGACCCAGTTCGTTGGATATCCATTATCCTTGAACACTTGGAAGAGGTATTCTTCCTCCTCTTGGAGTAGTTCCATGTTGCTGCAGTGTGTTGTTGCCCTTTTAAATAGCGTTCGCACGCAGCTTCGTTTCTGTGTGCGGGGATGGTTACTATTGAAGTTCAATACCTGGTCTGTGCGTGTGGCTTTTCGGTGTACTTTCGTTTGCAGTTACCCATTTGTTTTGTGCTCTACCATGACGTCCAGGAATGGGAGTTGTTTGTTCTTCTCCTCCTCTCTGGTGAATTTTATTCCGGTGAGGGTGTTGTTTATGAGTTTGTGTGTCTCTTCTAATTTGGTCTGTTTAATGATGACAAAGGTGTAGTCTACGTAGCATATCTATAGTTTAGGTTGGATTTGCGGAAGGGCAGTCCTTTCCAGTCTCTGCATCACTGCTTCTACTATGAGTCCGGAGATAGGTGATCCCATGGGTGTCCCGTTGATTTGCTCATATGTTTGGCCGTAGAAGGTGAAGTGGGTGGTCAGACATAGGTCCAGTAGTTTAAGCATGTTGTCCTTGGAGATGGTTTCACAGGGGTCGTGTTCTTGTTCCAGTAGTGTTGTCATTGTTTCCCTTGCTCGTGGTACATCTATTGACGTGAATAGGGCGGTGACATCAAACAATATCATGGTCTCTTCGTCCTCTATCTTTATGTCTTTGATGGAGTTGAGGAATTCTTGGGCTGAGTGGATGGAGTGGGGTGATTTGTTGACTAGGTGCTTGAGTCTTCTTTGTAGTTCTCTGGCTAATTTGTGCGATGGAGCGCCTGGTAGGGAGACTATGGGTCTGAGGGGGCCTTCCGGCTTGTGCACTTTAGGGAGGCCGTAGAATTGGGGTGTGTCGTTTCCTTCGGGTTCCATTCTTAAGAAGTCTGCTTTGTTGATCTGTCCTGTTTGTTTAAGTCTTTATAGCGTGTATAGGATTTTGTTACCTAGTTGTGGTATCGGGTCAGTTTGTACTGGTCGGTATGTGTTCTCGTCGGCCAGCAGTTCTTGTGCTTTGGAGATATAGTCCTTTTCATTCATTGTCTCTGTCATTTGCCCTTTGTCTGCAGGTAATATTGTGATGTTCTTGTCCTTCTTTAATCTGTCCAGGGCTTGTCTTTCCCGTGTGTTGAGGGTGTTGAGCTCCCTCTTTCTGGTTAGTGTCGGGACTACTGTCTGTCTTATCGTTTGTTGTGTTTCTTCGTTGATATTGTTGGTCTTGAGTGTGGCTTCCAGTGTAGCTAGCCATTCCATTTTGTTGGCGTCCCTGTAGTTGTAGTTCAGTCCCCGGGTGAGAACGGCTTTTTCCGCGTCTGTCAGTTTCCTGTCGGAGAGGTTTCTTATCCACGTGTCTGTTCTGTTGTTGTCGCTTTTGTGGGTAAGTGTAGTTCGCTTGTCTTGCAGGGCTTGTCTTTTCTTGGCTCTTGTCGGCTGATGTTAATGGCTCGTTCCATGTCGGTCGTCCAGTCTTGATTGGTAGCTTCCTGGAATAACGTTTTTTGGTGCAAAATTTCTCTGTTGTATTTGTGGAGCCAGTTGTGTGCGTCGTTTATCATTACCCTTACCGTCTTGCGGCCGTTTTGTTCTGCTGTTTTCCAGGCCTGTGGGTTGTTGATGGGTGGTTTGTACTTCACTCTGCGTGGTAATACCTGGTTCCTGAAGCATCCATGTAGGAAGTAGAGTTGTTCACATGTTGCGCTCTCTCATTTGGCGTAGTTTTCCCATTTCCTTGCCAGTTTGAGCGTGTTGAGCCCATAGGTCTCTGAGGTTTTGGAGTAGATCTGTAGCTCGGGTTGTCGGTGTTGAGGTTGGTTGGCTCACCGAGCTGTTTTGTTGTTCCACAGATGTTTCGTTACCATGCTGGATAATATCCTCAGTGCAGCCTCTGATGAAGCATCGGTGTGTTTTCCCGCCTGGTTTTTAAACTCTGGGGTCCATTGCGATGGGTTGCCTCACTTCCAGGTTTCCTCCGTAGTGGAATGTATATGGGGTCGAGTTCAATGTGTTTATTAATAGCCTGCTTCATGGAGTTGGTGTTGTGGAAGGGTGATATGTGTCTGATTCAGTTTGGAACATATACGGTTAAGTTGAAGTCCGTCTAAGGAACAATCAGTGTTTGTAAAAATTTACTTCTTAGAACTAATTACAGTCGAATAAAACCAATCAGTGATTAGCACTGCTACCTCACAGCACTAGAGACCCAGATTCGATTCCACTGTATTCCGACTGCCTGTATGGAGCTTATACATTCTCTACTGTCTGCATGGACTTCCCCTGGGTGCTCCAGTTTCCTCTCACAATGCAAAGAAACGGAGATTAGGTGGATTGGCCATGCTAAATTGCCCATGGTGTCCAGGGCTATGCAGTCTAAGTAGAATAGCCATGGGAAATGCAGGATTACAGTGATAGGATAGGAGGGTATGTCTGGATGGGTGGGTCGGAGGGTCAGTATAAACTCAATGGGCCAAATGGCCTGCTTCCACGCTGTAGGAGTTCTATGATTCCACAACTGAAGAAATAAAGATCAATAAAATAAGAAAATTTCTTTCTTCTTTCCGTAAAACACCGTACTGTGTGTGCTGTATTTAGTTTGAGGAAAGAATCCTGGGTAACTGGTTAATTTCAGACCCTTTATGATTGAATTATCATGTTTGGAATTTCATTTTCTGGCCAGAGTGAACTTCTAAATATTATTTTAACATCTGGGTGAGTTTTTAATTCTGGATGATAAGATTTGCCCATCTTATATGATCATTGGTCTGAAATGGTTCTCTAAAAAATAGGGAAAATTGGAATTTTGAAAACACAATTCATTTTAATAATGTTATCCACCAATATGTTCTAAAATGAGAAAACCAATAGCAAAGCGTTGGAAAAGAAAGTAAAATCCGAGAAAGATTTTCTGAAGAAGGGTCCAGGCCCGAAATGTCAGCTTTCCTGCTCCTCTGATGCTGCTTGGCCTGCTGTGTTCATCCAGCTGTACACCTTGTTATCTCAGATTCTCCAGCATCGGCAGTTCCTACTATCTCTAAATCCAAAAAAGCACGCTTTTCCTTTGTTCAGAAAAGAAATACAACACATAGCTATTATCTTTCTTTCAGACTAAAGAGGAGAGGGACAAGATGACATAGTTACATCCAAGAGTCTTCATCCCATCCCTTTAGATCAACGGTAAACTATCTGCACAGCTTGAAGAATTTATATATTTATATGTTTTTTTTATCCGCAGAGATAGTTGGATGATTTAACCCTCTCTGCATGAAGGGGGATAGCTTTCCTGCTCCTCTGATGCTTCCTGGCCTGCTGTGTTCATCCAGCTCTACACCTTGTTATCTCAGACTCCAGCATCGGCAGTTCCTACTATCTCTAGAATGATGCTGTTTTGTTTTTCAGATAACTGCAGGTACAAAAATATTTTCCAACAGCTTAGAATTTCTGAACTTGTCTGCAGACATCCAACATTGCAACATGGAGATGGATGAATCATCCTTAACCCACCAAGCCATCTGTTAACCATGTGTTTCAGAAGCAGAGAATTACTATGAAAACATTAAATATATTGAACAGCAGGCTTTTCAATTAAGCCTGGGTACACTTGAGCATATCATAACAAGAAGTTATATCAAGACTAATGTTCTGACAATCCAAATTAAGGAGCGTAAATCTGAATCTGTCGCATTCAGAAGTTACAAGTGATGAAGTTTAGAACGAGTTACCTGAAAGAAAACACAAAAGTAGGCATTTTGAGCAGATCATCACATTCAAAGACCAAGGGAAGAAAGACAGAGAAAAAGAGAGTGAGAAAGTTAGATCATATCCTGTAAAAATTTAAGATTCCAAATAAGTTTATATTAATAACTTACTTAAGCTGTAAAAGTGATTGAATTTCATCCTTATCAATGGAATTTGAATATGTATGTTATTTTACTTAATAAAGAGTATTTGTATGAAAAATGTTTGAAGTAAAAACAGGCTCATCCAGGAAATAAATTTTGGTTTTAAACCAACTTAGATGTAAACAGAAGAAGTTGTAATTGCAGCTGCAAGACTGAGAGATACTGTGTTTATTTGACCTTGCAAGGTCGAGTGAAAGAGAGGCTGCTCCCAAACAGCTTTGTCAAGGAATTATAGCACTAGATGTAGCCTTTACATTAGAGTTGATGTCACGAACTTTATAGAAATTAACCTCCTTTCTAATATTCTGTAATAAAGTTTGTAAGGAATATAGAATTTTTAAAAAGTTATTAGTGAAAAGGATTTGTTAGGAACTTCAGCAATTAAGATAGGACTGAGACATGAGACTTCCGGAAGTAAAATAGTGGACATGCCTCAAAAGAGAGAGAAATGAAGACCCCAGCAGTGGATATTTCCTGGATTGGCCAAAGGGATAAATGAGAATGTGGAAAATTTCAAGGAAATTGTGAAAGACCTCATAACTCAAGCTGAGGAAGCCCAAGGAGGATCAGGCTGGTTTGGGATGCATACCAACAGCAGAACAACCAGGTAGGGTGGTGGTCGTGGTAGCCCATGCTAAAACCATCAATCATCTGATTGACAGAAACAAGATGATACTGAAAGGATTTGTGTAGGATGGTAGACCAGATAAGTTAGAACCTCAAATAGACGTAAAGTAAGTAGAAATGGCTGGCGAGAAGGCAGTGCAGAGGAGATTGAGCCCAGCACAGAGAAGAGATCAAGCTCAGCACAGTAGAGAATAGGCTCAGTGTGGGGGAGAAATTTGAGCCGTCATGGAGGGTGTGAGCCCTCATGGGGAAAGCCCAGCATGGAGCAACTACAGGCCCATGGCTACAGAAAGACTGTAACATTGAATTTTTAACCTTATTTCTTTATTTTTCTACTTTATACCTAAAATTTTGCCCCTGGGTACTTTTGTACCTGAGGTGGTGCCAGGAATGGTGACTTTGTACACTTTTCACTGTACAGCTGTATCCTGTATTTGAGTATACTTGAAAATAAAATCTAATTCTAATGCTAATTCCGAAGGGAAAGGTACCCAACTGGATTAATAGCGCACAGCTTGAACAACACATCAAGTCTCAGATGGAGGCTGACAGACCTAGATAAATAAAATTCAACTGAATAGAAGGATGTGCCCTAGAAATCACCCATAAATGCCAACCCTGCAACACTTCACTTAATCAGGACAAAGTGGTGGTGAGGGATAGAACAGTGTATTAACCACAGAAACATTATACAAGCACGAAAACTCATGCTGCCTCATCATGCTTGTCAATTTCTGCTTCAACCTCCCGGTTTCTATAGGCCAGGATTGTATGATGCACATCCACTAACAAAAACAGGAAATGCTCAAGATATTCAACACGCTCTAGAACCACCGGATGGACTATGAGGAAGTAGGGTCCTAAGTGAGCACCTTGGTAAGCAATTGAGCGAAATTAGACAAAGGATTGGTCATACAGTCAAGTTCCACCACTGATTGCAAAAAAAACTAGACATTCTTGAAGAGGGTATAGAGCAGGAATTTTGGGAAGAGACATGGTTAAAACGAATGATGATTGTTAAAATATACTCTAGATCAAGGTAATACCACATGTGGTAGTAGGAACACAGTTTTGGCTCTGATATGGGGAATAATGGGCTGGTAGGAAGTAAAAATATTCAGACTCTAGTACGAGAGTGACAGCAAGTGCTGGTAATAGTAGCAGGAGGTTCAGTTATAGGGTCTTTTCCCTTGTTGGCCCTTCCTGAAAGGATGGATTTTTGGGGTAAAAGTGAAATAAAAATTGTGAGGAATAAATTTAAATAAGGAGACTACTGTCATTTTGAATATTTGTAACAGCCACTTTACATTCCTCCCCAGACATAAACATCTCTCTCATTATTGGTCACACTTATTCTTCCCTTCCCTCTATAAGTATTAGGGCTGCCCATAGTTCTTCATCAACATAGAAAAGGTTGCCTGTAGTTTTTAGTTGATTTGCATTGGTTGAAGAAGATTGTTAGCTGAAGCAGTCATATACACAGTCAGAACCACACTCAAAGCAATCAGACAATATACAAAATGTCTCTTAAAAATCACACAATGGGATCTTATTTAGAAGAAGCAAACAATGTAGCCACTGCTTACAAAGGGACAGTTTTAATAAGGGACATCCTTGAGAGGCATTGATAGAAGCACTTCTTGCAAACTAATTCAAATTTTTCCATTTAATATGTCAGCAGGAAGGATTGAATGACAGATACAGAAGTCAGCAGTATTGGAATAAGATATATTCTGAAAGCCCAAGAATAGGTGAGAAGAGTGTCTGGAGATCATGGCAAGGCATATGAGCTCTCACATGATTGACCTGAATGAATATGTATGTAATCGATCAATAACAATTGGTTTGCAATTAGTTTGTAATCGCAAAGGCAGGCTGAAAACAAATGTGTGAAAGTTTCTGTCTTTCCTTTGTTCAGTGTAGAAGCTTCTGAAGGCCCAAAGGTTTTCTTCCCATCAATGTAACTTCAATAAACTCTTTGATACTGGAAATGGACTCTGGGTGTTGAATGATTAATTTGGTCATTCTGCCACAAGAGCTGGACAGGCCATCGTTTATTGCTCATTTGTCAAATACGGTGGGTCTAGAGTCTAGAGTTCAATCCATTTGCTTTCTCACATCTCATCCACATACTCACTCTTTATCTTGCTGAAAATAATCATCTTTTTATTCATTACCTGCTCACATATCCTTGTGTTATTACATTATTGTTACTTTTAAGCAGCCTATGTTCTCTGATTTTACATCCTAGATTCTTTATCTCATTCTTTTATTTCAAGAAACTTCTTAAAACCAACCATTTTGATCTTGTTCAGCTGTTCCAATATTTCCTTTTTGATTCAGTCAAATTTTGATTATTTGCTGTCACAGGCAGAATATATGTGTACTATTACTGTCCAATTTCAAAATGCTTTGTATGTTATGTGTGTGTATTGTATTACTCTCTGTGTGATTGCCCACACATGATTGGTAATGCCAGCAGTAAACGTTTTTGCAGCTTTTAAAATAGGGACACGTTTCTTATCCCACAATCGCTGAAATGCTTAAAAATATGGTTCTGACTGATTCAACTCACACACATGATGACAAAGATTTTTGACTACAGATGAAGAGAAAATATATGATAACCATGCATAATTATCTCAGTCTCTGTTTCATGGCAGGTCTGTTGTTTCTTAGAAAAGTTGATGTTTTTTAGTTGAAGTAAAGGTCTTGTAAGAAATGGTTTCACAATAAGATGCAAAGCTTCTTGTACAGCCAGTCCGTGCATCTTCTGCTGTTATTTGTTATTTTGACAAAAATATAGCTTCCACACCAAGTGATTTGTACAAGGTCATAAATATTTTCCAAAGAAAGAATGTGTGTTTATTACACACCTTACTTGTCTTTTGACACTTTGAAGTACATTCTGGTTATTATGGATGAGGGTCAACATATTTCAATGAATGGTCAATGTTTCTTTTGATGGTGAAACAGAAAAACAACTCATCAGAATGCTATGGCCCATCCTTAGCCAAAGCTATGTGTGAATTTAGCAGGTGGCTGTGAATGTCCATACTTAATTGGGTATTCACCTGAGACTCAGGACTGTTTGTGACTCAAGAACCAAATTGTCATATTATTTCAATTGGCCATTTTAAAAGCAATACTCCTTGTGTTAAACTTTGTAACTAATTATGTTAAACTTTGTTGAGCACTGTCTAAAAGTTCAGAATATACTTGGCATGATAGTCTGCTGTTTTGAAACACTTTGGAACATTTTCATATACTGTACTTGCCGTGCATAAATTTGGTAACATTATTACCACAGAAATATGGTTCATACATTCTGACAGCAGGCATAACCTCTGTTCTTCTTTTATCAAACATTTCATAAAAATAATATTGTCATCCTTCATCTTCAATTGCTACACTAATTCTCAATCTATTTATACAATTTGTCATTAATTCCATCAGCTTTAACCTTTTTTTTAATGCTCTCATGGGACATGGGTGTCGCTGGTTAGGCAGCATTTATTGCCTGACACTAGTTGCCATTGAAAATGTGGTAGTGAGTTGCCTTCTTGAACCACTGCAGTCCATGTGCTAGGTAAACTCACAATGTTGTTAGTGAGGGATATCCAGAATTTTGACCCAGTGACAATGAAAGAATGGCAACATAATTCCAAGTCAAGATGGTGAGTAGCATGGAGGAAAACTTGCAGGTGGTGGTGTTCCCATGTATCAGCTGCCCTTGACCTTCGAGATGGATGACCTCGTACATTTGGAAGGTGCTGTTTAAGGATCTTTGTTGAATTTGTTTAATGTTTCTCACAGACAGTATACACTGCTGCTATTGAGCTTTGGGTGTGGCGGGAGTGGATACTTGTGGATGCTGTGCCAATCAAGTGGGCTGCTTTGCCCTGGATGGTGTCAAGCTTCTTGAGTGTTGTTGGGGCTGCACTCATCCAGACAAATGGCAAATATTGCGTCACACTCCTGACTTGTGCCCTATAGATGATGGACATGCTTTGGGGAATCACAAGTTGAGTTACTCGCTGCAATAATCTGAGTCTCTGACCCGCTGTTGTAGCAATTGTATTTATATGGCAAATCTGGTTCTGTTTCTGGTTAATGGTAACACCCAGGATGTTAATGGTGGAGGAATTCAGTGATGGTAATGCCATCAAATGTCAAGAGGAGGTGGTTAGATTGCTTCCTATTAGAGATGGCTATTGCTCCTGGCATTTGTGTGGAGTAAATGTTGCTTGCCAGTTTTCAGGCCATGCCTGTTTATTATCCAGATCTTTTTGCATTTGAACATGGACTGCTTCAGTATCGAGGAGTCGTGAATGGTGCTGAACGTTGTGTGATCATCAGAGAATATCCCCACCTGAGCTTATGATGGAAAGAAGGTCATTGGCAATGCAACTGAGGATGGTTGGACCTTGGACCTTACTACCCTGAGGAACTACTGTAGAGATGTTCTGGAACCGAGATGACTGACCACCAACAAACAGAACCATCTTCCCATGTGCCAAGAGATAACAAGGTGTAGAGCTGGATGAGCACAGCAGACCAAGCAGCATCAGCGGAGCAGGAAAGCTGACGTTTCAGGCCTAGACCCATCTTCAGGGTCTAGGCCCGAAATGTCAGCTTTCCTGCTCCTCTGATGCTGCTTGGCCTGCTGTGTTCATGCAGCTCTACACCTTGTTTTCTCAGATTCTCCAGCATCTGCAGTTCCTACTGTCTCCCATGTGCCGAGTATGATTTCAACCAGCAGAGAGTTTGCCCCTGATTCTCAGTGATTCCAGTTTTGCTATGGCACTTTGCCACACTCTGTCAAATGCAGCCTTGAACTTAAGATCTCTTAATTTTGTCTCTGTCACCTCACCTCTAGAATTCAGCTGTTTTGCCCATGTTTGAGCAGAGGCTGTAATGAGGTCAGGAGCTGAGTGGCCTGGTGGTACACAAACTGGGCGTCACTGAGCAGGTTATTGCTGAGCAGGTTCTGCTCGATACCATTATTGATTTAACCTTTCATCGTTTTACAGAAGATTGAGAATATGCTGATGGAGTGTAATTGGTAGGTAGACTTTTTCCTGTTTTTTGTCCTGTACCTGGGATGTACCTGGGCAATTTTCCACATTGTTGGGTGTTGTAGCTATACTGCACCTGCTTGGCTTGGGTTGCCAGTAAATCAGGAGCACACGTCTTCAATACTATTGCTTCAATGTTGTTAAGGCCCATAGTCTTTGCAGTATCCAGTGCCTCACTGTTCCTTAATATCACATGGACTGAATTGAATTGACTGAAAACTGGTATCTGGGATGCTGGGGACCATTGGAGGAGGCTAAAATAGATCATCCACTCAGCACTTCTGACTGAAAATTGCTGTGAATGCTTCAGCCTGATCTTTTGAACTGTTATGCTGAACTCTTCCATCACTGGGAAGGGAATATTTGTTGAGCCTCCAGGGAGATGTTCGATAGTCCATCACCATTCACAACTGAATGTGGTAACACTGCAGAGCTCAGATCTGATCCATTGGTTGTGGGATTGCTTAATCTATCGATCACTTGCTGCTTATGCTGTTTGGCATG
This sequence comes from Ginglymostoma cirratum, assembly GCA_024137785.1. Classification (NCBI taxonomy): domain Eukaryota; kingdom Metazoa; phylum Chordata; class Chondrichthyes; order Orectolobiformes; family Ginglymostomatidae; genus Ginglymostoma; species Ginglymostoma cirratum. The sequence goes on from JAHRHZ010000039.1 coordinate 14,388,638, forward strand.
CAAGTACTCCTGTTTGGTAGCTTCAGCAGGTAGACACCTCATCTTCAGGTATACCTGGCAGTGCTCCTGGCATGTCCTCCTGCTCTCTCCGTTGATCCAGGGTTAATCCCTGGCTTGATGGTAATGGGTAAGGAGGGGATATGCCAGGCCATGAGGTTGCAGATTATGTTGGAGTATAATTCTACTGCTGTTGATGGCCCACAGTGTCACATGGATGCCCAGTTTTGAATTGCTAGATCTGTTCAAAGTCTATACCATTTAGCATGGTGATAGTGCCATACCATGCAATAGAGACGTTATTCTCAATGTAAAGGCGAGACTTCACCTCCTAAAGGACTGTGGGGTGGTTAGTCTTACCCATATTGTCAAGGACAGATCCATCTGCGCTGGCAGATTGGTAAGGATAAGTTCAATTATGTCTTTCCTTTTTGTTGGTTTCTTCATCACCTACCGTAGACCCAGTCTAGCAGCGGTATCCCTTAGGACCCGACCAGCTCGATCAGTAGTGCTGTTGCCAAGCCACTTGTGGTGGTGGACATTGAAATCTCCCACCCAGAGTATATTCTGCAGCCTTAGCATCCTCAGTGCTTCCTCCAAGTGTTGTTCAACATGGAGGAGTACTGATTCATTGGCTGAGAGAGGATGGCATGTGATAATCAGCAGGAGGTAGCCTTGCCCCTGTTTAACCAGAAGCCATGAGACTTCATGGGGCCCGGATTCAATGTTGAGGATTCCCAGGCAACTCCCTCCCAGCTCTGTACTACAGTGCCGCCATCTCTGCTTACTCTGTCCTGCCGGTGAGACAGGACATATCCAGGGGTGATGTTAGTGTTGCTTGATCCATTGTCAGTAAGTAACAGTTCCGTGAGTCTGACTATATCAGGCTGTTGCTTGACTATGCTGTGAGACAGCTCTCCCAATTTTGCCAGAAGCCACTCCTGAGCAACAAAGAGTTTCAGGCTTCTGTTTGGCAGTTTTCAGCAGACAGTACATTTGTCCCATGATGCTAGAAAGGGCCAATGCTGCCCAGTTAAGTGCATGACTGGCACTTCATGTGGCAGGCCTTACCAAAAGATTGTGACATGGTCCCATGCTCTGCAATTGATGGGTGAGATCCCCCATCACTGACATTAACTTCCATTACAAGCATAATTATAATATAGCTCACTGGATGGGAAAACATTGGGAATGGGTGCTACATTCCACTTGATGGAGAGTAAAACCAGGCAGAATGTTAAACCAGGGATAGATGCCCACTGCCTCTAAGGAATCAACTTGATGGCCACTAAGCTTGGGTGGAAGAAAGAGTGGGGAGCGGACAAGAGGGATATTAGTGCAGCATTAATGCTTTATGATTGCCTGCAGGGATATAAGAACAGACTTGCATCATTTGCTTCCTGTGAGTTACAGGCACATTATACATGCAGTTGGTGAAATAATTTATATTGTAAAACATGGTTTAAGTTATTACCTGTCAAAGGTATGTCCAATTGTCTCATCAGCTGACTGATATCAGATATTCAAAAAAAAGCTTGCACATAGTGTATTCCAGAACTCTATTAGCTGTTGATCTTGTTTAAAAAAATCCTTTTGTTGAAAATCCATGGTTCTGGCACAATTTTTAGTTCTATCCATACCCAGAATCACACAGTGTCCTTATCTCCACTGAATTCAAAGAGATGAAAATCGGATGGGCTGTGAAATGGACATTTCATCCTCATTCCCAAATTATTGCCCAAGCAGCAAAGTATAAAATACTGTAGGAAACAAGTCTGTGTTGTACATCATATGAGATATTGCAATTGCCTAATACAAGTGGAAAATGCAAAAATGCTCCATTCCACACGTGTGCTCAGCCACCTCAATAAATACCAAGAAGACTGATGAAAATGTTGTCCTTTGTTTTAAATGAAAATTATAACCTCCAGCCGGTTTGAGGTGCCATTAAATAAAAATCCCACTGAAACTTTATGTCTTTGTCTTTTTGATGGTGAAATTAATTTTGCTAGTTATACAAAACAATCAGTATTGAAGCTGCAGCCAACTGTCCAACTTTCTTTTTAGGGTGTCAAGCTTGTGGTCAATTCATTGCTGTGATCACTACAGACCAACTTTACCCTCGCTTTGTGCTTAACAAGACATTGGATGATATTCCTGGGAAATGAAACAGTTCCTATTTCATGCAATAAGTACACACTGGTTAGCCAGATGCAAAGTAGACTCTCTTTCCTCAGTGCCAACATCAGGAAAACATAGCATACTGTACCACTTTGACATACTTCTATTTCCTTGCCAGCTACCTTGTAGTTTTCCCAAGAGTGATTTACAATTAACATCAAACTCAAACAGTTATGTGCTTTGGGGCAAACACCTTTGGAATTGGATTGAGTCTGCTCAAACTTATTTCATGGACTACCCGTATACACAGTAGAGGACAAGTAATTGCCTAGTCATATTATGGCTAGACTGTTACTCCAGAGGTCCAGGTAATATTCTGGAGACCTGGGTTTGAATCTTGCCATGGCAGATGGTAAAATTACAAATTCAATAAAAGTGTGGAAGTAAACATCTAATGATGACCCATGCAAATTTTATTGATTGCCAGAAAACCCATCAGATTCACTACTCACCATTGTTACTTGGTCTGGCCTATACGTGACTCCAAAGTCCCAGCAATGTGTTTGACTCTTATCTGCCCTCTGGGTAATTAGGGATGAGCAATAAAATGCTGGCATAATTAGCGATGCCTAAATCTCATGAATGAAAAAAAAGCAGAGGATAACGTGGACTGCGTTTGATCAAACACCCAAAAAGATGAACGATCACTGAGCACTGCAAGTTCCAAGCATTCCTTACTATGTGGCTTAAGCGCATAAACCACAACACAAAAGTTTTGAGAACTTGATGCTAATTTGGCAATCCTCCTGCAACACGCTGCTTGGTGAAATGGAATGTGCAGTAAAGAATGCTGTTCCAAAGTACTTTCTTGGAGCTTAGTAAAAAGTCAATTAGTCTATGGGGTAACCCATGTGAGCATTTCAAATAAAAAAAGCAGAAAGTGCTGGAGAAGATCAGCAGGTCTAGCACCATTGTGGGCAGAGGGAAACAGAGTTAATGTTTTGAGTCCAATGACTTTGTTGGAGCTGCAAGATCTTGAGTTTCCCCAGCTCTTTGTTTCCATTTCAGATCTCCAGCACCTGCAGTATTTTGCTTTCACTTGAGAGTATTTCAAAACAAGTTATGAAAGTCTCAATTTTCTACTACTGACATCCTTCATATTGATGAGCACAAAATTTACTGTCTGAAGAAAGCTGATAACTTTTAGCCCTTCACAGAAAACTGTAAGGTCTCTACATTGCTAAATTCTGGCCATCCACATCAGTCTATAACCACAATGTTCACATTGTCCAGTGTAGAAACAAAATAGAAACAAAAAAAAACCTGTTTAATTGTAACTATATTTCAAAACCCAAAACATTCTTTCTTCACATAATAAATACATTTTCTGCACATGTACTTCAAATGTTGGAACTATTTACAATATAAATAAATCTAACAGGAAACACTTTACAGGATCTGAGGGATTAACTATACAAATCATAGTCTTCTATATGAATACACAAAAAGAACTCGGCACCATTTTACAAATTGTATTCACATCAACATGTACTACAAGGCTACCATCAACTGTACATTGTTAAGTGGTGGGTGCAGGCAGAATTTTATCAGAACAGTAACATTTCCAACAGAATATCACCAGATTGTTTTATTGAATCAGGACACCAAGGCAGAGAAAGCAAGGCAGACCCTCATCTATCCATACATAAGCATCCAGCCTCCTGAATAAACAGAAACTCTATATTGTTCAAAATATCAAATGGTGCTTTAAGGACTGTTGCATGGTCCAGTTTCCTTGTCATGTGATTTTTTGTCATCCTTGGTATAATATTTTGTGACCTGCTGAAGTATAGGGCTGATAAAGTACGTCTTTGTTTGGCTTCTGAAGTTAGAAAGAAATTAATTGCAGAAGAAAATTAATTCTCAATAGGACAATAATTTAATCGTATACATCTCGTTCCAGTTTCAGTTCAGAGTTCCAGTTTTGTTTTGTTATTATTGGCAAGTCAATAAGTCAAGTTTTCTGGGCTTTGACCATAATTGTAATCTCAAGTCATGCACTCAATTATTTACAGTTTCATCTATTAAAACTATAATGAAACAAGCCAGGAACTGTACAATTTAAAGGCAGGACACCTGCCAAAACATGGAGGTAGCTGATCAGTGGAACCTAACAAAACAAAAATGAAGATATTCAATAGGATCTTATTGAACTGAAAACGTCATGTTCTCAATTGTATTCTTGATTGTTTAAAGGAATATTGGAGATGATCCAACTGTCTTCATAATAGGAACTCACTATAATTTCTGTCATGTACAGAGAAAGAACTTTTGAGGCAAGTTGCTAAACTAACCAAAAATCCCCAAACGACCCCTCTGGCTTTTAAGTAAAAATGACTTTCTAGTTTGAAAATCGATTTCCATAGAAACAGGATACAGTTCTGTAGCATTCTGGCCTGCTTTTGCAATTTTTTAAGTCCGTTTGACTTGTTTTTTCAACCCATTCTTACTAGCTGCTATGTCAAACTGAACAGGCAGTTTTGAAGATAGAAAACCACAGGCTAATGAGTCCTCTTACCAACCAGCAGGCAGGCTTGTCAATCAGGCTGGGTGGGCTTGTCAATTCAGGCCATCTGTCCTGATTGAAAGTGCTTTGCAAATTCATTATAAGATTGCTCAAATACAAGGCAAGTGATTTTAAAACTCTGACAAACTGGAATTCCTGTACACAGCTGGGTCTTCATTGGAAAACTTGGTAGAAGATTAGATTTATGAGCAAACTCCTTTTTTCTTAACAGGATAGAAATTTTATTTTAAAAATGACAATTTCAGAAGTGCAGAATTGGGCTTTTGAATTAACCTGTTCAGAAATGTTATGATGTATGTCTGAGGCTGGTGGGACTTAAACCTGGGCAACCTGGCGAAGAGGTAGACACTGCCACTGTACCTCAAGACCCTTGAAAATTGGACTTGCATTCTTAAGGAAAGGCATTTGCAAAGGGAACAAAAATAGGCCTAACCTGTACAGGTATTTCAATATTTTGAGTACAACCAAAAGAAATAACTATCTAATTTTTGTGTAATATATCCGTAAGTGTTGGTCTGCAGCTTTCCTCTGTTAATTGCTGGATCTGCCATCCTTTCTGTGTGAACAATTCAACAAAAGAAAGCAACTGCCTTGTAAAATGTGTTAAATACCTTGTAAAAACAAAGCCCTGCTGTATGCCAAGCAACTTTGATTCAATTTGATTTGTTTAGTTGGTTCACTGCATTTATTTTTCTAATTGCAAACAAGAGGTTTCCTGTTCCACAATAAGCATTTTGGTACGCCCGAAAAGTGAACCGAGCCGATGGATGTTAAACTCAAGTGCCCATCAGTCTTCACTGCTACACACATAGGCTTTGATGCCAACAAACTGCTCTTTGATACATGAAAGCTTTCATAAATCTTTTCCTTTCCATGTTAACCGTGTCCTCTTAAGCAACATGTGGCTGATACAATATAACTTAGCCTTCGATGTTCAGCTACATTAGCGACTCATGTGAATTAACTTATGGATACCAGGTGTTGCCAACTAGCCAGCTATCTATTGTGATATTACCTTTAGGCTGGTCAGCTAAATGTAATTCCCATTCTACCAGTTTATCACAACCAACACTTTATTTTAAAAGTCAGGAATTACTCCACTTAAATCTGTGCATTGTAAAAGGTTAAACTTTTCACGCCTGTCTTAACACTACTGCCAGAATGCTTTAGAAACACTTTCATTAAACGTATTGAAATACAAACCAAAATAGATCCTATAGCCTGGTTTATATTTAACTCTGATGTAACTGACTAACCATTTAATGCAGATTATACCCTGGGGTGGGCTAGGAAAAGGAAGGGAAAAACTTTGTGTCTTACGCGTAGCAAATTGTAAACATCTTGCAAAAAAAACATATTTATGATTTTGCTACAAATAGAAAAGAGAAAAGCTTTCCTGCCCCACCCGGTCTTATTGATTAACCTTAAATACTCTGTGTATCAACGTATAGTGCATACACTAGACCGACTGTCAAATAGAGCAGAGTGGTAAACCCGGTTCAGTGCCTATGTGCAAGTTGGCACTGGGAATACAAGTGCAGCTTCAATGTTCCCTTTAAATCCAAGTTGCTGCATTCTTCCTGCTTGTTGTCTTTCACCCTAACTTCTACTACGGTGAAACATCAGCTTCCATTGGTGATAATAACCGTGGTGCCCTTATGTGCATGAGTTGGATCCTGTTGCATGCGGAAGTGAGAGGTCACGTCAATGTGAGTGCCATTGCAGCCCAGAGAATAGTTTTTAATGGCTTCACTATCATACAGGTGCTCAAAAGCATAGCCAGTCAGTGCATAGGCGTGTTTATCAAAGTACTGTCGGGGATGGGCAGAGTAATAGTTCGGCGATGATGGACAGTTCCCCCCTGTTTGATGAGGAGACATGTCTGAAGCTAGGTAGTCCTTATTTAAGGCTACATTTGTCTTTGAAACTCGATCTGAACTAGGGCTACTTATTCTTGAGAGTGAAATGGGGCTGCCATTGTATTCATTCTCGTGAGGGCTAACGATCTTCCCATCTCTTTGTTGGAGGTGATCACAGCGAGGGGTGTTAGACATTGGTGGAGCACGACACACAACACTGGTCATTTGTTGCTGTTGGTAGCTCACATTAAAACATGCAGCATGAAGCTTGCCTACACCGTTCATCGGCTGCATCTGATCCGATGTAGTTTTTCTCATTTGCAGCCTGCTTTCCTCTTCTTTGATCATTTGCTGTGTAGCTCTAATCAGAGTCTCGATTTTGCTCGGCTCGTGTGGACTACTCTGGTACCTCTCATTGTGGTACCTGTCCCCCGATTCACTAGCAGAACAAGGGTCTGGTGAACTAACAGCGCTGTCTTCATCCCAATGTCCTCTTCCTGCATTGAAAGACAAAAACAGCAAAATAAATAATTTACCCAGAATAAGCCCAGAACCCATCGGTGGAAATATTAGCCGATAATTGTTTAACGTTACTGGAACACTTGGCTTTCCTTTGCAATCTTTTAACTAAGACACTGAATTCTACAACAGTGGAAAGAAAAAACATTGCTAAAATATCATATTAAACGCTGGTCCGGTAATATCACGTACAGCAGAATTCAGCTGTATTGCCTAAATGAATTTAATCCCTATGTGCAGCTATTACTTAAAGGAAATAAATTAACAAGCAAAGGAACTGGAATTTCTTTCACTGAGCCAGTCAGCTGCCCAAATATCACTTGAGGAAGTCTATAGCTCAGAATTGGCTAAAGCAGGGACTCACTTGGCATGTGTGTCTTCCTACATACTTGAGCTCAAAAATATTTTGCCCACAATGTTGTTGGCAGTACAAGCTGATAATGGCACAGCAAGGACCCTGGCAAATGACCAACACTGCATCTCTTTTGTGTAAAAAGAAAATTCTGAAACTACTCTGCAGGTCAGAAAGGATATTTGGAGAAACTCAAAACTTTAACTTTTTTCCCCTTCATGGATGCTGCCTGACCTGCTGAGCATTTCTTGTTTTTTAATTTGTATTTCAGATATACTAGCATTTTCCATATTATGATTTTGAATTGGCATATCTCCTCAAGTATTGTCAGGGTTCAGTAAAAGAGAGGAAGGACTGAAGAGAAGGATGAATTAGAGTGTGTGGATTTAAAATCAAATCAGGCATGGATAAAATCAATTCAACTAGAGAAAGATAGAGAGACAAGACAGAAAAACAAGTAAGAAAGAAAGACCATTTTAAATTTGACATTTTTAAAAATCTCCTGAAATAATTCACCATTAAAGGAATGAAACTCTCCCATTTGAGTTATTTACTCTTGGGGCAAGAATGCTGGTTGCCAGTCTTAACAGTTATCACACCACTAAACTTTCTGTGCTACTTACCAGGCAATTAAAGTAAAAATCTAACAACTTCATGAAAATCCAAGATATGATTATCACAAGCTAGTAACTTGTAGCAATTCACAATACTTGGGGTATCTCTTCCTCTCTGTAAGTTGAGATAATTTTTGCATTGATAATAGCAATACTAACATAATAATAAAAATTTGTTTGTGAAACATTGCTGTTTTCACATCTAATTCTAAACTGGAGAGTAAAATGATTACAATTTCTCTTGAGGGCTGCTTTCGAACAATCGCAGCAGCTCTGATAAATTAGTTTGTAATTTGTTACATAAAAAAGATGCATTACACCACTTAAATTATGTTGATTATTATCATATTCATGGAAATACACTGCAATTGTGTTGCGACACAGGAATTCAAACCATCCATTGGTCTATTGTATCCTTCATCAGGGAAATAGTTCAGAGCCTGATGAATTCAGTTTACTTTGTGATTCCCCCATAGCTCAAGGTTTCAAACTATGGTACATGAAAACAAAGAAGCTGATAAAATAATGGCATAATTGGGTGCATTGCCATCTGACTGGTGAATGCAAAGAGAGGGACTCTATGCAAAATGCATTATAGTCCCAATTGTACTGTAAATTCTATGATTCATCACTGCAAAAGCAACCTGCTTGAAACTAATTGGAAAATTACATTTGGCTTGAGCACATATTTTAAAAGAGATATTCTGAGATCTTTTCAAGTATAAAGACAACTTGCTGTTTAATTATTTTGGGTGCATAAGAGTACAAGTGCCTTGGTTACAATTTGTTACCCTGTACACTGACAACTAACCTTCCAATTAATTTAAACAGGTTAATAGCTCTCTAAAAGGAGCATCAAGGAATTTTATCTAAATGCATTAAGCATTGCCAAGCTACTATTCACACTAATTTCACAACAGAATTCAAAGTATAACCTGTAAAATTCACCTTTCCAATTATTGCCTCAGGCAGACCTGTCAATAAAGTTGGGACTTGACCACGGCGGTGTTGCATTTGTCCCAGTACTGATCTTTGCTCAGCAGTGTTTTCAAGTCTTCTGTAAATTGAAAACCCATTCCCCAAAAGTAAAATATTGCAAATGCTGCTGGAGATTTGAAATAAAAATAAAATGCTGGGAATACTCAGCAGGTCAGACAGCATTTGGGGACAAAGTTAAATTTCAGGTTTACCTAGCACATAGGAAGATGGTTCTGGCAACTGAAGGTCAGTCACCTCAGCCCCAGACATCGCTACAGAAGTTCGTCAGGGTAGTCGCCTAAGCCTTACAATCTTCAGCTGTTTCATTAATGACTGTCACTCCATTGTAAGGTCAGAAGTGGGGAAATTCACTGATGATTGCACAATGTTCAGCACCATTCATGAATCCTCAGATACTGAAGCAGTCTATGTCCAAATACAACAAGATCTTGAAAATATCCAGGCTCGGACTGACAAGTGGCAAGAAATATTCGTGGCACACAAATGCCAGACAATGACCACATCCAACAAGAGACAATCTAACCATTGCCCTTTGACATTCAATGGCATTAGTATTGACGAATCCTCATTTATCAACATACTTGGGTTACCCTTGAGCAGAAATTGAACTGAATTATCCATATAAATACAGTGGCTACAAGACCAAATTGGACACTGGGAATACGGTGGTGAGTAACTCACCCTCTGAGTCCCCAAAATCAGTCCACCACCTACAACTCACTAGCCAGGAGAGTGCAGAATTCTCCCTGGTTGAGTGCTGCTCCAACTACACTCAAGAAGCTTGAAATCTTCCAAGGCACAATTAGCCACTTAATTGGTACAACATCCTCAAACATTTACTCCCTCCACCACCATAAAATCCCTACAGTGCAGAATCAGGCCTTTCAGCCCATCAAGTCCACACTGACACCCTGAAGGACATCACATCCAGCCCCACCCTATCGTTGTAACCCTGCATTTCCCATGGCTAATCCAGCTAACCTGCACACTATGAGCAATTTAGCATGGTCAATCCATCTAATCTGCACATGTTTGACACTATGAGCAAGTTAGCATGGTCAATCCACATAATCTGCACATCTTTGGACTGAGGGAGCAAACCAGAGCACACAGAGGTAACCTGCACAGACACAGGTAGAGTGTGCAAACACCACATAGACAGTCACCCAAGGCTGGGATCAAACCTGGGTCCCTAATGCTGTGAGGCAGCAGTGCTAACCACTGAGCAACCATACCACCCCCAATGCTCAGCAGTAGCAGTGCATACCGTCGAGAAAATGCAGAAATTCTCCAAAGATCCTTTGACAGCAGCTTCCAAACCCACAGCACTATACTCTAGAAAGTCAAGGGTAGCAGACACTAAATAATGAAATAGACAATTTTCTAGGGAATGATCTTAAAAATAATATTAATCCAGTTGGGATAGAAAAAGGAGAAAATAATTAACAAACTAGTAAAGCTGAAAGAGGATAACTTCCTAGATCAGGATGTGCCCACACATATGCTAGGAAACTAGGGGGGGAGATAGGAGATATAGGTTTTTGCATGTCACAGAAAGGCAGAATTCCTATCTCCCCACTAATTTCCTTGCATATGTGTTGGTCCATCTTGATCTAGGAAGTTATCCTCTTTCAGCTTTACTAGTTTGTTAATTATTTTCTCCTTTTTCTATCCCAACTGGATTAATATTATTTCTAAGCTCATTCCCTAGTGAACTGTCTACTTCTTTACCTTGCCTAGTAAAAAAACAAAGTGGTAATTCAATACACTGCTATTTTTCTTTCATTATCTCTGAGCATATCTCGTCTAACGTTTAGCAGTCCTTTCTCTATTTTAGCATCCCTTTTATTACTTATGTGTTTTTAGAACACTTCTGCATAATTTTCTTATTTCTTAATAATTTGGTTTTATAATTTTTCTTCCATTTTTAATTTTTTAAAACATTTCTTCCACGTCCTTTGCTTTCCCTTTCTCATACTGTTATTTCTTCTGGCCAGTTTAAAAGAAGTAGAGAAGGATTACAGTACAGAAGGAGACTAATACTACCCGGGTGGATTCTGTGAGAGCAAGACAGTGAGTTTCAGTCCTATTCCCCGGCCTTACCCCCAAAAGCCCTGAAAATCTTTTTTCTTCAGATAATTATTCAACTCCATTTTGAAAACCATGATTGAATCTGCCTCGAGCACACTCTCAGGCTGTGCATTCCAGATCCTAATCACTTGCTGTGTAAAAAAGGATTTTTCTCATGTCATGTCTGATTCTTTTGTCAATCACCTTAAATCAGTGTTTGTTTGGGACTAGTTAGCATCTCCCACGACTTTTATTGCCTGCTACTCAATTATTTGACTGCATATTTCTTTTTCTGATTTCATTCCATTATTTGCTAGTCCTTATTCAATGTCATTCGGGATGGTTCCCTTATTGTTTTTTAACTCAATCTATATGAATTCTGTGTCTATGTTTTTGCTAAATATGTTTTTTTTTTCTAACACTAAATTTTATCTCTAACTATTACAGTTATTCAAACATCCCTCCTCTCTTAATTTTTTTTCCCAAATGATCTTTATCTGAAATAATTAGTTGCCATTTCTTTCTCTGCATTGTCTTGTCTCTGTCATTGCTATTACATCGCAGGTAATTACAAGTAATTGCCTCACGTTCACCTATTTTCTTTTGAATACCACACATATTGCTGTAAAAACAGTTTTTTTTCATCATTCCTCTTTCTTTGGATTGAGCATGTTTTAATTGTATGCTCTATGGCATTATCTAATTTCTCGCCATTCATTTTGTCCTTATTCCTTCCTTTAATTTGACCTTCTTTCTCTCATTCTTTAAACAGAAGAGCAGTGAAACAATATCACCTATCCGAACAGCTTCTGATGTACCTGTACCCTTAGCCACCGCTGCAGGCATCAGCTCGGCCTTAAAGGTGAACCCACGGAAAGCAACCAGCCCAGATGGAGTCCCCAGCGATGCACTCAGATCTTGTGCAGACCAGCTGGTGGGAGGATTCACAGACATCTTTAACCTCCCCTTACTACAATCTGAAGTCCCCACCTGCTTCAAGGAGACCACCATCACCCCAGTACCGAAGAAAAATCATGCATCATGCCTCAATGACTATCCCCTGACATCAATAATTATGAAGTGCTTCAAGAGATTGGCCATGAACCACATCAACTCCAGCCTCCCAGATTGGTTTGATCCCTTGCTGTTCGCTTACCGGCACAACAGATCCACAGCAGATGCTATGGACCTCTCTGTCTCCATCTCTGGCAACCACCTAGAAACTGATATCCATTTCAAGCCCACCGACTCCCACAGCTACCTAGAATACACCTCCTCCCACACACCTTCCTGCAAAAATGCCATCCCCTATTCCCAATTCCTTCGCCTCCACTGTGTCTGCTCCCAGGATGAGGCATTCCACTCCCGTACATCTCAGATGTCCTCGTTTTTCAAGGACGGCAACTTCCCCTCCATAGAGGAACTTCCACCCCTCAGTGGGTGAGAACGCCCTCGACCGTGTCTCCCGCATTTCCCACAACTCATCCCTCACACCCCCTCCCCGTAATAACAACCAAAACAGAATTCCCCCTCGTCCTCACATAACACCCCACCAACCTCCAGATCCAACGCATCATCCTTCGACACTTCCGCCATCTGCAATCTGACCCCACCACCAAAGATATTTTTCCCTCCCCACCCTTATCTGCTTTCCGGAGGGACCACTCTCTCCGTGACTCCCTTGTCCGCTCAAGACTCCCCTCCAGCCTCACCACACCCGGCACTTTTCCCTGCAACCGCAGGAAGTGCTACACCTGCCCCTACACCTCCCCCCTCACCCCCATCCCAGGCCCCAAGAAGACTTTCCACATCAAGCAGATGTTCACCTGCACATCTGCTAATGTCGTATACTGCATCCGCTGTTCCCGTTGTGGCCTCCTCTACATAGGGAAACCAAGCAGAGGCTTGGGGACCGCTTTGCAGAACACCTATGCTCGGTTCGCAATAGACAACTGCACCTCCCAGTTGCGAACCATTTTAACTCCCCCTCCCATTCCTCAGACGACATGTCCATCCTGGGCCTCCTGCAGTGCCACAACGATGCCATCCGAAGGTTACAGGAACAGCAACTCATATTTCGCTTTGGAACCCTGCAGCCCAATGGTATCAATGTGGACTTCACTAGCTTCAAAATCTCCCCTCCCCCTACCGCAGCCCAAAACCAGCCCAGCTCGTCCCCGCCTCCCTAACCTGTCCTTCATCCCACCTATCCCGTCCTCCGACCTCAAGCCCCACCTCCATCTCCTACCTACTAACCTCATCCTGCCCCCTTGACCTGTCCATCCTCCCTGGACTGACCTGTCTCCTCCCTAACTCCCCAGCTACACTCACCTTTACTGGCTCCATCCCCGCCTCTTTGACCTGTCTGTCTCCTCTCCACCTATCTTCTCCTCTATTCATCTTCTATCCGCCTCCCCCTCTCTCCCTATTTATTTCAGGACCCCCTTCCCCTCACCCATTTCTGAAGAAGGGTCTAGGCCCGAAACATCAGCTTTCCTGCTCCTCTGATGCTGCTTGGCCTGCTGTGTTCATCCAGCTCTACACCTTATCATAGCAGATGCTATCTCCCTGGCCCTACACTCATTGCTGGGATATCTGGACAGCAAGGATACCTATAATCAGGTTCCAACTGATTGACGACAGCCCTGCCTTTAACACCATAATTCCGAACAAATTCATCTCCAAACTCCAGAACCTAAGTCTCTGCTCCCTCCTCTGTAACTGGATTTTCAACATCCTCAACAACAGACTGCAGTCAGTAAGGATAGGCAACAACACCTCCTCCACAATAATCCTCAACACTGGTGCCCCACATGGGTGCATATTCAGCCCCTTACTGTACACTTTATACGCTCAAGACTGTGTGGCTAAATTCTGCCCCAAATCCATTTACATGTTTGCTGATGGCACACACCATTATAGGACATTTTTCAGATCTGATAAGACAGAATACAGGAAAGGGATTGAGGGCTCATTGATATGGTGTGATCACAACAAGCGCTCCATCAACATTGGCAAAAACAAAGGAGCTGGTTGATAGCGTCAAGTTCCTGCAAGTGATAATCACTAACAATCTGTCCTGGTCCACCCATGTTGACATTATGGTCAAGAAAGCACACCTATGCCTCTACTTCCTCAGAAGGCAAAAAAAATTAGCATGTCCATGAAGATTTACACATTTTTATAGATGCACCATTGAAAACATCCTATCTGGATGCATCACAGCATGGTATGCCAATTAATCTTCCTAAAACTGAAAGAAACAACAGAAAGTTGTGAACACAGCCTAGTCCATCACAGAAACTGGCCTCCCATCCATTGACTTAATCTATATTTCCCACTGTCTCGGGAAAGCAATCAACATAATCAAAGACCCCTCTCATCCCAGTTATACTCTCTTCCACCCTCTTCCATCAGACAGAAGATATAAAAGTTTGAATAAATGTATGAACAAATTCAAGAACAGCTTCTTCCCCAATGTTATCAGGCTTTTCAATGGACCTCTTTAATGTTAATGTCGATCTCTCTCTGCACCTTCTTGGCAGCTGGAACACTGTACCCTGCACAGTGCTGTATTTCCATGATGCACTTGTATAGTACCATCTGCCTGTAAAGCACATAAGATAACACTTTTCACTGTACCTTGTTACACATGACAGTAATAAATCAAATCAAATATTAGGTTTCTGTCATTTCTAGCAATTCCATTCCAACACGTTATTAGTTTGAACTCCTTTACAGCCCTGTATATCCTTTCCTCTACGACCTGAGAACCTCTATTAAGAAGATAATGGCGATCTTCCTTATTGACCCACCATAGTTCATTTGATACAGGTACGATCAGAATTCCTCAAGGAAGGGAGTTCCAGGATTTTGACAGAGTGACAAAGAAGCAGCAGCGATATAGTTCTGAGTAAGGACGGTGGAGGCTTAGTAAGAAACTTGCAAGTGGTGGTGTTGCCTTGCAGTTGCTGGCTTTGTCTTTCTACAGTAAGTGGCCATGGGTTTTGAAGAGGCCTTGTCCTATCTAAGGAGCCTTGGTGAATTTCTGCAGTGCATCTTGTAAATGGTACCCACTGCTGCTACTGAGCACCAGTGGTGAAGGGAGCGAATGTTAGCGGATGTGGTGCCAATCAAGTGGCTGTTTTGTCCTGGATGGTGTAAAGCTTCTTGAGAGTTGTTAGAACTGCACTCATCCACACTCCTGACTAGATAGAAGAGAGGCTTCTGGAGTCTGGAAATGAATTACTCACCATACGATCCCTAGCCACAAGCTGTTCTTGTAGCCAATGTGCTTATATGGTTAGATCAATTCAGTTTGGCCAATGGTAAACCCCACAATGTTTATAGTTGGTATTTTCAGCAATGGTAATGCTGTTGAATTTCAAGGGACAATGGTTAAATTCTCTCTTGTTGGAAATAGACATTGCCCACAATGAATGTTACTTGCCATTGTCAGCCCAAGTCTGGATATTGTCTAGAACTTAGTGCATTTAAACATGGACTGCTTCTATATCTAAGGAGTTGTGAATGGTAATGACTATGGTGTAATAATCAGCAAACATCTCCACTTCTTTATCGTGGTTTAGGACACTACCCTGAGGAACCCCTGCAGAGATATCCTGGAACTGAGATGAGTAACCTCCATCAACCACAACCTTTTTTGTGCCAGATATAACTCCAAGCAGAAAATTTTTCCCAGATTCCCACTGATTCTAATTTTGACAGGGCTCCCTGACGCCACACTCAGTTAAATGCAGCAAGGCCTGTCCATCATCTTCAAGGCAGAAGTCAAGAATATGATGGAATACTCTCATTTTCTAAACAAATGCAGCTTCTTCGATGTTCAAGAAATTTGACACCATCCAAAACAAATCAACTTGCTTGAAAGGCACTGCCTCCATCACCAAGGCATCATGGCTCTATTGTGCACCATCTGAAAGATGCACGTCAGCAACTCACCAAGACTTCTTCACAGCATTTCCCAAACTTTCAACCTCTACCATCTCAAAAAACAAAGGCAGCGGGCACCTGGAAATGCTATGACTGCCAATTCCTCTCCAAGTCACAGGTATCCTGACTTAAAGCTAGATCACTGTTTCTTCAATATTGCTGGATCAAAATCATGGAAGTTGCATCCTAACAGCACTAGACCACACCAAATGCAAGAGTTAAACAAGGTCAACTTCAGTCAGGGATGGGCAAAAATGTTGGCCTTGCCAGTACTCCCCATATTTCATGAGCAAATAAAAAAGTATTACGTCTTGAAGGTCATCTGATTGACAAACTAGATGCAAGATCTTATGCATAACAGAGGACCTATCCATGTGTTACAATTTTCTACTGTTAGATGGAACATTGTCTAATTTTTCTTTCCAAGCTCTCATCTTATTTGCCAGCAGTGAGTCATTGAATTCACAGATATCTCAGACAGCTTCAACAATGCAGCTAATGCAAATAAAAGAAATCTTTTAGCGTTTAACAAATGTAAACCTGGAAAAGCTTCTACAAAAAGCACTAACAGAGGTATAGTGACATTTGATCCAAATGCCAAGTAAACACAAAATTAAAGATTGAACATAGATTTGAGTACTTGGCTTATAATCAAACAGGTTAAGTATTTCTCTGATCACTTTGTACAGTGGCACTGCAGAGTGCATTTTTATAGACTTCCTCTGTTCACTATTTACAGAAAATTCTTGAAAAAGAAGAAAAACTTATTGTGATATTGCTACAGGTAAACAGTGGACTAATTTTTATTCCAATATCAGACATGGTCACCACTTTGATGAAAAATATCAACTCAAATAAATGACGGGAAAGATGTTAATCAAGAATTGTGCAACTCAGCTTGATGTTTACATAAACATTTCATTGCTAATGTCTTGAAAATATCCTCCAGCCACAGCAACACAGATCTGGAAGAGATCAGCCTTATTAGTAATTAAGTAGAAATGAACCAGAAAGTGTTCGGTGTGTTAGGTAGCGTCAAATGAATCAATATGAGAATAAGTCACATCCAGCTGGTGTGAAAGTCAGCCAAATATTGTGCCAGCTTCTAGAAGCTGTGCAGATCTGGTTTTCTTAGCAAAGCTGGATCAGCTTTCTTGTACTGGTTCCAAAGGCAACACAAGAAAGATTAGCATTCTCTGTTTTCTTTAGAACAGTCTGTAAACAAAGATCCACTCCACTTATTTTCTATTTTAAATTTAATCACACATTAAAAAGATATTACCATTGTTTAAAAATGTTGGAAAGAGAAGATTTGAACTACTTAAGAAAAAGATTGCAATCACTTAAATTCATCAATTCTCAGGAGATCTCAACACAATTTCCAATCACTTCTAGATCACTTATGTTTGTAGGCAAATGCAGCAGCTCAGTCTCACCAGTGTCCTGAACTAAAGCACAAGAGGACAGGAGTAGGCCATTCATATAAAATAGGAGCAGAGCAGTCCATTCAGCCCTTTGAGTCTGCTTTGCCGTTCAATATGTTCGTTGCTGGTCATCCAACTCTAGTTCTTGCTTTTTCCCCTTACCCTTTGATCCCTCTAGCCCTAAGAATTACATCTACCTCTTTCTCAAAAACATTCAATATTTTGTCCTCAACCACATTCTGTGGCAAAGAATTTCGTAGGGTCAACACTGGGTAAGAAATTTTATCTTATTCCAGTCCGAAATCGCGAACCCATAAGCTTAGACCATGAGCCCTGGTTCTGGATTCCCTAGTTATTGAGAACATCCTTCCTGCAACCACCTTGTCTAGTCTTGTTGGGATTTTATGTTTCTATGAAACCTCCCCTCATCCTTCTAAACTCCAGTGAACATATTCCTAACTGATCTAATCTTTTTTCATATGATCAGTCTTGCCATTCCAGGAATCAGTCGGTAAATGTTTGTTGCACTCCCTCCAATACACATCCTTTCTCAGGTAAGGGGACCAAAATTGCACACAACTCTCAACAAGGCTCTGTACAATTGCAACAAGACATCCCTGCTCCTGTACCTTTCATTATGAAAGCCAACACACCATTTGGCCCCTCAGCACCTTTCAATAAGATCACAGCTGGTTGTCAGCCTCAACTCCACCTTTCTGCACTCTCCCCATCTCTTATAATCTCCACTTGGAACACACTCAATAGCTGAGTATCTATGGTGTCTCAGATAATTTTGAAGATTCACAACCTTTTGAATGAAGAAATTTCTCCTCATCTCCATTTTAATTGGCTGCTGCCTTATTCTGAGACTGTGACCCTTGTTCTATACTCCTCAGCTGGGAAAACATACTCTGAGCACATGCCTGTCAATTGCTTTATTCATTTTATATCTTGAAATAGATCATTTCTCACCCTTTTAAATTCTATGGCATATAAGGATAGGTTACTCATAACCTCATCATAAGACAATCCTTTCATTCGATGAATGAGTCAACTCAACTTTTAAGGTAAATTTATCCTTCCTTAGGTAAGGAGATTAAAACTGGACACAGCATCCAGGTGTGGTCTCACCAAGGCCTAATATAATTACGGTAAGACTTTGACACACTTATGCTCCAATCCCCATTTATTAGAGATGAGCATGCCATTTGCTTTCCTAATTTCTTGCTGGGCCTATGTCATAATTCTGTTTATTTTGTGGTAGCCACGATGTGGAACTGTCAGTGTTGGACTGAGGTGGACAGAATCAGAAATCACACAATACCATGTTATAGTCCAACAGGTTTATTTGAAATCTCAAACTTTTAGATCCCTGCTCCCCACCTGACCAAGGAACAGCGCTCATAAAGCTTGTGATTTTAAATCAACCAGTTGGACTATAACCTTATGTTGTGTGACTTCCAACGTTATTTTACGCACAAGAACACCCAAGTCCTTCTGAATCCCAACATATCTCAGCTTCCCACGTTTTTTTAAAAATACTGCTTTTCTATTATTGCTGCCAAAAGTGGATAATTTCACACTTGCTCATGGTAAATTCAATCTGATTATTTTTTCCCTACTGATCCAACTAATCCATATCTTTGCATTCTTCTCACTGCTTACTTTCTCACTTAGATTTGTATTTTCAGCTATCTTAGATATAATTGATCAGCACCTGAAATGAATTGTGTAAAGACCACAAGATTTTTATTTTTCTTTATTTTTGGATTGTGAACTAGTATGTGAAAAGGATAATGCTTTAAACTAAGGAAACTGTGTAAGGAGATGTTACGGTGTTGTAACAAGTTACTGTATCTCTGTGAGTTATATTTACATGGGAGGGTAGTGAGAGAAGATTGCTGGCCTCATTGGCACTGTGAGTGTGTATTTAGGGCAGCTTTTTTCACCAGAGGAGTCTATCGATTGGTTTTTCAATCAGGACCAAGTTGTGCGGGTCAGAAGTGCTCAGGATGACAACAGCTCTCTGAATGGTTCCACACAGGCAGACTATACTGTGGCAGAAAACCTCCAAACTCTAAAAAGACAACATCTTCTCTCTCCTTCCACAGAACTAACAAAGTATCGGAAGATGTCTGGCTTTTCTCACTCACCGTTTACCTATAAGCTGCTGCCTCTAACCAGTGACTGAGAGACTGAATAATGTGCCTTGAGTAAAGAATTTGAGGGACTTGGTGCAAAGAAGACAAGACAAGAGAAGAAGATCAGAAGAAACAAAAGGACACCTCACTGAGACAATAGGTACTGCAGATGCTGGAGAATCTGAGATAACAAGGTGTGGAGCTGGATGAACACAGCAGGCCAAGCAGCATCATAGGAGCAGGAAAGCTTGATGTTTCGGGACCTCACTGAGTCTGATGTGTAGGTACTATTGAACTGTATTCCCAAAATATTTATTTTCTCCACCCATAACAAATATGATTTGTGTTTATTTATGCCAATCTGCATATGTGTATAGGGCTTTAAAAAGAGGTAGTGCTTAAGTTAGAGAATGAGAATTGACAATTCATAGTTTGTTTGCCTGTGGATGGAACTGATTTCTTTGTAATGAATATTAGCTTTATTGTCAAGTGCAGAAACCTAGTTGGTGTTTCCTGTTAACTTGAGTTCATCAAGCAGAAAAATTATGAATTTTGAGTAACTTGATTAAGTCTGTAACTTTTCTGACGATCCCAGGAGTTCTGAGGCTGGAGTATCAGTACATTTTTTCCAATTGGATCATGACAGTTGCAAATAACTTGAGGGCAAAGCGTTGCACATTTTGATACCCACTCCCTATAGAATGCCAACCTAGAAATGACCTGTTGTACCTATTCACAGTTCTCTGTCTAGTATCTAATCCTCAATGGATGCATATGTAAGTCTGATGAGAACTAATCTTGTGTGGTAAACTCATGAATGTGACTTATTAATGCCAATTTAATTTATTTTGTTTTTACCATGCTGGTTGAGCAGGAAATGTTGGCCAAAACACCATTTCAACGAAACCAAATTTCAGCAAGTTATACAATTGAAAGTTAGTATTTTCCACTGGATTTCTGCCCAAGTATGAAAGTTAGATTTTCACCTTGCATTTCAAACAAGAGCAGACTAACTCTGTTAGGCAATTATCTTTCTTTCCAATGCAGAGGTGCGTGTTGCATTATTTGGAGGGAAGCTCAGATTGATGAGTGTGGTCCTTACCTCGACCAGCTTTTCCTCTTAACTTCCAAAAAGTATTGCATTGTGAAAGGTCCAAATTTTAACTTACTCAAAGCCCACTCACTTAAGCAGAGTAAACTTCAGGTTCGTCACTGTTAATTTAAAGGCAATTTAGCCCCACACACTAGCACTCAGATTATTTTGTTACAAAAAAATACATATTGCTCATTGAACAATTCATAAGATTTCTTTTCCTTTCTTTTTCTTTTCCTATATCTTTTCCTTGTCAAATTTAATTCAGTCTTCCATTGAAATGATTGCTTCCTACATCGCAAATTTTCCAATTTCTGGTGATTCTTCCTTAAAATTATCTTACCATGAATACTGGGAATAGTAGCTATGTGTGGCATGCTGTTTTCATATCCCTCCCTGCTCTCTGGAGATGACTTAGTCAGAGCAAGTGTCATACGGGAGGAGTTCCACCAATTCTCTCTTCCAGATTGCGAGCCCCCAAGAAAGTATCTGCCTGCCTCGCACCTTCCACCCTCACACGGCGATGTGTGAAAGTGGGACTGCCTTTCCTCCACAGATCTGGAGTGCTCGAGGGCAAAGCCATAGCACAAAGAATTTCTGTCGGAAAACTGTCCGTAGGCACAGGATATAATGTCGTGCTGTGAATGTGGCTGTGACCCTTCTGTATGATCCAGCAGTTGTGGGGAAGCATTGTCTGTGAGTGGACTTCCTCCCCACTGGCTCTCATGGTCCGATTCAGATCTTTCTTTGTGAAATCCAGAATACTGGAGGAGAGGGGAGGATGAGAGAAAGGATAAAATTATTGCAAGGATCAGAAATCTGCATCTGAGTTTCATTTAAAGTAACCTTAAATAATAACAAAATAATGTCTTCAATAGTTCTTACTCCTGCTCTGCTCTAATAACACCATCCTTCACAATCTTACTTCTTTCTGCATTTTCAAACATCAAAATCAGCCGCAATTATTTTGTTTCATCCTCATGCCCAATATCTCAAAGCTCTCCAATTGTCATAGTCAGGAGGGTGCCAGGTGGCCTTCTGCTGAAAGGGCAGGCAGGAATCTTCAGGCATGGGGAGCCCCTGCTGCACAGGCTGCCCAGGAAGGAGGGGGTCCCCACTATCAGGACACAGGAACGCCCACTAGGGTTTAACTGGCAGGCTGCCCAGTGAGTGTTGTCCCAAATCCAGCCCTGATTGAATGCTGCAGTGACAGGATGAGGCTATTAAGATTCTCAAATGACTTCTGGGCAGGAAGTGTGACTTTAAATTTAAACTCCCTGGACTCAATCTCGAAGTGTGGGGGCAAAGGGGGTGAGTTGAGAAGGTGATAGGGCCTCCACCACACCCCTTTTGGCATCAACATATGGTTCCCCCTACACACCTGCATCGCACCCTGCCTCCCCTGGGAGGATTACATTCCACTCATGGTGCCACCTAACCATTACATTACAATAAATGTCATTTTCCCTCCTGTCTTTCTCACCCTTGCTGGTTTTCTGCACTATTCGACTTGGTCAAGGTATCTCAATAGGAAAGCACACACACAACGTTTGCACCAGATTGTAACTGTAGGCACTAACCAGGAGTATAAGTTAAGACATGACAGCAGAGTTTTGGATGACCTCAAACTTAGAAAGGTTAGAATGTGGGAGGTTGGCCAGCAATGCATTGGACCAGTCAACTCTTGAGGTGAGGAAACAATGAATGATGATTGCAGCTGCAGATGAGCCAAGACAGGTGCAAAGTTAGTTGATGCCACAGACGGAAAGAGGCAATCTTAGCAAAGGCATAGCTGTTAGGTTGGAAGATCATCCTGTAGTCAAATGTGAAGTTATGGTTACAAAAAGAATGGTTTAATCTAAAAGGAAAACACTGAGGGTGCTGGTACTCATAATCCCAATATCTAATAATGAAATTTGAATTCAGTAAGAATCTTGAATTGAAAACTAATCTAATGTAGATGATGTAACTATTGTTCATCATTGTACAAACCCATCTGGCCTATTAATGTCCTTTAGGAAAGAAGTCTTCCATGCTTATCTGGTCTGAATGACAAGTGACTCCAAGCCCACAGCAATGTGATTAACTCTTTGTTGGACATTTAGAGGTGGGTCATCTCTAATGGCTGCTACCCAACAAATCTCATGAACAAGGCTTTACAAAATGATTTACACTGAATGGTTCCAATAGAAGAGCTTCAGTTAGACTGAAGAAGCTGGGGCTGTTCTCTTTAGGGAAGAGAAGAGAAGACAAGACAAGACAAGACAAGAGAAGAGGAGAGAAGAGAAGAGAAGAGACGAGATGGGAAGGGAAGGGAAGGGAAGAGAAGGGAAGAGAAAGAGAAGCTAGGGAGAAAATGCTCACAAATGGAAAGATCGAGAAGTAGAGGATGCCGACATAAGGTGAATGACAAAGGAAACACAGATGACATAGAAAAAACATTTTAATGAATAAGCAGGTAAGATATGGAATGCAATGCTCGAGAGGGTAATTGGATAATTATCTGTCCAAGAAAAAAATGCAGGGCTATGGAGAAAGTCAGGGGAGTGGGACTAACCAAATTGGTTCTGCAGAAAGCCAGCATGGACACAGCAGGGCCAAATAGTTTCCTTCTCTGTTGTAACCATATTACAGTTTTTTGAAGTTATAGTTTTGCCTTAAGACTGAAGTCACAATTTACAGAAGGAAATTACTGCAGATATTGAAAATCCAAACTGAAAAGACAGACTGCAGATGAGAGGTCTTTGACCTGAAATGTTAACTTGCTTCTTTCTCCGCAGTTTCTGCTTGATCTACTTTGCAATTACAGAAATTTCTGTTTTTAATCACAACTTTATTTGTACTTAATCAACAAATTTGGGTGAATGTCATGTTCTATGTGAACACACTGCTATAACTGTAGGCAATAATGTCAGTGTCATAATTGCTTAAAGAAATCGTTAATTTTATGCTGGCACATTTTCGAAAGCATACAAAAGAGCATCCCAGAGTGTTATGCTCATTCAAACTATCACAAAGCACTGTGCATATAGTGTGGGGGAAATGGTAGTGTTTGAGTAAACCAGAGGCCTGGCTTAATACTATGGTGAGATCAGTTCAAATCCCACCATGGTAGCTGTGAGAATTTAATTTGAATCAGTAAATCTGGATTTAAAAATCTCAGTAACAGTGTTCCTGAAACTACCATCAATTTTCATAAAAATCTCTATCATTCACTAATATCCTTCAGGGAGGGAAATCTGGCATCTTTACCTGTTCTGGCCTACACCTGACTTCAGAACCATAGCAATGTGATTGACCCCTAATTGCCCACTTCAATAGTATAGCAAGCCATTCAGTTCAATCACAACTGGAGATGAGCAACAAATGATGGTCCTGCCACCAGTGTCCACATACTATGGAAGAATAAACACAAGCTTAACTGCACAAGGAAGACTGGTTACATTATTTTTTGAATCAGCTTCACAATTTTGGAGGTTCTACGGTACACTGGCAATGTTCTGTGGCTCTCACACTTCAAGATGAAACAATCTTTAAACTGCTGACCACAGAGAAAAAAATGTTCAGCCCAAAGGCTCGTGAGTAGCTCTATTAACAGATTTTTATGAAAATTGATTTAGATAGTTCACTGCACAATGTATAAATTTTATTGAACTCAACACATTTTCCAACATCAGTGTTCCTGCCAAAAGAAACAAGAGAATTTTAAGCTATTCCAAATGAATATATCACACTATGGGCATGATAATACAGTGGTTGTAGCTGCCATTCATCAGTTACTAGCCTTGTAACCCAGTAGAGTTCCAAACTGAGCTATCATTATTAAGCAAGGTCCGTTAATTTAACCATTTCACAGACAAGGTCACATAGGTATGAGCTGCTAGCTATCAAGAAACATGCTTTTTTTATTGTCCCTATAAAAAGTGCCTCATTGCACTGTTTGACAAGAGAACTTGCAACAATGGGTGACATCCCTTGGAATAGAGAACAAACAGCAAGACAGAAGATGAGTTTCCTCAAAGACATCTGTAGTGTCCTCTGTAAGCAGGCACTGACATCTGGAATTTCTGGAATCATGACTGGTGTATCGTGTGGCTTGTCCCTAATTTACATATAAATTGGGAATCATATGATATGTACGCTCTGTCTGAGTGGAGACGCCCAATGCCAGTAGCACAGGGGACCTATATAATGGGGCACTTTGCACTCTGTGCACTGTGTAAACTTCTGCAGCCAATTACACAAGATGTTTGCACCCAGTACACTACAATGCTGTGGGGAATGCAGACCATATTATTGGTTCTTACATGATATTATGCTTTTGCAATTTTGAGCCATAATTCATTTTTAAAGAAGAACACAATTCTTTCAAATATTTGATGCTTTGATTTAATCAATGGTTGGGATATTTGCAATGGATAGATTTTTTTTTAAACTTGAAGTCCTCAGAAAAAGGGGGTGACTTTGGCACCTTATAGGCTTTCTGAGGGAAGAGTGTGGTAACCCCCACCCCACAAATCGTAAGCTGTCCTACAATTTGTTGTTTTTTGATGGGTAAAGGCCTTAGATGTACCCTTAGCAGCATTGCTTTCTCTCCCTGACCCACAGTGGGGTTGGCAATGTACTTTCTGGGCAGGCACTTCCTTGCACATTACTAAGCATGTGTGCCTATCCTTCATGAATTTTCAGCCTCAACGTATTTTAGTATTAAAGACATTGAACTAAATAGCAATCATTATCACATTCTGGAAGCAATTGCTGTGGGGACATTACTAATCTTAAATAGTAGGAAAGAATGAAATTAACATGAAGAATTAAAACTTAAAATCCTATTTCAACTTTTTTACACTCAAAATTAGGTGATGTTCTCAATACAGGCAAACATGGGTCCTAGTATCCTGTCATGAAGCATTGACAGTGATAATGAGCCACCACTTTCCCTAAGGTTTTTGTTAACCCACTCAAAAATAATAGCAATTGGACATCATTCACCTGCGGATAAGGTGATGTTCTTGGTTTGGATTTTGTTCGGCTAAGACGGGACTTGCTTGTCTTCCTGGAGTCCGTGATGGTTGGGGTTGAGTTTGCGTATGAAAAGGATGGTTTTGTTGCTGTTACTTGATCAAGCGACAGTTGCAACCCCTTGTATTCAGCATCCCTAGAAGCAGTCAAACCATAGATCCTCTTAGATTCAGTCCCATAAATATCACAGTTGGACATGCATTCAGATAAACACCTCTTCTAACATTCTATTAAATCATTGTTACATCATGCTCAGTAGCCTCTTGGAACCCCAACCAATTCACGGTTTTTGGAACCCTAACCAGATCACAATTTTTGATCACCACCCTGTCACTTGGCACTAACATTAATCTCAAAAGAATACCATTAAGGAAAATTGGAACAAGGCCATCCCAATCAACAAGCCTGCTTCTTTAAAGACCACTTCCAGTCTTCAACATCATGAAGTCCATCTCATTTTGAATATCCGGAGGGATAGCGCTGCATGATTGCTTTCTGCTGGTGTACAACTACACAAGCAAAACTATAGAGTCTTATGGAGTTCACAAAATGGAAACAAGTTATTTCAGTCAACTGATGTACAAGTCTCATCCTACTCCACTTCATCAAGTTATCACTTCACCTGATGAAGGGCCAACGCTCCGAAAGCTCATGTTTTCAAATAAACCAGCTGAACTATAATCTGATGTCGTCTGACTTCTGACCTTGTCCACCCCAGTCCAACACCAGCACCACATCATCAGATTATATCTGCACATTGTTTTATTCTTTCCTCCATTACATGTTTAATCTGCTTTCCTTTAAATGCATTTACACTGTTCACCTCTGCTATTCCATCAGAAAACAAGTCGCACACTTTGACAACTCTCTGGGTAAATATTCATGCATTCTCCATTTTCCTGATGAAATATGCAGCCATTTCAGCAAATTCCATCTCTCACTCCCCTCCAACACTACATAAATGTAGGAACCATTGAAATTTGGGAGGTACTTTTGTCTCCACCAGCTACACCTTCACCCTTTAACTTCTGACCCCATTGTTGACTGGTTATTTATTGGATTTCTTTCTGAGGAAGTTCATTTAGGTAACCTCAATTGCCAGGTCCCTGAGAAACCTAAGACAACAAAACAGAATTCTAATCAGTTAAATTTTCTCACAATTCACTTCCAATCTGCACAATACATAATCTACACCTAAGTATCGGAGTGTTAGAATGGCTGACTCAGCAAAGCCCATATCCTGTGGAAAATAGTAGAAAAGAAAGCACAAGATCCTGTGCAAATATAAAGTATCTATCATTTATCCATGTGTGTCTTGTATCCATTACAAAATATCATTAACACTTTTGTATAAAATATTAATGAATGTTTACACTTTTTTTTTTAGGTGGAGTGAATGATTAAAAGAACCTTGATACAAAGATTTACCAGTTACCTATTTAGTTTCTGCATTTGCACAAAATTGTACTTGCACAGCATTTCTTGTTAAACTAGCTTATCTTTACTATGACTCAACCAGACTAGGTTGGGAGCAATAAATAGGAGGGAAACTTTAATCCTTTCGCCCGCAGACCTGTGCACCAGCCACAGTTACAAAGTCTCAAAGCAGATTAGCCTCAGTTTAACTAGCTGAAGGACCAATGATCCAGAAAACCTGTCTCACCAGTAACTATGAATTGAGGAATGCCAAAGTCAATATTATCATTCATTTACGGTTTCTAGCACTCCATGCTATCATTATCATATCATTCAGCGAAAAGGAATTATCGTAAATATCTTTATGAAAACCATATTCCATCTGATCTTTCCTAATATATGAAGAGCAGAATGAGTCTAGTCATCAAGCAAAGCAGGGTTAGAAGTCTGTGGAGAGCCACACTGAAGTTTGCACATATAATTCAGCTGCAGTTTTATCTTCAAATGGTGTCTTTTTTAAAACTTTTTAAGTCACAGGATGTTGGCATCACTGGCTAGGTCAGCATTTATTGCCCATCCCTAATTGCCCAGAGGGCAGTTAAGAGTCAATTACATTGACGTGAGTCTTGAGTCACATGTAGGCCAGACCAGGTAAAGTTGGCAGTTTCCTTCACTAAAAATAAGCTTTTCTTTTCCTGACAATCAACAAAGGTTTGATGATCATCATTCGACTCTTAACTCCAGATACTTATTGAATTCAAATTCCACCAGTTGCCATAGCAGGATTTGAACACAAGTACCCAGAACATTAAATAAAAACCAAAAGAACTGAGGATGCTGGAAATCAGAAACAAAAACAGAAATTGCTGGAAAAGATCAGCAGGTCTGGTAGTTTCTGTGGACAGAAATCAGAATTAACATTTCGAGTCCAGTGATCCTTTCTGTCCACAGATGCTGCCAAACCTGCTGAGCTTTTACAACAATTTCTGTTCTTGTACCCAGAACATTACCTCGGTCTCTGGATTAATAGTCCAGCGATGATACCATTAGGTCATTGCCCCCCTCGAGTATTTTATCATACTTGTTTTTATATTATGATTTATAAACAGCAAACTGTTTCACAATATAGAAAAAAAGAAAAAGAAAGAGATGAGGATTTATATTACCAGCCACCAGACCTCTCAGTGTGTTTTACAGCTAATTAAGCACTTTTGTAGTGCCATCTTTACTATAATCTAACAATGTGGGAGCCAATTTGCATACAGCGATGATAATGACTGGATCACCTTTTGATCTATGATGTTGAATGAAGGATAAATATTCGTTAGAAATCGGAGGATAACTCCCTTGCTTATCTACAAGAATACAATTAGATCCTTTTCATCTATTTGACAGGGCGGACAGTGCCTCAGTTTAATTTCTTTCAAAATGGAAATGGAGGCAGATGATGCACTTCCTCATCCCTCTGCCAGCTAAGTCATTCAATCTTCCCTAAAGTGAGGCAGAAGTCTGGTAGTTTAGAGTTCTGCGTCAAATTTAGGCATCATAATAACATTTGCACCAATACAGAGATTCTCCCAGTCAGAGGAAGATTGACAGAAAGCCCATTTACACATGTAAACAGAATATATGTTGAACTTGGAAAGGCCATTTGGGTGAACTCAATGATATTCACCCTCTACAAATTCACCCAGCTAGTTTCCCTTGCAAAGCATCAGCACTGACTGTTTTGTACAGTTTAAGGGGAATTTTAATTTCTGGTTAGGAAGCTGGCAGTATTTCTTCTCTCTCTCAAAGCCAAAATCCTAAAGGCTCCTGAGTGTGGGATGGCAGCGCCCAAAGCAGCATACTGAGATCTAGGACAATACAGTATGGAGCTGGAGGAACACAGCAGGGCAGGCAGCGTCAGAGGAGCAGGAAAGTTGATGTTTCCAGTCGGGGCCCTTCTTCAGAATTCAGATTTCTGAAGAAAAGTCCCAAACTGAAACATCAACTTTCCTGCTCCTCTGATGCTGCCTGGCCTGCTGCGTTCCTTCAGCTCCACACTGGGTTGTCTCTGACTGCAGCATCTGTAGTTCTTGCTATCTCATTTTGAGGTCTAGACTTTCTCTGCAGAGCCCAGAAAAAAACATATTTAGTCCTTTTGGCCACACAAGGACAAGTACTAAAACGGTTAGGTCAACTCTGGTAAGTTTCACTGAGCATCATATGGACTGTGGTATTCGCATAAATGACTGTGTTAAGCAGCTGGCTCAGTGTGTTGCAAAAGCAGAAGGGCTAAAGATGCAACAAGGCAAGAACTGTAGTAACAAACACAACTGCATAATTTTCACTCTCATCTCGCTCAGTTTCTCTCAGACAAAAACAGACTAAAATTCCACTTTTCTCATTTAAACTGGGAAGAATAGGAAAAGAATGTAAATATAGTCAAGTTATAAGCAATGACATGTTTGAGGTGCAGGGCTACAAGACTCCTATTTCAAATCTAGAACAAGTTCAAAATTAAAGTGATGTTGGAATGTATTACTCCTTCTGTTTCCACCCTGCACTTTATGTGGTAACTTATTCATAACCATTGCAAAAGAAGTTGGAAAAATATTATGCTCTCAAAAATGAGTTACAATGCTATTAGTCAAATTAGTTAGAAAATATGGCATTGAATTTTGTAAGTTATTGCAGTAGTTGAACCCTGATGCATCACAGATAGCATTGTCTTTGGTCACCAGAGAAACACATATTGGACCGTGTTTTCTTAGAACCACCTAGTTTTTTTCTGAAGCTCAGATGTGTGTCAGGCACCTGTGGAATTTCACGCATAACAGACTCAGAGATTCAGATCAAAGAGTCTGATGGGCAATTCCCCTACACCTGGAACCCTCTAAAAGTATTCATTTAAATCAGGGAGTTTGAACAGTTTTGCTCACAGTTAAGTTAATGGGTACTAAGGAAAGACTGGACCTAGTCATCATTGTTTAACTCCTGGGTAGCTGTTAAACTGACACCCCTCCTGACCACATGCACCCTCAACTAGGCACCCATCCTGCAGACTCTGGCCTGATAATCCTCTCAGGACCTGAAAGTGCAATACCGGCACTAGACCTGACAACTCCCTCTCTCCTGGCACACAACAACTCACTCTCCCTCCAGGACCCGAGAGCCTCCTCACACCCCAGATTCTGTCACCCGCTTCTCTTCCTGGGACTCAACACCAACCCCTCACCCTGGGGCAGACAAACCCCTCTTCCACTGGGACCCAAAACACTGATCTGCTTTCAACAATGCCATTAAGCACCAGGACTTAGCACCACCCTCCCACAGGATCCGACACCACATCCTCAACCCAAGACTCAACACCTCCTTCCTTATGGGAGCTGACACCTCATCTCCCCACCAGGATGTGAAATCACTCTTCCATCAACAGCCCCCAACCCTGCCACCGGACTCAACACCCCTCCTCCATGGGTATTGACAATTCCCTCCCCAACCACCCCCATGCCCAACCCACACCCATCCCATCAGCCATCCAACAAGACTGGATGGTTTGAGTTATAAGGCGAGACTGGATAGGCTGAGAATTGTTTCCCTGGAGCGTAAGAGGTTGAGGGGTGACTTTATAAAATAATGAAGAAATAGATAAGATGAATAGCCAAAGCCTTTTCTCTAGGATGGGAGAGTTCAAAACTACTGGGCATATTTTTAAGTTAAGAACAGAAAGATTTAAAAGGGACCTGAAGGACAATTTCTTCCCACAGAGGGTGGTATTTATGTGGAATAAGCTGCCAGAGGAAGTGGTAGATGCAGGCACAATTACAACATTTAGAAGACATTTAGACAGGTACAGGACTAGCAAAGGTTTACGGGGATATGGGCCAAATGCAGGCAAATGGGACTCAAGCAATTTAGGGAACCTGGTTGCATGGATAACTTGGACCAACGGGCCTGTTTCTGTCCTGTATGCTTCAAAGACTCCATAAGACCCTCTCCCTGGAACCCAATGTGTCCCTCCCTTCTTGCCAGAAATGCACAACGTTGCACGGTCCGTGCTGGATCCATAACCCACTGACCACACGATCTACCCAAACACTTAATCATTTACCTGGCACTTTTCCCACCTTATGCCTCTGTCTCCTTTCCCACTTGGCACCTACTCATTTGGCTCCCTACCCACCTGATACTCTACTTAACCAGCACCAGACCCACCTAGCACCCTAACCAACTGGTATTCTTCCTACACAACAACAACAACCACAACAAACAACGTTGCTGGAGAAGCTCAGCAGGTCTGGCAGCATCTGTGGAGGAGAAAGCAGAGTTAACGTTTCGGGTCAGGTGACCCTTCCTCAGGACTCCAGTTTAGGAAACCTCAAAACCCAGTTCTGAGGAAGGGTCACTGGACCTGAAACGTTATCTCTGTTTTCTCCTCCACAGATGCTGCCAGACCTGCTGAGTTTTTCCAGCAACTTTGTTTTTGTTCCTGATTTACAGCATCCGCAGATCTTTTGGTTTTTATTTGGTATTCTTCTGACATGGCACCCATACCATAGCCTTACCTTAAATATTTAGCTTTCCACAAGGGGCAAAGTGGCAATCTGTGTTTCTGGACATTTAAATCAGAGAATAAGACAGCTACTGCTGTGAGAAAGGGGACAGAATTTGCCTTCCCTTAACTATCTTGCACTATGAGGGCCCAGTTGGATTTAAAGTATGCTCCATAGTTCTGCAAGAGTGCTATCGCGAGATCAGTATTTCTTGACTGA
Source organism: Ginglymostoma cirratum (assembly GCA_024137785.1). Taxonomy (NCBI): domain Eukaryota; kingdom Metazoa; phylum Chordata; class Chondrichthyes; order Orectolobiformes; family Ginglymostomatidae; genus Ginglymostoma; species Ginglymostoma cirratum. The sequence continues at coordinate 14,420,562 of JAHRHZ010000039.1, forward strand.
AATGTGGAGTTCTTCCTTAATATAGAAAAGTAGGAGAGGAGTTGCAATCCAACTGTGATTGCTAATCCTTGGAAAATTCAACCAAATATCACTCAGATTATCGATTGAGCTGATGAGTAATTTACTCTGTTTCCTACATTACAGAATTGATTACGTTTCAACAGTTGATCACTGTCTGTAAAGCATCTTGGAACATCCTGAGATCATGAATGGTGCTGTGTAAATACAAGACTTTCTTTATTAGGTACTAACAGAGCCAATTCTGCCACAAGAACTGTTGCACAATTCTGATGCGAGAAGCACACCAATATTTAGGAAAGAAAATGCCAAACCTTCAGCACAAGTGAGGAACATAACTCTAACAATCAGCCAACTCAGGTCTGGTCCCTGTGCCATAAGGGAGGCAACAGGTTAAGATATTTTGCTTACATGTGATCATTCCCAAAAAACTATTATCAGAACATATCAGTCTATTATGAGAAAACAGCTAAGCATTTTACAAAAGCACCTCAGCCAATGGGATTTGCCAAACTCAATGGCTTGTGTTTTGAGTTATTCAGAATACTGTGAGCGGTTAATAATTAACCACCTAATATACTTGCAGCTTCTGTGTAGTTCATTTGTTTTTCTTGGACATTCCATTTCTGTGGCTTACATACTATTTGGGTATGTTTTCTCTTCATCTGCTAAACTACTGCTACACCGGTACTTGACTTAACATGCATTTTCAACTCTCCAATTGTTAACTCTTGATTGATTATCTTATGAATGGGCTCGAATACCAACCCTGACTTGTAAATGTGGTAAGATATAATATTCTTAGTAATGCAACACCGCTGCCAGGAAAGGTTTGAACCATAACCACCTTTTCTGGCAACAAGTGTGTGCAAATCTGGTCAAACAATAAAGAAATTTAATTATGCTTTCTTCAATAAACATGCTGTGTCAAGATGAGAGATGCTTGTTCTAGGGATGGAATGTGCTTCATTTCAGCCATAGTTTCAAACTCAGAAGAATACTAAACACTGCATATCAGCTGCATTGTGACACGTGCGAGGTGAGAAAACATTCAGCACTGGACTGCACTACCTGGAAGTGTGATGGAGGCTTGTTCAATTCAGGCAAATACACTTGTGATTCTGATTTCAGTTGTGGGTAAATTGTTGGATGTGATCATAAAAGATAGGATTTATGGACATTTAGAGAGACAAAAATTGAGTAGGGATAGTCAGCACGGTTTTGTGTGAGGAAAGTTGTGTTTGATAAGCTCGAGTTTTTCAAGGAAGTTACCAAAAAAATTGATGAGGGCAGAGCAGTAGACGTTGTTTGCTTGGACTTCAGTAAAGCTTTTGACAGGTTCCACATGGTAGACTAATTAGTAAAGTTAGGTCACATGGGATTCAGGGTGAGCTTGCCAATTGGATACATAATTGGCTTAATGGCAGGAGGTGGAGAGTGATGGTGGAGGGTTGTTTTTTGGACTAGAGGTTTGTCACCAGCAGTGTTCCACAGGTATGAGTTCTGGGTCCTCTTTTGTTTGTAAATTATATAAATGACTTGGAATAGAATATAGAAGGCATAGTTAGTAAGTTTGCAGACGACACCAAAATTGGTGGCATAGTACAGTGAAGAAGGTTTTCTAAGATTACAAAGGGATGTTGATCATATGGATCAATGGGCTGAAAAATGGCAGATGGAGTTCAATCTGGATAAATGTGGGGTATTGCATTTTGGTACAATAAACAAAGGTGGGGCTTATATAATTTTTTGGTTGGGCCTTGGGTAGTGTTGTAGAACAGAGGGACCCAGGGGTGCAGGTACATAATTCTTTGAAGTATGTGTCACATTATTGACAGGGTGGTTTAAAAGGCATTTGGCACACTTGCCTTCATTGCTCAGTCCATTCAGTATAGGAGTTGGGAAGTCACACTGATGTTGTACAGGACATTGGTGAGGCCTTTTCTGGAATATGTGTCCAGCTGTGGTTGCCCAGTTACAGGAAGGATATTATTAAGCTGGAGAGGGTTCAGAAGAGATTTACCAGATGTTGCTGGTTATGGAAGGTTTGAGTTACAAAGAAAGGCTGGATAGGCTGGGACATTTTTCACTGGAGCACAGGAGGTTGAGAGGAGACCTTATAAAAGTTATAAAATAATGAGGGATAAAGATAGAGTTAATGGTACACGTAGTTCTGCTATAATGCGTGTTTCATTAACACAGATTGGCTGTAACGCGATTGATGAATAGTGGACGCTGTTTGGTAACACAAAATTTCTACTGTACAGGTACAGCGATTTTCTATAGCAATTTCCCTGTAATGTGATTTTCTGTAGTGCGAGGTCACACAAGAACGCAATTAACGTGTTATAGAAGAACTACCTGTAGTTGCCTTTTTCCTAGGATAGGGGAATTTCAAGACTAGGGAGCATGTTTTTAAGGTGAGGGGAGAAAGATTTAAAAAAGATATGAGGGCAATTTTTTTTTACACAAATGAATGAACTTCCAGAGGAAGTGGTAGATGTGAGTACAATTACAAAGTTTAAAAGACATTTGGATAAGTACATGAGTAAGAAAGGTTTGGAGGGATATGGGCCAGGAGCAGGCAGATGGGACTAGTTTAGTTTGGGATTATGTTCGGCATGGACTGGTTGGACCAAAGTATTTGTTTCCGTGCTGTATGACTCTATTATTAATTAAATAGAAAGAAAACAAACAAAGAAGCTGGAAATCAGAAACAAAATCAGAAACCTGATTCTGATTTTGGTGCTTAAAAAGAAACAACATGCAGCGTTACAGGGAAAAGACAGGACATTGGCACAAAGGTAAAATGTTCAGGCAGCTCATGCGATGACAGCATACCAAATGCACCATATTAATGTTGTGATTCTGAGTGAAGTTGCTATGTGAATGCCATTTGTTTTGTTTTATTTCACAGAGTGTGGGAATGCTGGCTAAGCCAGCATTTTTTGCCTTAATTGCCCTTGTCCTAATTACCTGGTCTGACCTACATGTGACTCCAGACTCAAAGCAACATGGTTGACTCGAAGCTGCCTTCTGGCAATTAGAGATGGGCAATAAACAAAGGTCAGTGATGCCCATATTCTGTGAATTAATAAAAATAAGAGAGCATGGTGAGTTACCTTCATGAAATGCTGTAGTTCACAAGATGTATTGATATATATTTACTGGAACAGACACACTATGAAAGGCTTAGAGGGGACAGAATTCTTAAAATGTATCCAGCAAAGCTTTTTAAGTCAGTGTGTAGAAACTCCAAGACAGAGGGAGGTGTTGGACCTAATTTTAGGCAACAAAGCCAGGCAACAGGTATAAGTGTCAATGGGACAGCATTTCAAAGATCAACTCAGTAAGATTTAACGTTGTCATGGAAAAATACAAGGATGAATCAGAAATAAATGTTCTGGATTGGAAGAAGGTGATTTTAATACAAGGCAGAAGGCAGCTGCATGTAGAACGTTTTCTAGTTATATTGGGATGCACGAGTCAGTTTCTTACAAATTGAACTAAAGATCATTTTTTAAAGCTTTTAAAATACACCTCAAGTGCCCTTGCACTAGAATAACTAGCTTCATTTCTATGCCTTCCTGAAGGGTTACAAACAAGTAGTTAGTGAAAACCCTCAACTGTAATTAAAACGAGGGTGTGGCCATTTTAATAGCAGTTTGAAAATTAGAGCAAAAGATCATTGAAAACTTTGAGCTGCACTCCTTAAAGTTCCATTATGGTTATGCCAACATTTGCCATCATGGTTGAGCAGGAACTACAAGCCACAACGTTTAATGAAAATAAATTGAATGATTTGGTCTCACCATGTCATTCAGTTGCCTGAATGCTTTGGTATGAATGGATGGGTTGTAGGAAACCATTACTGTTGGCAGAGTCACAAAATTGTGCAACCTCTACCAGTTTCATTGAAAGGATAATTGGTTTCAAGCAGAAGGTTAATCACAAGGCAATACAACCACAACTACTGTTTTGAGAAACAACACAGAAGAATTATCGACATATGATGGTCACTGACATACATAGCAATCCAACTGATCTGGAAGATGGCCAAAGCAATAGCATCAGAAGGGTAAACTTCAATCATTTGCAATTCCGGACAGAAGTTTTGTGCATCAGCAGCACATCGTTGGACCTGACATAGATTACAGGATGTCTTTGTTGGTCTACAGATCAGTATTTAGTTAGTCAGGATACAGACCACCAGATGGTTCAGTTGAAGGAGACATTCTTCTATTGGATCAGTCAATTGCGGCCTTTGGTTAATTGAACTCCCTCTATGCAGTGTGAAGTCTCCACTCCAATGGTTACCCAACCTGCTTCAATGAGGCCACATTCATTAGCTCCTTCTATCTTTCCAGCAGCAACCCCTTCTCCCAACCTCCAGGCTCACGACCAAAGGACCAGAATAATTCCACAGGCTAAGTGTCATAGAGCCACTGGGGTGTATAGCACAGAAAAAGACCCCACGGCCCATGGAGTCTGTGCTGGCCAAAATCAATTCTAATTTCATTGTCTAGCACTTGGCTCATAGCTTTGTATGCCTTGCAGCGTCACAGCATTTTGTGTTTATTCCAGACTTCCAGAATCCATATATTTTGCTCTTGTGCTGTATTATCAAATGGGTCTGTCAGTTATACAATACTGTAAATCTATCAAAAAAATTAAAGGTTTAATAAATAATTCATACTTGCTCTTAGGTACAGAGTCAATGGTTCCTCTGGAGAGAGTGCAGCTTGATTAGGCCTTCAGACAACATTAATTATGCCATGCAAGAGGAAGAAGACTAGCCTTCAAAAACTCAATGATTAAAGGTAAACTTTATGTCTTAAAACTGAGAAAGTGATATGATCTTTAAAATTTACCTTAGCTAACTCTAATGAATGTGCTAACTATGTAAATTGTCTGAATTACTTGGGTATGGATTTCTGTGGTGCAAAATATTCAGTGCACCACTTGTCCTCAATGAAAAGTGTAAAAACAAGCAATCTCACCGCACTCCATTTCATTATAACACATGCTATTGAAGGGCTAGGCGATGAGTACTATGATGAGATTTATCCTTTAGAAATTATCACATAAATGGCAAAGCATGCTTGAAGGGTTGAATGGCCAACTGTTCCTAGTTTCTACGTCTATGTTACATTAAATCTTTAGTAAGCCAAGATAAAGTAATCTTTTTAAGATTTTGGGACATCTTTCAACTTACAGCCTTGGCACAAAAATGGCACTAACATTTATATGCAGAATCAATGGAAATTAATTTCCAAATCAATGAAAATGCAGGTTCTGTGAGGAGGATGTTTTACGTTTGTGCTCAGATTCCCAGGTACATCTCTTCTGGATAGTTTATGAAAGGAAACTAACTCAATGGAGGAATCCTTGTCATAAAATTCATTTTATTTAAACTTCTTCATTGGAACATTGCACCAAGTGATTTTAAAATATGTTTTAAAGAGCTGAAGTCCGAGCTGCTGTCAGATTTTTAGAGGGCCTGCAGTCACAAGTTTTAGTGAGCTCTTTCGCTAACTTATCAAACTTGATTCATTAATTACCCGCCACGCCCCAAGATGTATCTCGTGTCCAATTTCTATCCCATCTGACCTTGCACCACGTAGGACAACTCACCATTCAATGGATACCCCAAAATCGATTAGCATCGCATGCATCCGCAACAGCTTTAAGACCTCACTGTGCATCGAACAAGCAGTCCCACACATTCTGTGCATGGTTCCTGAAGTTTCCCCCAGATATGGCAGACAGGAAGAAACTAGCATCCCGCTTTGTAATCAGAGTGCTGGAGGTTCTACTTTACAGGACCAGCAGAGGAGGCCATGACACCAGATCGTGACAGTCTGGCTGGCACCCAGGTTAAAACAGTCTCAGCTGTCTAGAATAATGCCCAGCACTGCAGGAAGAATGTCAAAGTCCTTCTCCATTTCACCAGCATAAGTGGAGCCATCTTCTCTCCAACACCTCACACTCGTCCCATCTCTGCTATTGAACCCACCTCCCACAAAGGCTCACGTTCTACCACTCTCACTATTGCCTGCAACATCTTCCCATTTTCTCCAATCCTTCTTCAACTCCTGATACCACCAACCTCGAATGCTCTGTGTTGCCTTCTAACTGGCTCACAGCACTTCCCCAACTGCAACATAGTTGTCTGCTGACAACTATGACAAAGCTTTCTGACTTTGAATTTGCGTTAAACAGCAAGGCAAGCAAGGTGTAATATCAAATAAAAAACAAAAGAACTGTGGATGCTGTAAACCAGAACCAAAAGCAGAAATTGCTGTAAAAGCTCAGCAGGTCTGTGGAGAGAAATCAGAGTTAATGTTTCAGGTCCAGTGACCTTTCCTCAGAACTGGAGCAGTAATATCAGCCTAGTATATCTGGCTGAGGGAGGCAAAGCACAATGAGGCAAGGCAAGGCAAAACAAGGCATGGATGCTGTGAGCGTCCAGGTAGGCTTAGATGGAGTGGGTTCTATGACAAAGAGGCTAAAGATGCAGCGTGGACTGCAGACTGCAATGCAGCAGTGCTGTGCAGAATTGGCCTGCAAGTGAATTAGAGATGTTATCATGAGGGTTCTCAGAGGATGGCACTTGTTAAATTCCAATGTCTGTGAATGTGGGTTAATGTGGCCGGTGACGATGGAGGCTGCCCGGTTTTAAACATGGATGTCATTCAAAACAAGAATTCAAAACCTGAATCTGTCAGGTGCTCACTCTGTTTCCTTTTCGGTTTCTTTTGACGTCCAGCTTGTTTGGCAAGTTTGTAAAATTGCAGGCTGGATATTAATGAGGTGAGCTGTGGCGGTAATAAGCCGTTTAACAAGCATTAATATCCATCAATGCTGCCTAGTGAGAATCTCGCCACGCCGCTTGTGGAAAGCATAGAAGATGGAACAAAGATGATGTCGACATCGAGACAGCCTTATCGCACTTGTCGTCTGATCCTACCACGTGGATCAGACTCATATAACATTCCATCCAATGTTTCCGTTGTTTTCATTGTGCTGAAATCTGTGCCTTTGTAACTCAATAGCTATGTATTTGCAGAATAGATCGCATTACTCATTAGACTGGATTACCCATTTTACTCCCGTTCCCATTCCCGACGGCAAATTTCATCTTTCTGGATTGAGCTCAATAAAATTGAGCCAATAGTGCAATGAAAAACACACCATAGCTGCCTCCATCCAAATGGAAGACTGCTCCAAATTAAACAAGATCCGATCATTTATATCATTTACTCTAACGATCACGTTGTCGGTGAAATGCCAGACCTGAAATACCGAGGCACTAACTTCCGTGGGAAGACATACATCTGGAGGGGGAGGTAGGTGCACGATAATAATAATGTGTACAAACGTGAAATGAAGGAGAGAAGGTGTATGAATTAATTCATTTTATTTTAAATGCGCAATCAACCTTCCCCCCCTTCAACTGGATCATACAATCCTGGATTTGGCTGAACAGGGTCCCGAGCTTGTCCATTAGCTGTCAGCTCATTTCATCCTCAACACCCACTTGAGAGGCACTTGGTACTTTGGACACACTGCTGACCTCACATCTTTGCATCCAATGAGTTTTCCACATTGGGTGCCTACTGTCCTGTAATACAATAACCGAAGCTCCCAAAACCCACAGCACCGCCAACATTTAAAATGCAGCTGCAAGCAAAAAGTGTTTGGCCAAGTGAAAATTGAGGCAAAAAATTTCTGACACAGTGTTCTTACCCAATTTGATGTTGGCAAACCAAACTGCCCAGAGTAGTAGGAAAAAGGAAAGGATGAGTAGGGATAAAGGTCCGTTACCTGATTCATAACTTGCGCGAAACAGGTGACAAGCCAGCTGCTTCAATGATAGAAAAACGGACACAAAAGAGAAAAGGGACGTTTGAGTTCTTGTGATAATGTCCCCGCCTCTGAGCCAAAAGGCCTGAGTTCAAATCCCACCTACTCTAGAGGTGTGTAATAACCAGTCCTAACATTATCCCCAGTAATAGCAGCAAAAAGTGACAGCAACAAATTTTTAATGTCACATAGCTAATTGGGAATTACCTTTAAGACTCCGTGATACCCATGGCTAGCTTCAGAAATGACATTTGTTGATTCTGTCATATATGGCAGCAGCAATATTGTCCACATTCAGTTATTCATTCACATAATCTCTGCCTGAAGAAAGGTCCACAACTCACTGTCAACTGATGCCTCACCTTGGGACGTTTGTTTGGCAGTTTCTTGGTCAGTGGCAGTTTGCCATTACAGGCCAAAAAGGCCAGTGTCAAGTTTGTCTCAGCCAGAATGGGAATTAGACCAATGCTGTTGGGGTATAATTTTGAACCACATGCTAACCTTCTAAAATAACTTGCAATTGGCATCAATGTGCCAGGTCTTTTGCGCACATTAGATGATTTCATAGCTAGCCACATTTGAGCATAAAAAGAATTCCCAAGATACTTCATCCACCCCACAGACACCTAAAAATCATGTATAGAATATAAACACGAGACAAATCAATAATTTGGAAAGTAAATCACAAAATTACCAATAACCAATGGCATACAATAACGGCAACAATGACCTATGGTAATAGGCCATTTTTAGGATTGCAAAATGTCCAAAATACTCCACAAGGGCATTGGCAAAAAAAGGTTCGATCCAAGCTACAAAAGGCATTAAAAGGACAAAAGAGCAGAAATTTGGCCAGAGAGGTTAAGTTTTAAAAGAGAGGGGATCACGTGAGAGAGTTGGAGAGGATTAAGTTCCAGACTTTAGGCCTTGGTACTGAAACACAGAGCCACCAATGATGGAGCAACTGAAATTGAGGAAGTGCAGTGCAAGAGACCAGAGTCAGAGGTACAGAGATCTCAGAGTGTGGTAGGGATGGTCTTCCACCTTGAACCTTCTAAGACTTAAGGTCCTAAAAAAAACTCTACTGTACATACATCAGGCTCTCAGGAAATCTCATTCAGCCATCACCACTGTGCCTATTGGCCCATGCTACCACCCATTCCAACAACATCTCACTCCAATTCTCATCCTTGTTTCTGAATCTCCTCAGAGCCTTGTCCCTGCCCCACCTCTGTCATTTCATTCAACTCCACAAAACCTCTGAAATACTTGTGCTTTTCCAATTCCAGCCTGTTTCACATTCAGATTTTGAAGGATTGATACATAATTTAAAAATTTTGCACAGATTTTCAAACAAAAAGACTGTAATTTTCCACAAGCAAACATATTTTAAGGAGTTGAAAAATAAATGAAAGATTGCAAACCAAATATTACAGAAGAAAGAATAAACTTGAAAAATAAATTGCTCAGGAGAGCAGATAATTTTTACCATTCTGTTAAATATTTATTACTTAAAATGAGGTTTAATGTATCACCTCCTTATGCCCAGGTGTCATCACTGTCAAATCTAATATTTATTACAAGTAGCCCAGACCAGGTAAGGCTAGCAGATTTCATCGAATCCCTACAGCAGGCTATTTGGCCTATTGAGTCCATACCAACCCTCCAAAGAACATCCCACCTAGACCCACCCTCAGCACTACAGCATAGCCAATCCCACTGACTTGCACATGTTTGGACTGTGGGAGGAAACCCACACAGACACAGGGAGAATGTGCAAACTCCACGCAAACAGTCACCCAAGGCTGGAATTGAACCTGGGTCCCTGGCACTGTGAGCCACCATGCCACCCTAAAGTGCACTAGTGGACCCTTTTTTTTCCCTCTATTTAACAATGTCACTTTTTTAATTCAAGATTTGAAATCAAATTCAAATGTCACCATAAGCCATGGCAGTTCTTGAACCCAGAACATTAGCCACAGGAGCTGTATTGCTAACCTAGTGACATTACCATTATACCAAAGCTTCCACCTAAGTTTACTACACCTTCCCCATCCCTGACCCATCTAGATGCCACTTCCTTCTGATCTGCAGTTCCTGTCCAAGATCTGTATTGAATCTAAAGCTAGAGTTCTTAATGTCATGGAAGTGCAAGTCTCAATGGTTCAGAAGAGCTGGGGCATTTATAGAGTCATAGAGTTATACAAGATGGAAACAGACCCTTCGATCCAACTCGTCCATGCCGACTGGATATCTTAAACTGATTTAGTCCAATTTGCCAGCATTTGGCTCATATCACTTTAAACCCTTCCTATTCACATACCCATCCAGATACCTTATAAATGTTGTAATTGTACCCACCTCCACCACTTCCTCTGGCAACTCGTTCCATACACACACCACCATCTGTGTGAAAAAGTCACCCCTCAGGTCCCTTTTAAATCTGCCCTCTCACTTTAATCCTATGTCGTCTAGTTTTGGACTCTCCTACCCTGGGGAAAAGACCTTGGCTATTCACCCTATCCATGCCCCTCATGATTTTACAAAGGTCTATAAGGTCACCCCTCACCTTCTGATGCTCAGGGAAAAAGCCCCAGTCTATTCAGCCTCTCCCCATAGATCAAACCTTCCAATTCTGGCAACTTTATGATCCAGGTTCAAATTAAGTGATTTTAAATTTGCTCCTGGCTTCAATGTTCTTATCCCAAGTTCACACTCACAGCAAAAATTCAGGTGAGGGAAGTGGCGAAGGAAGCACTTATAAAAAATATGGATTATAAATGCCACAACATTTCTGAGCCATCAGGTCCCACATTTCCACAAAGTTGGAACTCTAACTTTGATCCGAATCTGGATCTTGATCTTGAATGGGAATGTTAGTGGAAGGAGGTTGATTTGGGGGAAGGTCACAATGTGGAGGTCAGAGAGTGGGGAGAAGCCAAAATTCAGTGGTTAGGAAGGAAGGGAGAAGACACAGTTCAGAAGCTGGAGAGTGAGCAGAGGCCACAAATTGAAAGCTGGAAGAAAAGTAAGGGTTTGAAGTGACCAGGAAGATCAAGGGCAGATTTTACAGGAAGCAGGAACACCAGTGACCAAGACACCTTTAGCAGTAAGTTACATTTTTCTTTCATAATTTTATATTTAAAAATAGCTCTTTTACCACTATAGAAATTTTGTCATGTAATTATTTAAACTTTAGTTTCAATCATGGGATGAGGGTGTCTCTGGCTGGGTTAACATTTCTTGCCCATCCCAAATTGTCCTTGAAAAGGTAATGGTGAGCTGCCTTCTTGAACTGCTGCAGTCCATATGCTGCAGTTAGATCCACAATACCCATAGGGAGGGTATTTCAAGTTTTTGATCCAGCAACAGTGAAGGAACAGTGATATATTTCCAAGTCAGGATGGTGAGTAGTTTTGAGGGATTGGATTACTTTGTCCTTCAAGTGATAGTGGTTATAGGTTTGTAAGGTGCTGTCTAAGGGAGGTAAGCTAATCAAGCAAGGCCACTTAGTCCTGGATAGTGTAATGCTTCTTAAGTGTTGTTGGAGCTGCACTCATCCAGGCAAGTGCCCCTGACCTGCTCCTGTAGTCATTATATTTACATGGTGAATCCAGTTCCATTTCTGGTCAATGGCAACATCCAGGATGTGATACATTGAAATAGCAATTGCCTGACACTTGTGTGGTATGAATGTTACCTGCCATTTGTTAGCCCAGTCCTGGATATTGTCCAGATCTTGTTTCATTTGGGCATGGACTGATTCAGTATTTGATGAGTTGTGAACGGTGCTAAACATTGGTGTAATAATCAGTGTACATCCTTATTTCTGACCTTTAATGGAAGGAAAATCATTGCTGAAGCAGCTGAAGATGGTTGGGCCTAGGACACTACCCTGAGAAAGTCCTGCAGAGATCTCCTCGAACTGAGGTGACCGACCTGCAACAGCCACAACCATCTTCCTTTGTGGCAGCGAAGACTCCAACCAGGGAAATGTTTGCCCCCGATACCCATTGCTCCAGGTCTACTCAGGCTCTTTGATACCACAATCAGTTAAATGTGGCCTTGGTGTCAAGGGCAGTCACTCTCACCTACTTCTGGAATTCAGCCCTTTTACCCATGGTTGAAACAACCTTGAGGTCAAGAGCTAAGTGGTCCTGGGCAACCCAAACTGAGCATTAGTGAACACATTATTGCTAAGTGAGTGCTGCTTGATAGTACCATTGATGATCTTTTCCAACACATTACTGTGTGAAACTCGTTGCTACAGAAGGCTGTCAAAGCCAAGTCATTGAGTGTATTTAAGACAGTGATAGATCAGTTCTTGATGAGTTAGGGTATCAAGGGTTACGGGGGGTAAGGCAGGAGAATGGATTTGAGAAATATATCAACCATGATCAATCAGCAGAACAGACTCAATGGGCTTAATGGCCGAATTCTGCTACTTTATTTTATGGTCTTACAGACTGGATATGACAGGACTGTAGAAGATATGATGTTTTAATAGGTTAAATTTACAATTTTTTGATTATGTCAATTTTGTTGGGTTTCTGGGAGGATCACATTACAGATCTTACTAAACTCATTAACTACCTAACCCACCCCAATGGTATCCCTCTCACCTGACTCTAGTTCTATTCTACCATACACCCTTCCTGGAACAACTTGCCACTGATGAGATATCTCAGAATTGACTGACAACACTGACGCTAGTGCAATCTTTGAATGCCTGCTGTGTTGCTGGTCAAGCAATTGAGTTGCCCTGCACATTTTGTGACATTTGCCCAATATATGATAAACAATGAGTGCCTCACTTTGCAGGCAGGGACCTAGACCTCCCGATGGAAGGGGAGGTGCACAGACAGGACATTCTCTTCCCTCAGGACCAGCAGAGAAGGTCACAACACCAGACCATGCTATGGTTTCAGGTTCCCACTTGGGTCAGTACAGCCTCAGCTGTTTTGAAGAATGCACAGCAACATATGAAGAAGGTCAATAACATTCCCCATACCACCGTGGTCAGTGCCACCATCTTCTCTCTGATACCTCACACTCACTCTATCTCTGCTTCTGCACTTACCTCCCATCAAAGCTCATGCTCTCAGTCCTCAACTCTCACACTACTGCCTGTAACATCTTCCCTCATGCACTGTTACCAACATCCAAACCTGACCATAGTATGCCCTCTGCACCTATTCACTCAGACAGCACACCTCCCTGCTGCACTAAAATGAACACCTATGCCACCTATTTTCATCTCCCTTAGTACTTGCCTCTCTCTAATTCCAACAAGTCAAGATAGGTGATATGCTACCCAACATTCAGTTCCTCATCCTTTATGAGATGTTCCTGATTCAGACCACTCCATGTGGCTGACTGACTGTTTCCAAGCCAATGGACTGGTACCAGAGGCTATCCTTGACTTACTGTGCCTGGATCCCGCCAAACAAAGACTAAGACTATCTCTCTTGACTTGACCGAGGTCTGCTGACAACCGCAATAGCGTACCAGGTTAACGCTGTTTCTCTTTCCACAGATGCTGCAAAACTTGCTGAATTTCCCCAGCATTTTCTGTTTTTATTTCAGACTTCCAGCATCAGTGAGCCCAGTATCTCTGACGGTAGGGGAAGGCACACACAAGCAAGGCAGGGATGCAGTGATCATCCAGGTAGACTCAAATTGAGCAAGCACTAAGACAGCAAGCAGCCTGGTCCAGTCTATCAGTTGGGCACATGCCCCTGAGAGTACACTGTCCTTGCTGCAGCATTATCGTAACAGTTTCCATTGTAGCCTCAGATACAGCATTGAAGTTCAGAAGCGTAGTGTAAATGGATTGCTCTGAACGTGTTTACAGGTTGACATGTCGGATACTGATATTCATGGGAATGAGATGGTGCCAATGCTGTGTTCCCTGAGATGTTGGTACCCAGTACCCAACATGAAGGTCCTTTGGTACAAGTGGCAAGCTCCAGAAGCCAGGAACCCACTCTGACTTCCAAGTGTCTTTCTTACTTGCAGCAGGTGGTAGTATAGAAAGTTGCATTTTATTAAGGTGAGCTGTGCAATTAATAAGTTTATCAACAAGCACTAATTTCAATTAATTCATAACTCAATACTCCCTAGCGACAATCTTGCTTCGATTCCTGCAACTTAGTTAGAATTTATGTGTTAAGTTGCTGCCAATGTCGAGATAGGACTCACTAGACTTCTCATGCAATTCTGCGACATTTTTCACCACAGTTCACACTGTTCAGGCCCCTACAAGCTTCCACACAATACTTCGTTTTCTCGTAAAGACTGTACAAAACCTAACAACAGCTTTAACATGGGATTCAATGTTTCACTTCAAGTCATTTCATGTAAAGTCCTGTTTTTTAGGATCACAAACAGAACTTTGAGGACTTATTGCACTCTTAATGATACATTATTACCAAAGGCCTTGATTTATACATTTTTATTATTGCTGTATTATATCATATCTTGTGTAAACGTTGACAGTGTAATATCCTGCAAGCACTTTATGTATTTGCCTGCTAAAATCAATAACAGTAAAATTTGAAACTTCATCATTGCTGTGCAAAGAGTCTGTCAAATATGTAACTAGAAATCTACATTATTGTTCAATCTTTGGCAAACCTAAAGAGGTTTCTGTGCCAAAGTTATGGCGACTAATACACAGAATTCTTGTAGAATTCCTCTGCAATTATTTCTGTATATATTGCAGGAATATATCCAGGTCCTTTCTAAATTTGTCTTCATTAAGTGTATAGCATAGGTTAATGGTCAAGTGAGTGTTTTTCTGTGCAACTTTTTTACCCCTTAGCTCTTTCACAAAACATGCATAATTCTCTAGACGTGTTGCGTTAACTATATTGCACAGTAAAAGGATATTGGAGTGATTACTTGTCTTTTTTTTTAGCTGTTGGATTCCACTATTACTGTCATTTTCTTCTTGAATTCTTCCCCCATCTTCCTCTCCACCAGATATCTCTGTGATTACAGAGAATTACACAAAGTAGAATAGAACAGACTATTTAACTCAACTCATCTGTGCTGGAATTTAGGCTCCACGTGAGTCTATTACTTTCCAGCCACCTCATCTCAGCCCTTCAGTATTTTACAGACATGTTAACTTTCCTCTTGACAGCATCTATCAGTTGTTATTGTTTCTTACAAATGGCTAAAGTCTGCATGCGCAGCAACACAGAGGCTCCCTGCCTGGACATCTCAATAATGAATAAAACAACACTGATTTACATATCAAAAACAACAATATCAACATGCAATTAGTGGCACTGGCAAACTTTCACTGAAAAGTCTTTCCTCAAAATATCTATTGTTTCAATATCAAATTAGCTCTATGTTACTGTTTATTACTGGTGTTTGTCTGGATTGCTGATGGAAATGTGCAAATAGTCAGCAATTGTTATAGTTGCTTCACTACTGCGTCTTTAATTTGTGGCCTGCTGTGAATGAGTTTGGTTCAATGCTCTGAAAGCTGGTTGTATGCTTATTGAAGCAACCAGATTGAGCAAATTCATCTTGCAACAAGTGGCATCACACTAGCAGCGAGTTGCCACAACATTCGTGGACTGAAATTAAAAGCTGGAGAAAACATTTTTTGCGTATTAAAAGAAAGAGGATTGATGAAATGAGTTTAATATTACCTGGATGAAGGATGTAAGAAAATTAAACAACAAAAGGGAAAAAGTCAACATTCAAAGCACGATTGGAAGTTAGAAGCATTAATCATTATGGATTTCATAGAAAGCACTAAGGAACACAAAATGTTATGACAAAGAGAGAAGCAAGATTTAAAGGGATAAGAGGGAATATAAGAATGGTTTGTGGATAAAATAAAAATAATTCATAATGACATTTATAAGCGTAAAAGATAAATGATTCATCAAAGAGAACCTAGGATCAATCAAGAGTGAAGGAATCAGTCTAACTGGTGAATGTGATGTAGGGCAGAGTTAATAAGTATGTATTCTTTTTCTTTACGAGTGCTGATAGATGTGAGGATGTAGATGTGCTTGAGAATGATATGGAATATTTCTAAGGGATAATTGTAGCAAACCAATTGATGGTGTGCCGTTGTGCACCATGTACTATTGATAGAAGTCAAAAAGGAAATGGCAGAGTTTTTGGCTACAATCTTTCAATCCTCCATAGATATGAAAATTAGGAAATGAGACCAGAGAATTGCTGGAAAGAAAAGGTAAAATGGTATAACCCCAAATCATTACTCTTAGAATCCGTTGGTGAAAGCAATTTACTGAAGGTTCAGAAAAGCATTTACTGATCAAGGGCTATCCAACGTAAGTTTGCAAAAGTCAAAATGTGTTTGGAAAACTTATTAGCATTTCTTTGAGTAACTGGATGGGAAGAAAGAGCCTTTCACAACCTCAGCAAATCCTAATACATTTCATGGTCAATAATATATTTTTACAGTACAGTCACTACTTTAACGTAGGGAAATGTGGTAACCCTCTGTAATGGAAAAAGACTTGGCTGACCTATTTGGTATGATTGCAAGATTATTTTTCTTTCTTTTCAAAGGTAAGCCAGAAATGCAGGAAAGAGTTCTGCACATAAATGTGTAGAGTACGATTGTCAACAAAATCAATGCATCATCTTTATCAAGATACCTTTTGAAATGTAATTATTGACTGCCTGACTGAGGTAGTACTCAATAAACAGGAGCTTGAGAAAGTTGCTGCAATCTTAAAGTAATGTGAAACTTACCAGCAGCCCAGAAACATGGGTTCTCCTTTGATCTGAAGTTCTAAATATGTACAATAATTGTTACATAAACAATATTGGAAAATATGTTTTACTCCAGCACCTGACAGGCCAAAAAGAGAATCGCTTTCAAACCTGTAAATATCTTAAAGTTAGCCACTTCAATAACAATCATAATTTGCACTGATGTTGCATCTTTAACTGTATAGAATGTGCTGAGGCACTTCTCAGGAATATTCAGGTGATTTTTGATACCTGGGACATAAGAGACATTTGGACAGATATCAAATAGATGTAGATTTTAAGTAACATTTTAAAATAGAAGAGTGACATAGGGAGGAAGAAAGGTTCAAGGAGGGGTTTCAAGCTTACAGCCTAGACTGCTGAAGGCACAGACATCAATGTTAAAGTGATTAAAATGAGGGATCTGCAAAAAGCCAGAGCTGGAGAAGTACAGAGATGTTGGAGGGATATAAGACTGAGGGAGGTAACAGCAATAGAGAAAGTTGAAGCCACAGAAAGACTTGAAAACAAGGAAGCTTTTTACATCCAGGAATTACAGACTACCTCAGACAGTAAGCAAACAACTATACTTCAAAAAGTATCTTAATGAAGATGATGCACTGATTTTATTGATAAGTTGTATTTTACATGCTTATATTGATGTATATACAGATCTCGTTCCAGTATTTCTGGTTTGAAATGTCCAGCATTTCTAATTTCGAGTAAACAGAGGGTGCTGGGTGAACAGACTTGGTGCAAGTTAGAATAAAACAGCAGATATTTGGATGACTGCAAGTTTATGTAGGTGTTGAGAAAGGTTTGAAAACTAGAGTTAATGTTTCAGGTCTAGTGGCCTTTCTTCAGAAGATGATCTTGGAATAGTGACAATTTTCTAAGTGTAATGTAGGACCCAGTATTTCATCCAGCCAGATCTGATATTGAATAACTAACTCAACAGTTCACAATAAACAACCAAGTCAAATCTGTTGGATCTTAAAGAGTACTGATTGGGGCTGTGCCTGAGGAAATGACCAAAATGAGGGACAGTATTGGTTTTAAACAGAAGGGCACCAAAGACAGGTGTGGCAGAGCAGCAGAAATGCTATGCTGACTGAACATCAAAAAACTAGACTATTGGGAAGTTGGAATTGACTTGAGAGCAATTTTTTCCAATAGTTGGTAACAAAGAAGTAGGATTGGGATGGGGAAATTGTCAAAGCTGGTCTTATCTGTAATTTATACCACGGGAATAGAGAGGCCACTTGAGATAGCAACTGTAAAGAGAGAGCCATGAAAATGGACTGGGGAGTTTATACGGAGGCAGAGAGAAGTGAGTATAGGAAGATAGTGAACAGAGAGGAGAGAGCATAATGGGTTGAGATGGAGGTTGAAATCAGTGCAGAGGCTGAAGGGAAAGTAGTGATGATGTGTCAGAAAGAAATTTGACATGGTACTTGGTAGGCAGTGAAGAATAAAAACTCCAAATGAGAGACAAAAGAGGGGAACAAGAGAAGAATCTGAACCATCCTTGCGCAAGTAAAATTCCCAGGCAACAGTTTTTCATAGAAATGTTAAGAAACTCGTTCTGTAAATTAAGTTTAGAAGAAAGGGTCACATTTCTATTTTGTTGGTGATCCCTCCTGCATGGAGTGTTGAAAGTATTCAAGTGTGCCCTATAGTAACCAAAATATTATGTCATATTCTACACTATGCTGACCATGCAAGAAATGTCCAATTCTGATGAAAGTTGCAAGTGGAATGCAAGTATCTTGAACTTTGGCACTAGCTTGATGGATGAATGCATGCTGACAATGTAAGTCAGGCTGAAGAATACTGATGTTCTCAGTTTGTTACTTTTTCTCTCTGGTCTATGTTGTAAGGCCAACCAGAGAGCGCCATTAGCAATACAAGGTACAAGAGAGTTGGATTTATTGAAGGCCTCTCTTGTGACACAGTGGTAGTATCCCTACCTCCTGGGCCCAGAGAATCTGTGTTTAAGTCTCACCTACTCTGGAGATGTATAATACTTCTCTAAACATGTTGATTTTTAAAAAAAAGTTTTTTTTTCAAAAAAACTGATACTTAGTTAATGCCTTCATCAGAAATGGGGGAGAGGAAGGGGGTTCTGAAATAAATAGGGAGAGAGGGAGAGGCGGATAGAAGATGGATAGAGAAGAAGATAGGTGGAGAGGAGACATACAAGTCAAAGAGGCAGGGATGGAGCCAGTAAAGGTGAGTGTAGGTGGGGAGGTAGGAAGGAGATAGGCCATTCCAGGGAGGACGGACAGGTCAAGAGGGTGGGATGAGGTTAGTAGGTAGGAAATGGGGGTGCGCCTTGAGGTGGGAGGAGGGGATAGGTGAGAGGAAGAACAGGTTAGGGAGGCGGGGACGAGCTGGGCTGGTTTTGGGATGCAGTTGGGGGAGGGGAGATTTTGAAGCTTGTGAAATCCACATTGATACCACTGGGCTGCAGGGTTCCCAAGCGGAATATGAGTTGCTGTTCCTGCAGCCTTCGGGTGGCATCGTTGTGGCACTGCAGGAGGCCCAGGATGGACATGTCATCTGAGGAATGCGAGGGGGAGTTGAAATGGCTCGCGACTGGGAGGTGCAGTTGTTTATTGCGAACCAAGCACAGGTGTTCTGCAAAGCGGTCCCCAAGCCTCTGCTTGGTTTCCCCGATGGAGAGGAGGCCACAACGGGTACAGCGGACGACCCCACCACCAAAGACATTTTTCCCTCCCCACCCTTGTCTGCTTTCCGGAGGGACCACTCTCTCCGTGACTCCCTGGTCCGCTCCACACTCCCCTCCAGCCCCACCACACCCGGCACTTTTCCCTGCAACCGCAGGAAGTGCTACACCTGCCCCCCCACCTCCTCCCTCACCCCCATCCCAGGCCCCAAGAAGACTTTCCACATCAAGCAGATGTTCATCTGCACATCTGCTAATGTGGTGTACTGCATCTGCTGTACCCGTTGTGGCCTCCTCTACATCGGGGAAACCAAGCGGAGGCTTGGGGACCGCTTTGCAGAACACCTGCGCTTGGTTCGCAATAAACAACTGCACCTCCCAGTCACAAACCATTTCAACTCCCCCTCCCATTCCTCAGACGACATGTCCATCCTGGGCCTCCTGCAGTGCCACAACGATGCCACCCAAAGGCTGCAGGAACAGCAACTCATATTCCGCTTGGGAACCCTGCAGCCCAGTGGTATCAATGTGGATTTCACAAGCTTCAAAATCTCCCCTCCCCCTACTGCATCCCAAAACCAGCCCAGCTCGTCCCCGCCTCCCTAACCTGTTCTTCCTCTCACCTATCCCCTCCTCCCACCTCAAGGCACACCCCCATTTCCTACCTACTAACCTCATCCCGCCCTCTTGACCTGTCCATCCTCCCTGGACTGGCCTATCTCCTCCCTACCTCCCCACCTACACTCACCTTTACTGGCTCCATCCCCACCTCTTTGACCTGTCTGCCTCCTCTCCACCTATCTTCTTCTCTATCCATCTTCTATCCGCCTCCCCTTCTCTCCCTATTTATTTCAGAACCCCCTTCCCCTCCCCCATTTCTGATGAAGGGTCTAGGCCCAAAACGTCAAGCTTTCCTGCTCCAATGATGCTGGTTGGCCTGCTGTGTTCATCCAGCTCTACACCTTGTTATTCTCGGATTCTCCAGCATTTGCAGTTCCTATTATCTCTGATACTTAGTTAATGCTGAGTTTGGCTTTGCAAGTGTATGTAGCCTTATGTTTTGGTCAATTGTCTGTGCTCATTTGTTGTGACACGCTAGATGATTTCAGCTTATCATTTTTCAAAATTATCAATAATTAAACATTTCTAGTATTACAGACACAATCATAGAATCACTACAGTGCAGATAGAGGCCAGTTGGCTCATCAGGTCTGAATTGACCATCTGGACAGCATCCCACCCTATCCCTCTAATCCCACATTTACCCTGGCTCATCCACCTAACATGCACATCCCTGCACACGACATAGCTATTTAGTCTGGCCAGTCCACCTAACCTCCACATCTTTTGGACTATGGGAGGAAATCTGAGCACCTGGGAAAAGTCATGCAGACACAGGGAGAACGTGCAGACTCCACACAAGTCACCAAGGCTTGAATTGAACCCGGGTCCCTGATGCTGTGAGGCTTTATTATAGATACTGTGATATACTTGAAGAAGATTTCCCATCCTGTTCAGCACAACTACAGTCATTGCATCACAAATATAATTCATATCAATAACAGAGCACATTCCCTATCAGTACTGCTACTGACAGATGATGCAGAGACAAAAACTCAGCAAAAACAGAACCTTTTAATTCCTCACGGACTTCACAGTGCACGTCATCCACATATTTTGAGTTCATCACACTTCAAAAGTGTCATTCTTTGATACTTAAGTAAAGAATCTTTACAAAAAGAATTTAAAGGAAAGCCAGCTATCTTCTTGCACTGCCCATCCATGGGCTACAGCCACTATTTAACTGACCTCAGATGTGTGTTAGAGAAGCCTGCCTGAAATTCACTGTTTCTATTTGCAGCGTTTAGGCTTCATAGCCTTAAAGGAGCAAGTCAACTTACAGTTAGAGCACTTTATCAGTGGAAGAATATATTTTGGGCTGTCATTATAAAACACAGTATTACCTTGGTTGTCTGAAAATTGTTTCAAAATAATAGATTAAACTGTAATAATTTCAAGGTATCTCCAAATGTCTAGATAATGGTGACAAACAGTACAATAAGTAATAAATATGCTTAATTCTTTCCTACCCATAAGGTCGTGTATAACCCCAGCTAGCCCAATATATATTGTATCATTTTTTATTTGCTTGGGCAATGAATTTAACTCTGCACACGATGTAAATATGATCATTCCACTAACGTCCTTTTTAAAGTACATTTTGTTCTGGTGACATTATGTTTGCGTCATTGCCGGGACACCTGTGTTTAAATAAATAATGAGGAGGTAAATGGTTACTTACGTGAGAACGTAGTTGACACTAACGATGCAGTGGGGCCTAGATGACCTGCTATTGTGGACTATTGTTGCATAGCTCTGAACCCACACCCAACCTCCATGCTTTGCAAGGAAGCGGTAATATTTTGTTGTTACCTGTCCTTTGACAAGCACTGTGTACAGAAAAGAAAAATAATCACTATTTTAACCTGATAATTACTCCTTATTCACTCTTTATAAAAATAAGAAGCTTGCAATGCCAGAACACAATGCACCTCCTGTTCTGGTGCTAAAACTTTGCTCTGTCGATTGAAAGCGTGGCCTGTAATAGATTTATAACTCTTCCAAGTTATGCTCTTGAACAATCAAGATCATATTTTTATTTATGAAGCAAAGTACTTTGGCATTTTGGCCAGACAACTCAGGCCCAATGTGTTTATTCTGCCCTGAGGCAGATTTGCTTTTTGCTTCCCAAAGGACTGACCAATTTTGGCAGTCAACATTGCCAGCACATTAACAGAACATAATTTTGCCTTTGCAATATGCAAAATTATTATAACTTTAGATATCCAATTGCTTTTTAAAAGAAAGAGAAGTGGATTGAAGTCACACAGCTATGAGAAAACAAGGCAATCCTTGTATTGTTCACCTGTAAATCAGTAATGAATTGATCTTCTCACACATGCAAAAATACTTACACAAGTGATGAGCACAGCGCAAGTGAAACGTATCACATCCATGGACATGATGATAAAGAGTTTTTTCTATTAAATCCTGAGGTTCATAGCCTGTCAGTTCAGCTACCCTGTATGAGGTAAACAGAAGTCATGTAGACATAATTCAACATGCAAAATCAAGACGCACCGCAGTAATTTAGGAAGGCAACTCACCATCATCTTCTCAAGATTAATTAAGGATGGGCAACAAATGCCACTTGCAGTGATGCTCTCATCCCATGAAACAATAAAACTAATGCTAAATGCTATCACTTTGTATACTTTATCATACTACTTGACAAAATTAATTCCAACTACAATGAAAGGTAAACTGTAAAGGAAAGTAGATAAATGAAGATAAAGTGTTCTCCACCTTAAATGCCTCAGTTTGAGCATTATCCTTTGCAATTTAACTTTTAATGATTGGATACACTGTTGATCCACTTAGCAACAGATATTGATATACCACACAAAGTCATTTCTAATTCAAACTACTGAGAGGCCTATTTGATCAATCTACCCAATATAAATATCAGCTGATGCCAAGAAGGATATTTTCTTCAGAATGGAGTTTGAGGCTGCTGTATGTACCTAAGGTTCTTTGGTGATCTACACTAATGCTAGCTATTGTTAGACGTGTATACCTTGCAATTCACAAGCATTCAGAACAAAGGTTAATTTTCAAATTGTTATGCAGCTACTTCACTGTAGAGGATTTTACTCAACTAATAGAGAGCTATACACTTTATCACCCAATCACTGAAGTAAAACAAACAAATTTGCACTCGCAACATATAAATCTGAATGAACATTAATTGTTTACCTTCATTGAAATGAAAAGATTACTTGGCAATATCATGCTCTTACCTGGAGTCAAGAAATATCAGTTTCATGTCAAGGCTAGCTCGAAACATGAACATATTGCTGTGCAGTTTGATTTCTGTCACAGCACTTGGGGGCAATGAATGGCCAACTGCCACCAATCCAACATTCTGGTAACAACCATCAAAAGGAGACATGTCTAGGCTGTACTGACGAATCTTTAGATAGCCACTGCAGTGGATAACCTGCAAGAGACACATGCAACGTACTTTTCTAGTGTGATTCATTGACAAAATCATAAAAGTCATATCATCCCAAACTTGAGTTCTTTGCTGATTGTTTGGTAAACTAATGACTGTAGTTTATGAGGTGCAGTGTGGGAAATGTTAAGTCTCATCTCTGCTTTTTTGGTTGCAAGTATTTCATTATGGCCAACTAACACTACGTAAGACAAAGCAGCTGCTTCGATAGTTGACCGCCCTTCAATTTTCATGGATGCTAACATCCTCAAACAGTACAGCAGAAAGAATTTTGTGGTATATTTTTGCTCCCTTCATTAATCCTCCTCCAATACTTTCACACCCAATTAATGTATACCATCATTTATTTCCAAGCAGGGCAGATACTCTTTAAGGTTCCCTATGAGCTCCAAGTTAATACAGTTGAGAGGCAATGAGATATGCTTCCATTAAGAAAACACAAGTTGTGTCATTTTTGTTCCCAGTGTAACACCAATATCTGTCAATTTAACTACTATCTGGCAAAACCACCAGAAATATTGCATAGTGGATGACAGTGCTGGACTCCATTGCAATGGAGCTCCATTTTATAAGAAAGTAGCAAGGCAATTTTTTTTTTGAGATTTGACAGTAGAAAATAACAATGTATGTGAAATCCTTCAATGTGCATCCTGAAATTACTGAATGCATGGGGTTTGCTAATATGAATTTGTGGAAATTGTGAATTCAAATCCCACCATGATAACTTCTTCAATACATGTGATGGCACTGGAAAACATTACCATGAAAACTGTTGCATTGTCATTGAAATCCCAGTTAGTTAATATGTGTCTATCAAGGAAAGGAACCTGTCAACTGTACTTGGTCTGGCCTGCATATTGCTTGAGGCCTACACTACATTGCCCTGGGGCAACTTGTAATGGGTGGTAAAAGCTGGCTTCCGGCATCACCCATATCCTACGCACAATTGACAAATTTTCCCAAATAAAATGAGACCACATCGCTACAATTATTTTTCTACAGTCTACTTCCCAACTATGTAAATATAGCTTTCTATTTTGTTAACCCTTTTCTTTCAACAAACAAATACTATAAACATTTCTCTAGATTTGTGTCACCATTATGATATTGGGCACAAAATAAAACATTATTCTCAAATGTAATGTTGAATGTGTCTTTTTTTTTAATTGCCTAAAGTTAAATAAAACAAGAAAAAGAAAACAAACACAGTTCTAATGTGTCAGAGATAATAGGAACTGCAGATGCTGGAGAATCCGAGATAACAAGGTGTAGAGCTGGATGAACACAGCAGGCCAAGCAGCATCATAGGAGCAGGAAAGCTTGACGTTTCGGGCCTAGACCCTTCATCAGAAATGGGGGAGGGGAAGAGGGTTCTGAAATACATAGGGAGAGAGGGGGAGGCGGATAGAAGATGGATAGGTGGAGAGGAGACAAACAAGTCAAAGGGGCGGGGATGGAGATATTGTCACGGTTGGGGCCAAATTGGGAAGGCTTGAATGTGGATTGTAGTCCATTGGGGATGATCTGGTTCCGTAGGCAGGTACTAAGAAAGGTGATGTGGCTGTAGTACCTGGTTTGCTTATTTCAGAACCCTCTTCCCCTCCCCCATTTCTGATGAAGGGTCTAGGCCCAAAACGCCAAGCTTTCCTGCTCCTATGATGCTGCTTGGCCTGCTGTGTTCATCCAGCCCCACACCTTGTTATCACAGTTCTAATGTGACCACATATGAAATGAGCAGAACTCACCTTGTAACCACCACAGGTTAAACCAGCATTCCTCTTTGCCAAGACACATTTCATCCTCACAAAGAAGGACCGTTCAATTTCATATTCTGTTAAAATACACCATAACAGTTTATAATAGTATTGTGGTAACAGGCTGGTGGGAATTGCACGGAGAAGAGTTGAGGGCTTATAGGGGGAAAAGCCTCCAGAAATGAAAAACATGAGCACAAGTATGAATGTATGAGAATAGATTCAGTGTACCTTGAACAAAATGAGAGTGGTAGGGCTGGTGAGCTGTTAGAACTGCAGTCATTTCATCATGATCAGCAGGGTGGATGTACTCATAAATGCTGTTTCCAGTCAGCTCCACCTGTTAACATCACAAACACTTTTAAACATTCCTTGAAAATGGTTTCATAGTAAAATAGATGTATCATATGTGTATTCAATTGTACATTGTCATTTTAAGAAATCTACCAAAATGGAAATCATTTACTTCTATACTGCATCCAATAAATTTAAGCAATCTAAAGAAATCACTTCAAATGTACTTATTTTGCACTCTTTTTATGCTTGTTTGCATTCCATGAATACTAATTAGTTGTGGCCTTTTACAGATTCTTTATTTCATTATATTTTTTGCCAAGTTTTTGTAACAGCCAAAAGTGGAAGATAAAAAGCAGTACAGAAACTTCAAAAATTTAAATCAAAACAAAAATATTGGAAAAGCTAGGTCTGATTGTGCGTTTGTACATTCTCCTCACATAAATTTGCATATTTCAAATATTGCAGACAAAAATTGCTAGTGATTTTAAAGTCCATGATTTGTAATCAAGATACAAGAAAGTGGATCTTACAACTTTCTCAGGGGTGACTGGGAATGGGTAATAAATAATGGGCAGTGATGCCCACATTCCAAGAAAGATTTTTTTCCAAATCAACATGTTAAAGGTGCTTTCCACACATATTGATATTGATCCTTCCAGGCTTATGGGCATCCCCATTGCTGAACTCTATGATATTAGCCCTGAGTATTCACAAACAATTTATTACCCATTTGCCACATTAATATAACATTGTCATCTTATTAATGATTTTCAGCAACACTATGGAAACAATGTGGTGGGCACAATTGATGAGGTCACAGCTCCAGTCCTCTAAATGTCATGGTAGTCTGTTTTCAAGAAAGACTCTAGTTATAAATAAGAATTGTAATTGTTCAGCAAAACAACATACTTATTTGTCCAATTATACAGTTAGATGAATTGGTTTGATGTTGGTTAATCATTTAAGCTTCATGGAATCCAAAACAAATGTTATTTTGTTACTACACCAATGTCATTAGTGCAATAAGTGAATCCTGAAGTGTTAAATGACTGACCATTTATTTATGATCTACAAATATTTTGTTAGCCTCTGTATATTCTATTATGGAGAAAGTTTCATCTGTTTTGCAATTAATGCACTGTTTTGCAATTATAAAATAGCACTGGATCTGAAAAGACTTGAATTGGAATTTATATTTTAGATAACGGAGAGGCATATAGTTGTATTGATGTAACATACTGTAATTCTGCTACTTGCCAACATATGACATTGTAATTTTTTAAGATTGAATATTTAGAACTGAGCATTTTTTGTATTGGATGTTTAATATATAACAATTTTAGAACATAATTCAAACACAGAACCACTAAACAGTGGATCCTATCGATAATCCTACAGATTAACACACACTACCTCACACAAAATCTGGAGTGGCAATCTTATATTTCATTTTGCTCAGATTTAATGAAGGCAACGAGAAAGGCAACCAAAATGCTACAGTGGAATATGTTTGTTTCACAATGATGCTTTATCCTGGGCATTTTATTTTGTGAGTTTTGTTCGTCTTGTCTGCCATTGTATTTTTTCAAATGAATCTGATGGTGAATGAAAGCAAAGGAGCAGCGAGATTGGATATGTTTGCGCCAGCAGCACCTGACATCGATGTGGGTCAGTCCTCGCTGCATCAATTTGAAAAGCAGCAATCTCTACAAATGATTCTGAATGATGTGAGCTCACAGCAGAAATGATCATCTGAGAGATTCATCATGATTCCGGTATAGATAGGGGGCGGTGACTGAATTTAAATAGAGGTCTTCATTATGTTCCGCCATATATGTTAACTATCTAAACGAATCTTTTCTGGAAAAAAAGCTACTTAATGTGAGCGAGTTTATCGATATCATTAGGTGATCATATGCAGAAGACGGATGGCTTCACATTTGCACGTACATATTCTAGCCACCGAAGAGAAATGGAGGGAGAGATGTCCTGACCTACCTGTGACAGTCCCAAATGAACTGACGCCGTCTCCGAGATGTACATAATTTTCCCATCCGGGGCCAACACGAAAATAAAGCCGTCCAGGGTCTGCAGGTCCAGAAACAACCACACAAATGCATCACTGGCTGAGCATATTGACTCCATTCTAAACAATATTCCGTTCGGTTTGATTTCCGCGAGAAATATTCTGCCCCGTCCTTGCCTGTTGTTTCCCGAGACAGCGGCAGTCGGTACTCTGCGGGGGGACCGCGCCGCGCCCCCATCTTGTAATTAGTTACGGGGCACATGAAAGAAGTGGTTTACCGAGCCGTGAAACTGAACGCACTCTGACTTGTCGGTGAAATGTTCAGAAAGATTGCTTGAACTTTAGCCAGATGTTTAACCTCAAAACAGAACGCGGGGGAACAATCCAGTTATAAAATAGACAGCACTTGTGTTCTAACAGAGCGTTTGTTTTTCTCTTGTTCACAGTATATGTCAAATATTTCTCGTCCACGTCAGAAATGTTGTATATTTTACACTAAGAATCGAATACATGTGGTGACAGCTTATTCATGCATCCGGCTTTGTTTCTTTTTACTATAACGAAATGTGTGTACCTCTTAAAAACTCCACACGTTATTAGGATACAAGTAATGGAGACAACTGGTGTTTTATTCTGCAAATAATTGGCTCTTCCGGTTCCCAATTCGAAAGAACCCCAGCCATCCTTGTGATCTCACGCCAACAGCGTGGGATCAATTCCCAGCTGAGGTTAACATTCTCCTTCTCAACCTTTCCCGTCGTCTAATGTGTGGTGACCTTCGGGTTAAATTCGCTACCAGTCTTCTTTCTCTCTCTCTCTAATGAAAGAGCAGCCCTTTGATCTGGTAAGACCACAGCGACTTTTACCTGTGCGTGTAACTGTGTTGACACTTCCTTTTTTGGAGTCAGAGTCATACAGCATGCAAACAGACCCTTCGGTCCAGCCAGTCCATGCCGACTACGTTCCCGAACTGAACTGGTCCCACCGGCCTGCTCTTGGCCCATATCCCTGCAAACCTTTCTTATTCATGTACTTATGTCTTTTAAACGTTGCAACTGTACCTGCATCCATCACTTCCTCTGGCAGTTCATTCCACACACGAACCATTCTCTGTGTAAAAAAGTTGCCCCTGGTCCTTTTTAAATCTTTCTCCTCTCACCTTAAAAATATGCCCCTTAGTTTTGAATTCCCCCGCCTTAGGGAAAAGATCATTGTCATTCACCTTATCGGAACACGCATTAACAAGTCATTGTTTGGATTTTTAAAAAAATGTTATTTGCTACAATTATTAAGTGGAAGCTGGTGTTCGTTTGACAGTAGCCTTTGAATGCACTGTTCAATATTCTGCACATTAGCAGGCCTCAGCGAAACAAATCCCTAACTTGCATCAAAAATATTCGTTTAAAGCCAAATCTGCACGAAACATATTCCAGTAGCAACAAATAATGATGGCGGTAGTTCCTTCTCCCTTTGAGATTTGCCTTTTTTAATGTTAAAGGGGCACAAAGGACTTTCTTTCTGGGCGCTGGCTGGAACCCGGGCCGCTCGGAAACTTTGGGGGTGGGGGTGGGGGTGGGGGCGGTGGTGTGGATCGCTTTCAAACAATTAAAAATTGATCATCATCCGAGAGCAGGGGTCTGGGGCATGGTGCTAACGTGCGGCCTTTGCCTACATTGCTATCTGACTGCTCGGTGTCAAAGTCACAGGTCTAACTTATTAAGTGGAGTCCCCATCTTGGAACCGCCGACGTTTGCTTTCCTGCGAATAAATGACACACACTCACCAACACACTCACACAAATACTGCCTGTCATACACATGACGCTCCCTGCAAGGGACAATGTTTTCGTTTACCTGCAACAGGTGGGACCCCAATTCTCGGCTGACGTTATCCAAGTGGCCAGTGCGACTGGTCTGGCCCCAGGCCTCTCCCAGACCTGCAGGGGAAACGGAGAACAGTAAGAAACTGTACCAGGCACGGGTTAAAGTTGACAGGCCAGCAGCCCCCAGCAGTTGCACATTGAAATACGCCGGAGCGGATCAGGAACGAGATTTATCTCTGAATAATTCTTCCCGCTTTATTTCAGGGTCGTTAGGAAAGCACTCTTTTTTTGCGTCGTTGTTGGGGTGCGAGGTGGTGGGGAGGGGCATGAGGCAGAGTCTCTGAGCTGTAATGTTTTATTGTACGTTTCCGAATAATCAGTTCGTTTGGATTACATGAATGTGCGGAAATGATTAGATGCTTAAACAAAGATACGGCAAAACCAGTGTAACCATGTGCATGGGCTCAGTGTAATGTGGCGTCAGTTTTCCAAATAATAATCGGCAAACCGTAATTGTGTTTAATATTTAACGTAACTATATAAAATGGGGATTAGTGGACATCCTAAGTGCATGTCTAGAGCTCAGTGATATTTGAATAAATATTTGCTGTTTTTACATTGACAGCGATCCCTTTTATTATATTTCATTCGTGTTTGACGAGGGTTATCGAGGTCGAATATAAAGAAGCCCCACTCCCTGGGACACACGGGAAAGCAGTGCGTGAATCTTCATTCTCCATCAGAATCAGGACTCACAAATACATTATTCTCATTTATCGAAGGAAAACATTCAAACAGAGCTCGGCATTTCTTAACTGGCGCGCCTTTTTTTTCTCGCTGATCTCCGGCGTTTTCCTGTGTCTGCCACACATTGCGGTAGAACTAACCACTAGGGAGCAGAGATTGGATGGGAGGGGGGTCCCTAATGGATTGAGGGGGGGTCCCTATTACCGACTCATATCTTTACCAGACACCCACATTAAATTGGACGGTGCTACAGCGCCTGGGAGAAAAACTGAATTAGCTCCACGCAGCAATAGATGGTGCGAGCAATTGCAGACAGAAAGTGTCCAGTGTCAGAACAGGTGTCGTTTGCCCTCAAAACAGCCCTGCTCGGGATTTCTGGATGCTGGGTTTCTGTATTACAACAGAGCAGAAGGAGAAAGAAATCGTCGAGATTCTTTAGTCTGAACTAAAATACTGAGCGGGGACAACACCAGGGCGTCTCCTCCATCGAGTTAACCTGTGAAGAATGGGGAATGAATCGATATTAATGTCCCATTAAAAAAAACAGCTCGGCCCTGCTTTTTGTAACCAAGCTACGGTGCAAGTATATGAACAAAGTGGAGCCTTTTTTAACCGCATTGCATACATTTTAGTCAGAATTCAATCGGTCGATAAAACTCAAACTGATAAACAGAAAGCAGGTAGCAATCGAAAGCGGTTTTCAGATGTCCATCTAAACTCGGAATTAAACAATGCGCCGTTTAGTTCCTCATTCTGTGCGCATTATGGTTTCACTTATTCTGTTCATTCAATTCATTTGGTGATTCGAAACCTCGTTCTGTTGGATTAATTCTCACACGCGAAGTTTAGATGTGTGCACAAAGCATTCGCCAGGGATCATTTTAATGAAAAAACAAACTCCTGCATCACC
The DNA here is from genome assembly GCA_024137785.1 of Ginglymostoma cirratum. Classification (NCBI taxonomy): domain Eukaryota; kingdom Metazoa; phylum Chordata; class Chondrichthyes; order Orectolobiformes; family Ginglymostomatidae; genus Ginglymostoma; species Ginglymostoma cirratum. The sequence goes on from JAHRHZ010000039.1 coordinate 14,451,514, forward strand.
CCCACCAGTCCACCTCCCCCCACCCCCACCACCACCACAACCACCACGCCAAACCGAACCAGTTCTCTTTGCTAAAGACGCGAAGTTCCGCAGATTTGGGGCCATTCCCTCGGCAACACTGTCCCCCGACCCCTTTTGTTCACAAGGCGACTCCGCTTACCCTCTCCCCATGCCCCCTCCCCTACCGACCGAGAGCCCTCAGCGCTTTGTCGCCAACTAAAACCGGGCGAGAGGGGGGTGGGGGCACTCGGTGTGTTTGTTTCGCCTGCCGCAGTAAATACAATTTCCCTTCCGAATGTGTTGGCCTTTCCGGTGGAAATAAAGCTTTGAAGGGGCTCAGTCCCCAATCCCGCCTCGGAAACGGCTGACACTGCCCCCATGAGTCCCCATTTTTCGGGAGCTTCGGCAGGGTCATAGTTTTGGCGTGGTGGGGGGAGGAGGTAGACTGGTGGGGGTGATGCAGGAGTTTGTTTTTTCATTAAAATGATTAAATAATCCCTGGCGAATGCTGTGCGCACACACCTAAACTTCGCGTGTGAGAATTAATCCCACAGAACGAGGCTTCGAATCACCAAATGAATCGAATAGTTTTGGCCAGCAAATCTTGCGAAACGGCGCGGTGTGAACGCACACCGTGTACAAACAAAATACAACTCTCCAAGTTACATCCGGCGGTTGCAAGACAGGATTCTACCTTCTCCACCCAGCCTGGTGCAGTGCAAATTGAACAGGAGATTCCAGTAAATACTTTTATTGTTGCTAGCCCCGCACAGAGCCTGCATTGCAGACTTCTGTCTACCAAAGCACACCCATAACACCCACTCCAGAGGGACCACATGGTACCCGTTCCTGGTGCATCACTCTGCCTAGAGAGTTACACAAAGTTGATCCTGGCTGGGTTTCGGTTTAGAGCGTGATGAGTTGGGACAGTTTACAGGAGCGGCTCAGTAAACAACTTGCACGAAAACGTGAAAAATCCAAGACGGGGTAGTTCTCTTCTTGTGCCTGAAGCCCTCCGTATTTGGCCTGCACTCTGCCCTGTGTCCTGGAGGGGACAGTGAGCAATCATCGTAAACAACTACATTTAGGGACATGTGCGTCCCAGGAAACACTGAAATATTTTAAATCAACGCCCGATGTGCCCAGAAAGTCAAGACTTCGACACCATTCCACACACCCCTTCCTGCCTACGAAAGTATATGTTTTACAAACGGTGCGCTACTTAGGTAAATGGCGGGTGCGTTTTAGCATTTTGCTACAGTTGGGGTCTCTCACAACGTGATCCAAGCGCGCAGAAGGTATTTTGCTGAGTAAAACAGCACAGTTACGAATGCGAAATGTTTAAAGGTTTAGATTCAAACATCAATTTGAACGCTATATTTTTAAAGCACCGCTCTTCAATGTGCTTCATTACAAAGCATCAGTGAAAAGGGAGTGTTATTCACCCCGCCCCCACCCCTTTATTTGGAGCAAGGCGAGTCAACCTGAGATCTCGTTTAGAGATCACTCTTAAGGAGTGTGGCTGGCTTTTCGATGATGACAGTGGGAGTTCGCTTGTCGTTCGTAGACTCTCACTATTTTCCTTCTTGACAACCGCCCAATAAGTTCCAATGTCCCAGAACATTGAAATGATGGCGCCCAGGAATTGTTCGGGGCAAATAATCCAATGTAAATTATTTCCTAAACAGAAGGACGTCCGGCGAACCTCTAGTGAGGAGTTAGTCTAGAAACTAAAAAAGATGTGATTTTTGCACTTGACCTGCCGCCGAGAAGCGGCACGACCATTAGCATCGAGAGAGAGAGAGCTTTACTCTCTAGAGTTAGAATGGAATCAGGGCTTGAGGGGGGGAGGGCGATGGAAGATAGTCTTGCGAACTGAAGAGGCCCGAAATGAAACAAGGTGCTTTTGTGCTTTGGGACATATAGCGGCAGCTTTTGGGAGGCGAAGGATTTTCCCAGCTCCAAGAGGCCATCAGCCATGCAGAGATGGATAATCTCCTCATATAATTCCTCGACCTCCTTCAAATTAGCCTTTCCGCGCTAAAAGACTTGAATTAATAAAGAAAAAAGAACGTTGCAAAGTTATTGTATAGGTAAAGGTGACATTAAGCTGCAGGGAGCTGGTGGCTAACATGACTCTGAGTTCAAGTGAAACCTCAATGCGGACACACAGACCCGGGGGAGGTGTCTCGGATATGGGAGGTGGTGGAGGGGGTTGAGAGAAAAGTTTCTGAGAATCATCTCGACGGCGGCACCGAAGCAATATGAGGGGACCGCTTCCATTGAAATGCACCCTGACCTGGATTACCTCAATGGACTGGACGCTTGTGTTTGGTAATTTCCTGAAAATGAGATTTCGATTTATAAAACAAGAAACCAATTAGTAACCAAATGAAGCGAAGTAGATCCAGTAAAATGGAGCGAATCCCAGGGGTGTCATTTAAGGAAGTTCTTGGCGCGTCACGCAATGGTTTCTAATCAGCCTGCAACTCGCTTCATTCTCCAGCTGAGCTTTCGGCTATCCAACAAAAGAAAGCAGAGGAATCGATCCAAGTTTTCCAGGCTGAATCTCTAATTCCACACCTATGTCTTTGAAAATCTTATTTAAAGCAGGGTTAAAAAGAATTCAGCATCTACAAAACCCTAAGTAATAATATACATTATTCGGGCATATTAAAGGAACAGGAATCTATTCAGTGACATTTTAAGTAGTTGGTTTTCAGAATTTGGATGGGACAAGTAATAACCTTAAGTAAATGTGTGGTAATTGAATATTTTTTTAAAGTGTCTCCTATATTGTACTTTGTTTCCAGTGAATGTGGGAGAGATTAACATTGGTGTTAGAAGGCCTGTTAACACCATAGTTCCGAAAGTAATTTCATTTTCTCCTTGCTCCTTATACAAAGTCCCCGTCCTTGGATTGTTTGGCAATAAAATAAAATTCACTTCATCGTTACTTTTGTCTGTCGCTCGATGCAGACTGGGCATGAAAGCCGTTAAAGATCTAACACGATTTAACGCGATCGCGACTACTGGTCCTGGCTACGCCGTTAACTCAACATCATTTTGCCTCCAGACCGCCCTCATTCTATAATGTTCCGAGGTGGATATCCCCGCATGCTGCTCTCTTGTCAAGGTAATTCGAAGTAATAACTTGTATGAGAATTGAGTGTTTTGGATTACAGTTAGTTCCTCCACCTTTATTGGAGAGAAACAAGGTAAGTAAGAAGAGATTAGCAGGTATCAAAGACACTCCCTCGGCCTATACCTGGAATCAGGGCAAATGATTGTAACAAATTAAATTTGCATAGCTCCTGTGAACAATACAAGAGCATGCTTCAAAGTCGTAGATTTCTTCCATGTGCAGAAAAAAATTCTAAACCTCTTCGAGAAGCTGTATTTAGGACTTCGCTACACCAGCTCACGGAGGACTTCTGTCCCCCGGTTGTCGTTGTTCCTTCTTTCTGATAGCAGCCAGCTTGCCGCTGGTTGTCAAGCTGCAGGAGCACAGCGAGGAAAGGTGCACATTCCAACAGAGGAAACCTGGCGCAGGTGAGCCAAGCTTATCAGCCCGCCCGCTCGATGGATCCTTGTGACACACCTCAACCCTCAGTGCAGGCAAGTCCGACATTACCTTGCACACAAACATCCGCCCGCAAGGGCCACGAAGAACGGGAGGCAGTTCACGGACCGGGCAATAAAACTTCTACTTAAAATTACGTATACTGAGATGCACACCAATATATAGCACCCCGCTCCTTCCTCCAGACACACACAATTCAATTACATCAACTGTCAAAGGTTAAGAACATAACAGATAGCAACAAGAAACATAAAACTGCCCATTGCAATTTTCTTTTAAAAATAAAAAACGAAAAATTGTATTTTGTAAATGTGCAAGTGTGGTATTTTCGCGCACAGAATCGGAAGCGGCATAATTTGAGCTTTGGGAATGCGATATCTCAGTTGAGGTTACCGTTTTTATATACCTCCGTGTGTCTGGGCCCGTGTAGGGAACAGAGATTCTCAGGCTGAATTGCTCTAACTGTATTTATGTGGCGCGTTTGTCCTGATGGATTTAAATCACGAACCCGGCCAAAGGATTTGTGTATTTGCAAGATTTTGTCCTGAGTTTGTTCTACCTGTGTGTGCGTCTGTGGGACTTATTGGTGTGTGCGAGCCAGTGTGTGATGGCATCTGAAGCCGAAGTGTCCAGGCTTTGACCGAGTGAGGCCCAAGGCTCATGGATTCTGAGCTTGTCGGCCTAGCTGCCAGAGGCTTCGGAAAGTTTTGAGACTTGCTATGGAATCTGATATGTATACAACAGGGATGGCGGGGGGGGTGGGAGAATCCTGGGGAGAGAACCTGCTCCCTCTCACCCTCACTCTTCACGTTTGCTTTCCTCTGGTTAGCCATTTTTTTTTCTTAAAAAGAAACCGAAACTCTTACTTTCTGAAGAACCATGCTCAATGGATTCTGCAGACTCTGGTTATTCCCGGCTCCAGCTTCTGTCCAGCAATCGCCAGGGTGATGTTTACAGCTGGCTACCTCATTTGAGGCACTAACAAACGCCAGGAAGGTTGGCATAGCGTTTATTATTTTTAAAGTCACTACGAATTTACGTGGCGTATTTCTCCGAAATTATCGTGTACAATTTTGCCAAATGGAGGTCCGTTGTAAAGCAGGTTGTAATAACCAGTCACTTTGCAAAACAAAAGATTCGACACCTATCCCCAGAAAATAAAAACAGCCTCAGCCTCAGATTGTGTTCCACTTTAACCCCTCAAGGAAAGGTGGCACGGCGAGTTTAGCCCAGTGGCCTCACTGTGTTCCTAATTCAGAAGTGAGCATAGCTATGGAGCCTACAGTCAGAAATTAGCTTGGGGACTGATACACGTCCTAGCTCTGCGAAATCTCAAAGCTGTCAGTGACCCTACGGGGATCGGCAAAAGCGAAGGATTAAAATCTGAAACAGGGTACTGTCTGAGGTGAGAGGGCGCGGGATTCCTTATTAACTACAACTAATAGGGCTAACGCTTGACCTCGTGAAGTGGTGGGGATCGGGAGGGGGGCGTTTAGAGATCGGTCTCCCAGCAAGGTCCATGCCCCCCTCCTCCTCCCAACACATACACACACATTTGTAAATCTAATGTTTCCCTGATTTTCAGTTGGTGTACAGCTTGTCAGCTCAGAGGGTTTTAGGACATTCCCCTTAGTAATTGGAAAACACGAAAATATTTTGCATTTTTCGAATTTTAAATGGCTGCGAACGAGGGAGCATCGCGATCACAGAGGCTGCGACTGAGTCGTTCGGCTGCAATAGTGAGAAATGCTCAGCAGAGCTACAAGTGTGGGTCTAAGGTCTACACGCAAACACAACGATGTAAAAACTCGCAGGCCATGGCGAGGCGAAGAGAAAATGGCAGCGTAATTTTAGAGTGTTCTTCGTCTTTTCAAAACCACTGACAGCCTGTTATGAGGCGGGATTGCTGCGGGTTTATTGTCTGTTTGTTTTGCGCGCGAGGTTAGTGACTTCCAGCACTGTCGGGATCAAATTGACATATTAAGCTACAGTGTAACAGCCATTTTGGTGTATAGACCGTTATTCTTCTCAGGCAACATTCCCTTTAACGCTGAGTAAATTTGATGCAAATCGAAAATTGGTCTTAAACATAATCTCCTGCTCCCTTGGGATTCCCAGCTTCACCACAAACGGCCTTACTACCCGGACTGAAAGAGGTATTAACTCAAAGCGCCCGGTGACAGTAAACATTGAGCAGAGGGAACGCTCCTGTCACTTTAATCGACTTGGACATAGCTTTATGCGAAGGAACAAAACTACCAATTTCTTTAAATATTTCATACAAACATGCTCTTATCCGCGGTAGTCAAGGCTTTACCTTGGCTTAAATAATTACACTTGATTTCTAACAACTAATTTCTCAACACTGCACTTCACTGGTTACAATCCAGAAGCGAATTTGTAAAGAAAATAGTTGCAAGTGTTTTAAAATGGTGCATGTAAAAGATGTGAATTTGAAACACACACATTCCTTCTCTCTCCTACGTGAAAGCAATGCTCTCTGAGCACGAGTTTTAACAGCAGCCTTCAGAATGAAACTGTATCCGAGGTGCGTAGGGGATCGAGAAAGCAAACCAATCACAGCGGCCTAAATAATAGGCACTCGAGACAACTGCCTCAGAGTCTCTCTCTTTGGTTACTCGTCTTCCTCAGTGAGTCAGAAGGAAATTGTTTATCTACTGTCGTTTCTCTAATACCTTATGTGCCCGTTGCACAAAGGTGCGACGATGCATTAAAAAAAGGATGATCGAAATTGATGACAGCCCGTCCCACCGCTTTTCAGAATGGCTGGCACTTTATCAGGCTGGCAACCAGAGTTTCAGTTGAAAAACTCTCGCGGTTCTTGGCAGTTTGACCATTTCAAGTGGCGGGTTCACCCGGGTTTAAATATGAATTCATGCTTACAGATCCATTCAAATATAAACGATTTACCTTGAGACAACACAAGGAAATAACCTCATCCGGAATTATTGATCGGACTTTGGAATATGTATGCATAATATTATGATGGATTATTGGCGTTGTAGGCACTACTATAACAGCGGCAGCGAGCTTTTACATATCAGCTGGGAAGCGGGGTTGGGGGGGGGGTGGAGGAGGAGAGGGGGATTTTTAGCGCAGGTCCGCGTACGATTTCAAGCTGAGTTGGTGGGAAACACACCTTGTTATATCTCACCTCGTTATAGTGACAATTCTAGGTCTCAGAGAACTCCCATGCAGAATGTTCCACGAAATGACTTAGTTTGTTTCTTAAATCGGATTTACAGGGGCATAATTAAAACGGGGGTGTAGGGAGGATATTGCCAGAATTTACTTTTGAGGGGATACACTATTTGAGAAAAAAACCACGATAGTCAGCTCGTGTTCTCGCTATCTTAAACTGGTTACGTTTGAAGTATGGGGAGATAATTCCTATCCTTATGTGACCGGAGATTGTGTGTGGTACGTGGCAAAAAGGGATGGACGAGGTGAATTTGTGTGCGTGCTGTATGTATCAAACTGCCGTTGCTGTGGCGTACTTTGTCCCGGTTTCCCTGGGGTTTTGAAACATTTTTTTCGAGGGAGTTGCTGATGAGCAGATCCGTTCCCCTCTCCCTCTGAAACCCTATAGATTAGTCATCACCTTACGAAGAGCGCCATATGCTTCGTTTGATCAAACACCGCGTCAGAAATGCATAAACATAATTGACAAGACTCTCCTGAAAGCACGCTGAAAAGTAGCCCATTGGGGATGGTAAATCACCACGGAGTTTGGGGGGGGGGGGGGGAGGGAGATCCGCGAACATTTTTGGTTTTGCAATGTAGAATACTGAGGATATAAATAAACCAAATGATGAGACAACGCTTTGTGGTTACAGCCGAAAGAAATGCGTGCAAACAAGAAAGCAATCAACGTCAATAGACCACTGGTCAACACTTTAGGACATAACATGCACAAAACGGAAACCCAAAATTTTAATTGAGTTAAGCTCTCAATGTCAACACTTTCAAATCTCACGATTTACTGGATTATCCCAAATGTGATGCAAAGAAGACGCTCAGAAAAGTCAACAGTAACGATGTGGAGACACGTCGTCTGAGCCACAACATGAGTGCATAAATCATACGGCGCAGGAAACTTTTAAATACAAGCCAGTGTGGCGTTAGCTTCACATTTCACTTGATTCACTTCTGGCCAAGAAGAGTATCTTGTGAATGGACCTTCACTACAGCAAGAACTTAAGTCTCGTCGTTGTATACCCCAGTCAGAAACATCGCTTTCTTCCACTAAATATGTTATTACACATAATGCTAATGTTTTTCTTTCAAGTGTGCTGAATCAGTCATTCCCTTGTCGCTGAGTTTAAACCATGCAGCCAATATTTCTCATACGTTGTCAGAGAATTGAATTTTTCTGCCGAGTACCGGGTAAACTGTTGCTTTTTTTTAAATAGCAACATGTTCTCATTCCTTATTTTGCACTGATCGGACTTCAACTATCATCTGGTCATAAACTTCTTTAAAATAAATAGATACTTTCAATGAGGCACCCACACGCGATTTGCAAAACTTTCCTCTAAACTCGTTAACAAAAGAAAAATAAGTCCGACATATTGGGAGCGTGAAGAGTAAATAGACATGAGTAATTCCCATTAAATCGAATGATTATAATATTCACTTGTTATAAGTTTGTGAATCTGATTCATACTATATTTGGTCTCTGTTAAATACATGGAACATTTAAAATAGAAAGGTATGATTGCAAATAAAACTAAATATGACCTCAAAGGAAATCGATATATTTGCCAGACTAAATGTATCTATGATTTTCCTCAGTGCTGCACTGCTATATGATAGTAAAGATTTGATACTTATATTCGATCACATGAAAAAAATACCACTCATAATTTCAGAACTTTGAAGGCCGGTTATCGCCCAAATGACACTTCTGCACATGGTACGCATTGCACCCACGGTGTTTAGTATTAAAGTTGCAGTCGGTGGCAGCTTCTCACAACTGCGTGTGTTCTGTGCAGATTTAACTGTCACCATCATTCCTCCATACTACCGTGTGTTAATCGGGCCGACAACAATTTTGAGAAATTGAATAGTGTTACCTACCTTCAGGGAAAACCACTCTCATTTTTAAATAGCTGGTTGTCAGTCTTATGATGGAGGCTTTGTCGAGCTGGGAGGTTATTGCAGATGGCAGCGGTAGTAATTTGGCCAGTTCGTAAAACTCGCTGTTTTCCTTCTCCCGTCTAGTCCGGGCAGCATTTTTAGACTTTTCCTTCATTTCGTTTTCTGTTCCCTCTTCTTACAGCGTGGCTGCCATAGGTTCATTCCCCCAAGAAAAGAAACGGTTGTGGTTTTAACACCACGTGTGAAAACCAGCATATATGTCGAAATTAACCGTGTTTTGAAGGGGTGGGGAGTAACTCCCCCGTTTTCAACTGAACTAAATATGGCAATATTAAGTAGGAAAACGTAAACGTCGATATATTCACGAGAAGCCAAAAACTCTATTAAAATCAATGCCAAGAGGAAGCCGTGGTTTCTTTTCTGCGTGTAAGTGTGAGATTTTGACAGCACTCCAAGGCAGATCAGAACTCTCGCAGGCGGCTTGGCATTACTGTGCCTGTGGGTGCACCGTGCCAAGGGCTCTCTGCTGTGATTTTGTACCTGGAGGGGAACTGTTTTCGTAGGGAGCGAGCCATAATCCAACCAAGTTTCAGTCCCAAAGTTCCCTTTCTCACGGCAGATGCAATCGCCAGTGCTTCAAGCTTTCATACCAGCAAATGGCATGTGTCTGGAGGAAGGCAGAAAGAGACAAGCATTAGAAGGGGAATAAAAACCAAGCACTATGTTTCAATTCAGAACGACAGGAGAAAACGAAATGTTCAATGTACTGTACCGTGTGCTGAAACTGCAACAGATTGTTAATGACAGCATTACCATTGGATTGGCAACTCACTTACAAGTATCGAATGGACGAAATGTTAATACCAACTAGCATCAGATGCCTTGTGGGGCTGTTGGCTGGTTTGATTTCATTATGGGGATCTCCAAATTAGCCGTAATTTTACTTGCAGTACTCTTCTGTATATTTTGCATTAAATGGAATGCTATTTACTATTTACTTGAGTTTCTTTCCCCACAAATCATTTATTATGACAGTATTATTTTGGTCTCATGTTGCTCACCTTAGGTGACTTATTAAAAGCCAAGTTACATTTTATATGGGATGGAAGTGGGGTGGGGGTGGTGGAAATTTGGTGCAACCTTCAGGAAATACCCGGAAATTAGCCAAGGGGTAACGAACTGTCCTCAGTTGGTCGAGTTTTAGGTCGTTCTCTCCTAGCTCCCACCCTCCCTCCCCACTTCTTCCTCCTCTGTCTGTGTGGAGGGCCGCCACCGCCCCTACAGCTGCTGACACGACCGCTGCCCGCCGGGTGTGAGGTGCAGATTCTTCCCGGCGCTGAACTTTGGCTGCCTGGCGAGCAGTGTATGCAGCGCGCCTCGCCGCTGCCGCCACCGCTGCTTCAGTCTTTTCCCAGCCCGGCCCCACTGGCGCTTCCTGCCGCCGCTCCCGCCCAACCTGTCAATCAGCCGCCCTCAGCCCGGCTCCGATTGGCTGGTCCGCCCGCGGACGGGTCACGCGCCCCGTCGCTGCCGCCTGCGCGAGGTGAGGGGGAGAGGATGACCTCTGATCTCTTCCCCCCTTCCTCCCCTGCCCAGCTTGCAGAGGGAGGCAGTGGGGAAGGAACTCGATTGCTGTTGTTCGGGTGCAGCCAAGATTGGCGAACGCTTAAATCGAGTTGGAACGGTGCAGGATGACAGGGAAATGCAGAGTTAACGTTGCATGCACGCATAATATGGCAAAGTACTTTAAATGTGATCATCAGCATACAAACATTTGGAATTGATTGAATATCGGCATTGTCGAAGACAGGAAATATTAAATATATTTAATAATCGCAATGCATAGAGGGAGGTAATCAAATGTCTTTATTTCAAAGAGGTTGTGCCGCAAAATCATAAAGTGCATACACAGCAATGGAAAAGTAATAAATATTACGACTTTTAAAATTTGAGTTGTACTGTGACCTCAGAACTAAACTTACCTTTTCATGAAGCAATAAATAGTGAAATATAGAAAGCAAATCGTGTTATTAAGAAGCTGAACATCATTGCACTGTGCTCTACGTTTACTGAAGTCTATAAATGAGCCACGAACTTCGGTTAACGTAGAGCAGGGTGACACAGTTAAATAAAACTTGTTGCCGATGTCTTTATGCTGTGCTGCTATAAAATGTATTATATTGAGTCTCCTACTTTGTATACGTGTAAGTGTATGATTGTTAAACATCCTAAAGTCAAGGTGTTACAGAAAAAAAATAGAAATTGTCACAATTGTAATCTGGGTACGAGTTATAACATTTACAGAGCATGGCAAAGGACCTCTCATACTTAAGTTAGTAAAATAATTGGCTCATCATTCTAACTAATTTGATAACTATTTATAGTGCATTCTGTCAGAAAATGATACAAAGATGTACATGGTCAAAGTATAGATGTTCATTGCGCTCAATGTAATAAACTCGCATCACTCTGAACTTTAAACTATTCAAACCAGACAGGGAATTATGCAGCCCAGCATCAGTTATTAGTCAATTAGAGTGCAGAGAAAAGGTGTTTCAAGTTTCGTTGCACATGTTTTTAAACACGGGTTCAATGCTTGAGTGAATGTGAAAATAAGCTCCACAAACAGATGCAAAGAAGACGTTTTGTGCCCGAGAGTCTTTGCACACATGGAGCTGTTAATCCTTTTCTCTGTATTTCACATTCGCCTATGCCTTAATTTCATGGATTTTCTTTTTATTGGAAAGCTAGAAACAGACAAATGTTACTGGCACAATGTAGCTTAAAGGTGATACTAAATATGCCCTTAATGTGACCTCATCTGGTGAATATTAATTACGCCCTAGCCGTTTTTAATACGCTTCACAAATAGACAATGAAGCGTGTAATAATGTAATGTGTAAAATAACTTTTTAACGATGAATCTATACAGCAGCCGCAGCAACAACGTTCAATATCCCAGTACTTTCTACAACTGATTTTAGTTTGAATTGGTATCCATGTTTAATTGAAATACAATGTTCTTCTCACGAACTCTTAATGATCGTAATAAGCGAGTAATTGAATTTGCTTTTAAACCCTTTGTAAAGCTATTTTCTTAACTCCTTTTAATAGCATATTCTGTTCGTAGTAGTTATTATGGTATTAGTGGGATCTCTTGCCGAGGTAAGTATAATGTTTGTCCTCTCGTTATTGTTCAAAGCGGCAAGATTTGAAGAAGTCTGTAGGTGTGAGGCTGGAAAAGCACAGCAGGTCAGACCCTCACAACTACAGACTTCCAGCATCCGCAGTCCTTATCATCTCCAAGATTTACAGAAGTATCTGCATGCACAAAACATTGCATATTCCCCACAACAAAGTGGCATCCTCACCCCGGTTAACAGTGACATTAACTTGCAGTATGAAATTGACTACGTGAGAGACACGCGTTCCAGAGACGGTAACAATTATATAACATTACTAATTGTACTGACACACACAGAAACGTACTTAGAAGCCAATGTTAGTTGAAATTACTGTGATCTTGCTTGCAAATACTTTAGTGTAGTAGCGAAACTTGCCTGTTGATTTTTTTTTTGAATGAGTAAATAAGCCTTCCGGGTTTATTTGTAAACTTTGCTACTCTTTAATCCCCCTATTTAGATGCTTTATAGAAGATCCATCGCGCAAGCGCCCGTCGTAGTTTTACTTCCCTTGTTCAATGCATACTTTAATGAATTAACTCCCAATTGAAGAACTCCGAATCTGTATCAATGACTCTATTACTAATAATCACCAAAGGCAGTTGAGCAAGAATGTGAGAATAGGCAGGCGGCCTATAACAGTGGATGTGATATTCTCATAGCTCACTCTATTAAAATGGCACACGCCCCGACAAGAAAGAACCTGTAACTTTGTGAGTCACTGCCGCAATATTATTCCACAGACACGAGCAGATCATTCTTACAAGTGGTGATGGCCAAGGGTTGGGAATCGAATCTTTTCGCTCGCTTTTCAACACCAAAAAGTCTGTTGAGAGTGAACTGTGAAATAAAAAAAATTGCAAGTGCCATATGTTCTGTAGTTTTCCACAATACTTTTGTACTTAGCACCAAGTAGAGCGTTAAGGTTAATGGCAGAGGAAGGTTTCTGTTTAACATTGGATTTCGGGAGGGGGGAGCAATGATGTAGCCGGGAGCAGTTTACATATATTATCCACCGGTCTGCATTGGCATTTGTCGTAAAATACAAAATAATGTACATGAGCACCACTTGCTTTCCTAAATCTTTCATTTCTTCCTTTTAAAAACGATTTAATGGATGAAATTGGCCGGACGATCGAATGGGTGTGAAATGGGATTCCCATAGGTTCGGCCGAGCAGTCGATCTAATGTTTTCCGAGATAACAAGCATGGGGCTGGATGAACACAGCAGGTCAAGCAGCATCATAGGAGCAGGAAAACGAAGTTTTCCTGCTCCTATGATGCTGCTTGACCTGCTGTGTTCATCCAGCCCCATGCTTGTTATCTCGGATTCTCCAGCATCTGCAGTCCCTTTTATCTCTGATCTAATGTTTTCCGCCTGGTCTTTCAAATATTTCATGCGCGACCCTTAAAGCGGTGACTGCCGAGAGTTTCGCCATTCTTTGCTGACGGAATTCTCCAGCCGGCGCTTTAGTAATGCACCTCCCACTTACAAGAGTAGCTGCGGGCTGCTGTGAAGAAAATGTTTTATAAGCGGTGAGGACATTCAAAACAAAATGTCAATTTTGCTCATAAATGTCAAGCGCCCTGTGAATCCAATTCATCCCGCAGCCAGTCAAGCGTTGCAGCTGAGCGGCCAGGGAGGCAAAAGACATTTAGTCACCACCCAGGGATTACAAGGTTACAATGAGCTGCTAATTTGTGGGAGGATTTCTTAAAACAAGTTAATGCCTTATGCAGAAACAAACAAGTTTCTCGTCCAAGTGAATCATTATCTTGTATGAATTAAGCAGAAACCTGCTGAAGTGTAATGGGGAGGGTGCGGAGCTAACATGGGGCTGGTCATGAGGGATAACGATCAGTGTGACTGGGCCCAGGCATTCACTTTACACTAGGAGTAACCGGGAGGCCTCGACCAGCTGCACTGCCATTGCACACCAACTCCCACTGGAAGACTTGATTCCCAGCCTTCCACAACATGCCGATTCAGGGTGTCCAAAATATTCCGTGCCATGAAATGGTGCCACTTACTTAAAATGGGCAAACTGAGTTTTTGTCATTAGTTTCAACATGTCAGGATGATGTTGATACGGTGCTCTGTTCTTGCTGGAGCTTGTCGTGCTTTAGTTTAATTTCTGCAGCCTCATCCAAATACTAGACATGTCTATTAATTACAGTCACAATTGCGAGACTAAAATGCATCCGAATCGGGATACAGCAAACGAGGACTGTTTTATAAATGTTGACCCTGCCTTTTCACTTTCTGACTCTAAAGATGATTCCAAAGAGTTCGAGGTAAACACTTGCTAAAACGTTTATCGTTACCATCTTTTGTAGGAGGAGCAAACTGTTACAGGGCGTGGAACTGAAACAGATCCGTTCAGTTGAAGAGTAAATTTCATATTGCTGTACTCACATAGGCAGTCCAATGCATCAGTCTCCAGTGCACCATCACAGGCTCAAACTCTTCAATGCGTGTAAAAGTTGTCTTCGTTAATCAGAACATGAGCAAACCGAGGAACAATTTAACGCTACAATAACAATTGTGTAAGATTAGTTTTATCTCTGTAATATTCACCATGTAGCATCACGATTACATTGAACTTTACAGTTTAGATTGCACAGCAGGATAAGCCAGGATTAATGCATTTTAAACACTTTTTTTTTAAATCCACTCAATTCCTTTTACTTGCGAGAAGACATTCTTCCTCGCATTACAAGCTAAGTGCGGTTTGGACGGAGAGTTCGCTGATGGAGATTTTCCATATGAAACACAAACTCGCCTTTGTACAGAACGTGTTTTGCATTTCTAGGCGCAGAGTCCTCTCACACAGATCCCGCAGAATTGTTTGACCCAAGTGATTTGGATTTAGTTGGTAGGATTTCTTGCACAAAGTCTTACAATCCAATTTAACCTTGGACAATAATTAACCGTTAGTCTGAAGCTTTAACGCGGCAAAATATGCTTGCAGTAAATCATTATTTATTCGGTCTTTTTGACTGACAGGTTAACTGCAGCACAAACACTGCTGCGAATCCTATCGGTGTTTTAATTAAGCGCAATAGTTATGAAGTACTTTCTGATTCTGTTTTCAGTTGGTTATCATTTTTCGATAAATGTATTATTAATATGTATCAATTTTAACGTTTAAGCATGTCGGTACGCATCGATATCCATGCTAAGCGGCCCTCCTTTTTTATGTCAAACTATCCTTTTTACTGAAACAAAGACAGAAATTCCTGAAGAAACTCAGAGCTGAAAAAGGGGCGGTGGACTCGGAATGTTGCGATTGCTTTCTCTCCATAGATGCTGCCAGGCCTGCTGAGTTTCTCTAGAGATTTCTAGCATCCGTAGTCCGTTATTTTAACTTTACTGCATTTTTCCGTCAATCGATACGTATACACGTTCTATATCAATAAGAAAAAAAAAGAGATGCCTAACGATTCGATGGGTAAATGTCTCGTTTGCTACTTTTTTCACTCACATTTCCGATTCCAACTCCGGTCTGTGCTACGTTAACTGGAATTACTCTGGATGTCACCATTGGATCACTGTCTCTGAACAAGGTTACTGAGCTCGGCACCGCCACTTGCCCCAGTTGGTGTACACCAGCTGAAGTGGCATAGAGCCAGATACAGTGGGAAGAGCACATGTTGGAGTTGTCCTGATGTCAGCGGCACGGTTGTCAAGGCATTGACACCATGGACAAAAGAAACAATTGTCAGCTTGGCACCAACTCCTGACTGCTACCCAATGAGCTCATTAAGAAGTGTTTTCTAAGTCAGTGTTACGGACAACACCGGGGTGACGATGGCCAACAACGATCGCTGTTCAGGTTCACGGGCGGCCCAACGCCTGCAATATCATTGGCCATTGTCCATAAGGGAGCAGAGGCCTCTCCCTGCAGTAGAAAGTGAGAGAGAGAAACAATAGAAGGAGGCAGTTCTGCGTGAACTCTTTGGGAAAGTTAGCAGATAGTGGGACTGTCGTGGCCCAGAGGCTTTTGGTACACACAGCCAGAATCTCCACCATATAGTTATTCTGTACATCATCAGTCCAGGTATAAACGAACTCTGATAAAGAGTCATCTAGACTTGAAACGTTTGCCTGCTCTCTCTCCATGGATGCCGCCTGACCCGTTGTGATTTCCGGCAACTTTTGTTTTCAGTACAGATTCCCGCATCTGCAGTAATTTGCTCCAATCAACGAACCGTGTCATTAAATGTACATCAAAACCGAAAGCTGAATAAATGTTTCATAGGCGTTCAAAGAGGAGCGCGTCAGGATAAAGGGATATGTAGGTGTGTTCATGTGTGAACAGAACGAGGCTTTGTTCGAGGTCCAGTTGGTTGTTCACGCTCAGAGTCTGTCTGGTCCAGGAAGATTAAGTATTAATGGGGAAAAAAAAACCCCGCTTCTGGAACCCTCCCACTGAGTAAGGAAACACGGGGAAGTGGAGGACGAAAAAATACAAATAACGGATTGGATCATTCAAAATTAATTCAGTTACATTTTCCATATAAACTGTTGAGCAATCAACAGTCAAACTTTGTATAATCTACAGATATTCAAAAGATTACATTTGTACGCAGCGGCAACACTTTTAATTGTATGTTAAAAAATAAATTAATAATTGAAGTAGCTGATCTAAACTTGCAATAGTGCAATGACTCCCCGCCACACCGGTGAAGTGACACCGCCAGGGAACAGGACGGAATTGCAGAGCGGTGTTGTAAATGTGGAGATAGGACTATATGATCACAATTTAGAAAACGAAAAGTGGCTTCTGCCTTTTGGTGCTGGCCTCCGCCTCAGATTCCTCTTAAGACTGAGTTGGTCAGCCATCACCACCCAGAAGCAACTCTACCGAGTCCCAAATTTGTTCGATAAACTGCGGCTAGTATTCCTCTTCACACTTATCGCTGGCTATCAGCAGGAAGCATATGGACAGGTGGATGCCACAACTATTGACTTCAGTGGGGGCTATCGTTTCAGACCTTTGCATTTCATCCCTTCTGCTGTAATCAGTTGACATTTCCCAAATCTGTTCGAGGATGTTAGCTCTGTTTCTTTGCAAGTGCTTTTCATTCAAACGCGCATTTCATTCCAACGACACTAAAGTGACAAATGCAATGGGAACATTGCAGCGGGACGTTCCCTTGGAACTGTGTTTCTCCTCCTTTCTTCAGACTACCTCTTATAGATACTTCCTAATCAACCTATTTAGAAATGCCTTTACACACCTCTGGAGCAGGTGGGACTTGAACCCGGGTCACCTGACTCAAAGGTAGGGATATTACCACTGCGCCACAAAAGCTACGTGTTAAATTGAATAATCAGACCATGAATATCGTCCTCAGCTGAGCATTGAACCAAATCTCGTGGAGTCCTAGAGTGATGCAGCCCATAAGCCGCTCCTTCGGCCCATCGTGAGAGTCTCTTCGGTAGAGACAACTCCCTAATGAAACCCAGTGCCCTGCTCTTTTCCCGTACCTCTGTTTAAATAAAAACTTCAAATATTTTGGCGGAAGGAACAGTTGTCCTAAAACATGAAACATTAAATCTGCTTAGGCCAGGGGCGAAAGAGAAGCAGCGAGCATTGTTTTCAAGATGCGATATAAATTCGACTGCCCCTTCTGTTATTGGCATTGGACATCTTTTTAAATATCACGGGGTGGGGGGGTGGTAGTCATGGGTTTATGGAAGAGTAAAACGATTCATCCCAGATCAGTAGATCCGACCCACATTTCTTATTCCTGCGCTCAGACCCTAGCTGAAGCCTGGCAGAGACAGGGTGGCGGGGATTCGGCTCCGTGAGGATATTAACAAGAGGCCTAAGTACTATACCCTGGTACTCGACTGAAAGCTCGACATGCATAAGCACCAGATCGTTTCAATCTTTCAGTCAGGCAATCCATCTGCAACTCTATGGTAAATATTTGATGTAGGCAATTTTTCTCTCAACAAACGTAATCAATTCTCATTGATGACAAGTGCATTCTTCTACACACTTTCAGTTTGTTACAGAATGCTAAAGTGGGGGAACCTGAAATGGATCTGAATAGGAATGTCAGCACTGTCGGCCCGGAGTTTGAAATTTTCCTCTGGGGAAATTCGAATCTGTTCAAATCAGAGGCGAAACATTTCAGAGAATCGTCTTTTACTTTGTCCACTGGAGTTTTCATTGTCAAATTGGAAATTGCTGCTCACTGGTCTATTTTGGCTCTGAACAGGTTGGAATGTCTTTAAGTCGGAAGGTGCTGGCAATGGATATTACAGGGATTTCCGGACGAAATGAGCAACATTTTGTTTTTGCAGTTCACTCTGGGTTCGGCTGCGGTGTGAGATGTAACCTGTTGCGCTGTATGTGTCCTGTATATGGGAGGTCATTGCCATCCTGATGTGCGTTCTGCCCAGCGCTGAGGGTTCGAGTCTGCAATTACGGTGATCACCCCACCCCCCACACCCCAAATTACTGTTAATTATGTTGCTCTGATCTTTTGAACATTGGTAACATCGCTGATGATGCGGGAATCCAAACTAGACTTTTAAAACAAAATTCACCTTCGAAAAGAAGGGCCCGCCTGTGGATGAACGTGTAGCTGACCTTTTTCAAGATGGTGCCAGCACGCTCCAGGCCCACGGCATTGTTTTCTCTGCGTCTTTTATTCTTCTTTTCATAGAATCTCTACAGCAGGCCATTCGGCCCATTGAGCATCCCACCCAGATCCACCCTATCTCTGTAAGCCCTGCATTCCCCATGGCCAACCACCCAACCTGCACATCTTTGGACTGTGGGAGGGAACCGGAGCACCGGGAGAAAACCCGCGCAGACACGGGGAGAATGTGCAGACCTCTTCACTTTTCTCCTTCCTTTCTTCTTCATCTTTGGGACCAGAGCGGTGGCTGCAGCTTCGGCGGCGTGGAGAGAGTCTCCTGGCGGCGGTGGCAGTGCCCATAGCCTGGATCATTGATACTGTGTGCGAGGCTGTGGTGGCACCAGACCCGGGGTCTTCGTCAAAAACCGAAAGAACTGCAGATGCTGTAAACTAGGACTAAAAAAAAAGAGTCGCTGGAAAAGCTCAGCAGGTCTGGCAGCATCTGTGAAGAAAAAAAATAAATCAGAGTTAAAGTTTCGGTTCCGGTGACCCTTCCCCAGAACCAGATCCAGACCCGAAACGTTAACCCTAGTTTCTTTTATTTTCTTCACAGGTGCTGCCAGACCTGCTGAGCTTTTCCAACAACTTCTGTTTTTGTTCCGGGATCTTCGTTGCTGTTCCCAGAGCGGGAATTCTTGAGGTCCAAAACATCTTGCAGAAGCCCTGAAGCCGTGCTTGAGACCCCCAATTTGAACAGAAGATGAACTCTTACTTCAATCATTTCTCTTTACCCTTATTGCACTTCAAAATGCACCAAATTGTGACCACAAAATACTTTTCACTGTATCTTCAAGATATATGTGACAATAAATAAATCATTCAGTCATTCATTCCAGTCAGTACAAAAGGTAACCCAAAGCATTATTCTGCCTAGTACTCCAGTTTAGAACCATGAGTGTTGGGGGGGGCAATCTCATTTAGATTGATTTGATTAATATTTAAAATAAGATACCTACATTTTCTCCGGGATATTGTCTTCCACAATCTTTGCCAACTTGTTTAAAATATAACATTTCTGACGATGTTATATTTTTAGTATTTATTCCAACCCAAAATAAATACCCTTTAATTTAGCTTTGTGGCTTAACCAGGAACTAAAATGCTCAATTTATTGTTTCTGGTAGTTAGGTTGAAATGTAAGATTAGTGAGGAAACTTACAAGTCATAGAGTAAAAGAGACCTAACAAAATTGGTGAAATGACAGGAAATTGAAAGTAACGGTTAATTGGCACTTTTGGGTGAAGACAGGTTTATCATGAAGTTCCCCAGGGATTGGAATTGGGACTGTTGCTTTTTTGATACATATATAAATTACCACGAGACAATTGGAAGGTCTGTGGATGGCAGAAAACTTGGATAAATTGCAAACATTAAGGTCAAAATGAAATTATCAAATTGTTGAACTGGGTGGAGAGGTGGCAGCTGAAGTTTGATGCAGAGAAGTCTGAAGAGATACTGTTTAATACAAAGAATATGGAGAGATAATATAAAACAAAGGGCACTGTTCAACTAGGTGTGCAGAAGCAGAACGACCTGCGTTATATATCTAAAAGATGGTAAGACAGGTACTGAGAGCTATTGATAAAACATATAGAATTCTAGCCTTCATTAATGGGCATATAGAGTACATGAACTGGGAGTTTATGAGGAACTTATCTGAGACGTCAGTTAAACCTTAGTTAGACAATCATATAGCGCTCTGAACACCAGCCAGAGAGCGCAGAAGACGTTAGTGGGAACGGTTCGAAAGATGGAAACTTCAGTTAAGAGAAAAGGGAACTTCAGTTAAGACGAAAGATTAGAAAATTGAGACTATTTTCCTCGGATTGGAGGAGGTTGAGAAGAGATTTGACAGAGATTCTCAAAATCATGAGGGATTCGGATGGGGTTGACAGGGTGAAATTGTTCCCAATGGTAAAAAGATCTAGAGCCGGAGGGCACACTGTTATGGAGTTGGGGAAAAGAAGCATATGAGAGGAAGATGTAAAATACGGCCAGTGGTCCCAGCGCGGACTGTACTGCCCGGAAGTGTGGTGGAGTAGGTTCAATCGAGGCATCCAAGACACCATTGGCTGATTACTTAAACAGAAACAGCACGCCACGGTATGGGGAAAAGGCATATGAATGGCACTAAGTCAAATGTTCAGCGAGCCGGTGCAGAAACGATGGGCAGAATGGTTCATTCTACTCCGTAATAATTCTGTGAAATAGTAATCACAAGTCAAAGCCATGAACTTGCCACGATGAAGCAAACACCTTTTCAGCAACTCACCAATGTTCTGATGTCTCACTCATGTTACTTGCAGGGACCAGATCACCTGCCAGGTTTTTTTTTAAAGATGTAAATATGAATTGGTCAAAAAACTACATAAAGTTTAAAACTTTTGGAAACTATTTTGCTGCTATTTGACATAATAGAGCGAGGACGGAATTGGACCAGCAGAAGGGAAAGTGCCTGCAAGCACCACGTCCCCGTTCACATTGGAATACCAGTGACAAGCATGGATCCAATCGGTTTACAAGTTCCTTCCTTGTGATAATATTGTCTTGGTGCTCTAAAGTAGACACCAAGCTGATTTTACTTCCCATAATCTGCGTGCAACCTCTCACCTTCTGCACCCCTCGCAAAAATGTGATGGTCAAACACTGGTAACAGTTGAATATTCTACAAGTAAGCTGCACCATGGAAATTCTAACTAAACGTATTGGGCCTGTTTAACTAATACCACGAATGGAACAAGATATGGCGCTTAGAACAGCTCCTGTGCAGAGCAAGGAAGTTAGAGACAATTAAGACAGCGGGAAAAAAAAGAACGACACCAGGAGATGTACGCCTACAATGCGTGTTACCCGTTTGGCCATTATAGTTTGGAACATTCAAAGATGCATTTTAACACGAAGACATTGATAATATAAAACAAACATAACGTCTCTTCGAGGTTTTACTGCAAGGATCCAAACCAAGCTTTTGCTTTTGTAAATGAAAATTACGATTTGCCTCAAGATTTTGAACAAGAATGTGGTTTATATTGATTCACACAATGTAGCGAGTTGGATTTTCAAATCCGTCGGCGCTTTTAAAGAGAAACGAAAGGATTATATCTGGGAATCCGCAACTTACGGGTCGGTGTGAAACCTGCACAAGTTGTCCACCAGCATTCACAGAGGAGAATGGAGATTCCTCACTCAACCAGAAAGCAGCAATTCAAACAAAAGAGTTTAGAGTAAGAACCGCCGATGCTGGAGTCAGAGATAACACAGTGTGGAGCTGGAGGAACACAGCAGGCCAGGCAGCCTCGGAGGAGCAGGAAAGTTGACGTTTCGGGACAGGACCCTTCTTCAGAAAAAGTGGCTGCTGCCCACGTATAACCCCTCCCTCTGAATTCAGTTGTAAAGCTCTTACACAAAGTGAAACAGCACTAAACATCGACAATGTCACGCTAATTATATCGTCCAAAATTCTAACTCTTTCTGAAGATGTGAAGTGTGCAAAGATTGATTATAGAACAGAGATAAAAGGTACTGCAGATGCTGGAGAATCCGAGATAACAAGCATGGGGCTGGATGAACACAGCAGGTCAAGCAGCATCATAGGAGCAGGAAACCTTGACGTTTCGGGCCTAAACCCTTCATCAGAAATGGGGGAGGGGAAGAGGGTTCTGAAATAAATAGGGAGAGAGGGGGAGGCGGATAGAGGATGGATAGAGGAGAGGATAGGTGGAGAGGAGGCAGACAAGTCGAAGAGGCGGGGATGGAGCCAGTAAAGGTGAGTGTGGGTAGGGGGCTAGGGAGGAGATAGGTCAGTCCAGGGAGGACGGACAGGTCAAGGGGGCTCCTATCTACTAACATCATCCTGCCCCCTTGACC